>CM033476.1:267924655-268502344 GCA_019447015.1 Hymenochirus boettgeri
TTCTACCCTCGGTTTATACTCGAGTCAACAACTTTTATTAGGATTTTTAGCTGAAATTGGGTACCTCGTTTATACTTCTCGGGTCGGTTTATACTCGAGTATATACGGTAAGCTCAGTCCCCCAGCCCCCTGTCAGACTATCTGACTCTCTGTAAGGGCAAGCATGCTCAGAAATCTCTATGAGGCAACCTTAGGGAGAGGTAATTTCCTGCCATTCCAGCTGCAGCAAAACTACGTAACAGAAGAGCTTATGACACACTATGGCACTTGATAAACATTTGAAATGTAAGATGTTTCAGACTGGATACCTAAAGAATTAGGGGACAGATCAAGACATTTTACAACGATAGATGGGAAGAATTATAGTTTCCGGTAATAAAAAAACAAATTTTCCTGTGTACATATCCTTTAAACAGCTGATCACACGTATGCAGCAAAGATACACGATACGCGAGCTGTTTAAAAGACCAGAACTGAAACTGAACTTCTGCTGATCAAAGTGCCTCAGGGGAGGGGAGGGGTGTGTGTCAGGGGCCTGGCCTCCAATCTTGTGTTGAGCCTGGGTCCTGTAGTTGCGCACCTGCATTGGGAATCAGTCCTAATGTTCTTCCACAGAATGGAAGTTTTTCAGATTGCTCCCCCTCTATTTAAACCGAATGGGATGCACATCCACTGTGGAGCAACCTGTCTGTACTGGACAATTATCTTTACAAATGTACTAAGCTTACGTACTGTACACTATCAGAATTTAGCATGTGATGTATATCCAGCAACACTGACACAGAAATTAAATAACCAGCACCTCCTTCAGGAGATGCTATGGCTTTGTTCACACAATGTGCTATTTTAACGCAGCGTTATCAAATAGCGGTTTCATTTCCAATAGCACTGCTATGCATTAACCCAGCAAGGCAGTACGTTGTTTGTGAGTGAATAGTAACCTTCATGAGGAACTAAGAGCACTAAAATGCTACCTAGTGTAAACAAAGCCTAAGAGCAGTAGATCATCAACATATTCACTATTATTCAAACACAGTCACTGCAGGAGAACCAGAAGGACCAGAGACCAAACGCACCAAATGAACATAGCTCTACTTCTCGCTAATTTATAAGAAATACAAATACCTGTCTTGATACTGAAGAATAAAGAACACATTCATGTCCCTGCAGGCAGACCAGGTAAATCCTATATAATAAAATGCAAGTGTGCATCCCTGAGTCCGTGTGTGTGTGTCCTGCAGTTACCTCTTTTTGCCACTTGGTGTGCATGACTGAAGGCAATGCCCTAGGGCCGCCAGGATAGCACCCCCGCCAGACCACCAACCCTCCCACCTGCCTGTAAATAAAGGACACCACACATAGTTCCGATAGGAAATAAATATTTAGGCCACATCTTTATTGTGACAATGATGCAAACAGTAAAACGATTCAAGTAACCATATAACTTGTACATAACCTTTTCTGTTAAGTCTAACTGGCAATGCCGTAACCCACCCATCCATACTAAACCGCCAGCCGCAGATCTTACCAGCTTTGCGGGTACGCCCGGGTTGGGTCTCCAATCCACCTCCCAGGGGACATAAGCTCCTTAGCCCCCCCCCCCCCCCCCAGCGAGGTTACCCACCATGTCTCCATGACTCCAATCCTCCATAATAATTTGCTGCCCGTTGTTGGGCCTTCCTGCATTGCCAGCGACCGCCTATAACAGATAATAAAGAAGTGAGGGATCACACAACATATATCCAAAGTCATAACTCAGGGTGGGCGGGTGGGAAGCGCCATTAGGTAACTGTGTTCCACTGTTCTCCTTTGGTTTTGAAATGGCCGCTGTTATTAGCCCCTCCTACTCTCCAGTTTCTCCCGCTACTTTCTTAACCCTTTCCAAGCCCCTGTCCCTCTTTAACCCCTCCCCCCGCCCCCCTCCCCCTATTCTCCCACTACCTTTTCTCCCAGAGCCTGCCCCGTCATGAGCTCCTGCCTAACTATGTTGGCCTATCGCTTTCTTTCTATTCCTCAGGCTGCTGCAGTTTCCCTCCAGGCAATTACAGAGTGCATTGACAGTGCTCTACCTCCCCCGTCGCAGCCTCTCAGACCCTTCATTTCCTTTCGTGCAGGAAAGTCTTTTACTGTGCGGCATAATTTACTTTTGAGTACCTCCATCAGCGTACCTTGAGCGTTAACATGACAACACTTTATGCGCATGCGCGGAAAGCGTTGTCATGGTAACTGTTTAGACGCTGAAGCGTATGGATGGCTGCACAGTCCCTGCTATTTCCAGGTAATAGCGTAACAGTTAAAGAGACAGAAGACCTCTTTAGAGAACACACCTAAAGGAAAAGGACAGTTAGCTTATGGAGGGCTGAGGGAAAACAGTTCTATCCAAAGTGTATGGACGGGCTGAGGGGAAAAGGTCCCTCCAAAGTGTATGGACAGGGGCTGAGTGTATGGACAGGGGCTGAGGGAAAAAGGTCCCAACAAAGTGTATGGAAATATTTATATTCATATTTATATTATGAAAAATAAATGTTTCTACACATGTATTCTAGCGCCCGTTTATGTAACAGGCTTAATGTCTAGTATTTTATAACAGTTGTTCAAGTGAGGTATGAAAAGTTGTTCTGTCATTTCCTACATAATACTGAAAAATATAAATAGCTTGGGAAGAAAGCAGCTTTGGTTCTACATTTTACTCAGTCAAGATCTGCATGTTATTAAGCAGACACTAGATGCAACCCAGAATGTGACAAATATACCCAGAAAAAGCAACCCATATTCCAAAACAACTTTATGTACGGGGGTATCACAGGCATTTACATAAAATACTGTAAAACACAAAATGATCTGCTTTAGGATTTTAAATCAATGAATGTTTGCCTTGTTAAATGCCTACCATAATATACTGCACATTTTTCAATAAATTCATTTTTCATTTTCCAGTTAGGAACTGTAATAAATGCTAAATGAACTGGCAAGTTAAAATGTTCCTGCAACCTCAAGATTAAAGGGCATGTCCATCCCCCAAAGTACAATTTAACTTACTACTGGCCCCACTGTGTATTTTTTAAAAAAATTCTTACATCTCTGGTCCTTATGGTTCTCCTGCAGTGACTGTTCAAAGTCCAGGAAAATGAAGAGTAGGAGTTGTCTTTCTGTGTGAAAGGTTTCTGCCTCCTCCTTGTCCTCTGAGTAGACAGTGACAAATGCAGGGGAGCCCCTTTCCCTCCTCATTCCTCCCTGGCTGCCCTTCTCCTAGCACAAAATCATTTTTATAAAATGTTGGCCATCCGTTCCCACCCCCAACTGCTATATTAGAAGTGTAAAAAAGAATCACAACTCTACTTACAGCTCCTCGCTCTCATGGCACTCTCTATGCCTAGCAGACGCGGCTGTAAATGGCTGCCTGCTTGTAGTTCCGGCAAGCAGGGGGCCAGATCAGAACGCAGCTGGAGCAAGGTTCTGTAAGTAGCGTTGTAATTCTTTTCTTACACATCTAATATAGTGGTTGGGTGTGGGAAGGGATGGCCAATATTATATAAAAAAATTAAAAGTTGTGCCTCATGCTGGTATGAACAGCTTAAAATTGGGTGCTACTGTGCCCTTTATATAACCAAATTTACATGCCAATGGACAAGCTAAACACTGGATCAATAGCATTAGCTGACACATTATCTGGTAAAAAAAAAAAAGCACAAAATGGGTAATAGACTATGCCAAGCTCTTAAACACTAGAGATGGGACCCGGGTCCAACTCTGACCGGGATCCAACACGGAACCCCTCAGTTCTGAAATCCGAATATTCTGTCCGAAACCAGACAGATTGTTTGGATTTCGGGACTTCGAAGCGAGTTTTCAATTTTTATCAAACGTTCGAACTGTTTTTGAAAATTCGTGAAAATAGACGAACATTCGATAATACTCGAAAATACGATTGGAAACTATTTTTCGAGGATTATCTAATGTTCAAGGCTATTTTCGAAAAAAGTTCTGTTTTCGGATCTTCAGGATATTCCCGAGATCCGAAAACGGAACAAAATCTATCAGTTTCGGCCATCTCTATTAAACACATCTGATTTTCCTGTCTAGCAGCCCAATGAACACATATGTACACTCAATGAAAGGGAGGAAGTGTCATTGTCAGGGAAATTGCTATGAAGAGATATAATAACAAGCTGCCATTCAAGCAGAAGGCTTACTAAAGGGCAGTATACCTGCAAGCCTACTATTTGATCTAATAGCCAGTACACCAACAGCTAGTTAAATTACAAATCCATTAACAGTCCACCAGCCATACTGCCATGAAGTATGCATCTGTCAGATTTAAATTTTCAGGAATAACTGTTTCAATTTGAGATGGGTTTTAGACTTTTACGTGGAGTGCATTGAGGAAGTTATTGAGCTGTACAGAGGAGAGAAACTAGAACACAAACAGCGAGATTCAATAAACGTTCTTATTGTTAAAAATGGTGCCAATATATCTCCCAAGTCCTTTGTAAGGTATAGGAAAAGAGACAAGAGGTGACTGGACTGGGCTTCTGGGAACAAATAGTCTGTATTCCAGGGTGGAATAATTAGTGATACGAGTGTGAAAGAAAAAAAAAAAAAAAGACAAGCCATGAGTCTTGGCGAAAATTGGAAATGTAGTGGCCGTTCTGAAAATCTGAGGAAGCAGCCTGGCCAAATGGGAACATGTAAGCAGGCGTCCTGTCCTCAAGGGACACTAGGAAAAAATCCAGGTTCAATGGCCCATGACAGATCTTAATGACTGTCTTGAATCGAGCCTTCCTGACATGTAAGTTGAGTAATTTTATTCATACACCATACACAATCATAAGATATAAACGTTAAAAACAGATCCACTGTTCGGGGCGTCCCCCAAACCAACAGGTAAAAAATCAGTGATCCAGAGTCCTCCTCTCTACCATCCCCCTTTCATGCAGAGTCCAATTGTCCAGGATCTATATAAATAAAAGTACATACTAGGCTGAAAAAACCTTAAACTGATGTGAGTGCTGATATACCCACATCCCCCGGGTTTACGGCCGTACAGAACAAGACTTCCACTCTGCCCAGAGGTCTCAGTCTGCCTTTCTTGCCTCCGGCGTCACATGTAATCTCCAACCGTTCACCGCATTCCGCTGCTCTTCACCTGTCCACACAGCGGTTTTTTGGTTCTTATACAGCCTACAGTGTCCGGTCCTGCTCCTCTGCTAATGGATCTGGTCCTAAAGGACGGATTCCACCTGCACCTACGAGCGTTTCTCCCTCACAAGATTTCCTTAACGGACTTCCTCAGGGTGCACCACTTCCTGGTAAGCAGCGCACACACAAGACTAATTGTTGACCCTTGTAGAGGGGCGGGAGCGCCCACTTGCTAGATAGTCAAAAGCAGTAGAATGTGAGACAAGCAGAAGTTTTTTTTTAAACTTCCATGAAATAAAAGAAAAGGGAGCAGGTCCAACTCCTGAACCAAACACTTAAAATCTGAGGCAGGCTACCAGCGCTAAAATGTATAAAGTAGTAGGAAGGAGCACCAGAGCCTGAAGTTCTAACCTTTAAAGGGTGTGTCCACCCCCCAAAACTATAATTCGCCCCACTACGGGCCGCTCTGTAGTGTATAAAAATCCTTACCTCACTTCCCAGCTCCATGTGGTTTTCCTGTGATCCCCCCCAAAACTGCCCCAGTAGGAGGATAGCAGAGTCCATATAGGACTCTGCCTCCTGTCTCTCTCCTCCGGGAGAAGTTGGGCATGCGCACTGCAGCCATTCTCCCTCTCATTTTGGACTCCCTCCCCCTAGCTCAAAATCCCTTTAATATCATGTTCTGCTTTGTCCCCCAGCCCCAACATTTTTATTGACAAAAACTTCTCCAATCTTTACTTACATTTTGTCCGCCGTTCAGAACTACCGTCAGCCGTGTCTGTGATTGGCTGCCTCTCAGCCAATAACAGACGCAGCTGACAGCCCCGCTCCTCTGCTTGCAGTTTTACGCAAGCAGAGGGCCGGGCAGGGCGGCGGAGGAAAGAGGGAAGGTAAGTAATGTTTGGGGAAGTTACTGGCAATAAAAAAAAATTGCGGTTGGGGCTGGGGGACAAAGCAGAACATTATATTAAAAGTTAAGAAGGGTGGACATACCCTTTAAGTGTCCACTCCTGGAGGTTGGCTAATTAATCCCTGCTGTAACCTGGGTCCCCCTGAGGCTGAAAGAGAAAGTTCACTTTTCCAGTGAACTATTTCTTTAGAATTGATACTTCAAGACTGTAGACATTTCCTATGATCAATATTTAGTCCAGAGTTCCCCTCTGTTCTTCCTGGTGCAGTCAAAGCCATGACAGATAATGTCACAGCCAAAGACAGAAAGCTGCAGATTGAGCCCCCACCTCTGTGCAAGCTACAAGGAGAGGGCAACTACCTGTGTTTAAAACAAGGTACTATGGCCTATCCCTTAGCATAGCTTTGTGCAAGGCATCTGCACAAAGTAACTATCTGAATAAAATATGTTGGAGGTTATGCGCCTGCTTGTAAATTGATTTTAAACTGACCTCCTAAATCTTCAGTTTCAGTGCGTCAGATAACAGAGATCTTTGTGTTTTTGTATAGATATTAACTGGCATATACATATGAAACCTTCAGAGCAGATCAATCTGACTGCTTGCTTTTTTTGTAATATACCAAATTCAGCTGAATGTTTACTAACTGTGAATGCTGTGTGATGAGACTCCTTCCTTGATGAGAAAGACTAGAAAAATAGATGAAATCTACAATTAAGAAATAAGAAAAAAAGAAAGGCAAAAAAATATTTTGAAGGTAGGAAAATGGTGAGTAAAAAAAGTGTACAATTTTTTCAATAGTAATCTCAAGGTTACTACTGAACTGTACAGTGACTTAATATATACATAAAAATAAGTCAGCGTGTCTAAACAAGAAAACAAAGAACAGAACCAGGTTTATTTCACAGAGAATACATTTAACAGTCCTACTGAAAAGTTATTTTACTTTTAGTGCTTAATGTGGCATGCAAGAGGTTGCCGTTGTAATGTTTAATAGACCTCCACAGCACTGCTAACTGTGTTGGTGCTTCAACAAAGCTGCCAAACACCGACTAGAAACCTGTTGTAGTTTAGGACTCCATTAGCACTGAAAGAATTAAAGCAATTAAAAACAACACATCAATATTTAATCATCAGTTTTCAGTCCAATCATTTGTGAAACCAATAATAGTTTAGAAACCAATCTCATTTTACAGTTTAATTTCCAATGCAATATAGAATTTTCTAAAATTTTAAAAAATTCCACTAGGATGTAGCAGTATCCAAAATGTAACTGTTCTTGGGATACAAACAGAAGCAACAATATTCTCTTTGAAAAAGTATGTAATAAATGGTTATCATGATTTATTTAGGACACTAACATACAGTACAAACTCAGAGACAGGTCAACCAAGGCTGGACACACAAAAGCAAAAAGTTGAATAAACATTGTAGCTAAACTGCAAAATACCTAAATAACTGAAGGCAAGTGTGAATTATATTTCTATGGAAATATATGTAGAACTACTATGGATTTGTTTTGCATTAAACCCAATTAATACCCATCTACCTGTTATAATGATATAATTACAGACTTTTTTTTGGAAGTGGCTTTAAAACAAATTCCCTCCCTCTTCCAAACAAAACAACCGAGAAAAGGTACGACTTTCATATTCTTAAAATGTATAACCACCATTGTAAAATACAGCAGTAAGGCAAATACCTCTTAACTTACAGATTAAGCATCACTCAAAACATAATTTTTAACTACATTTACCTAGACCAAAAGGGCATGATCCCTTACTGCAGCTCTTTTCTCCTCTGTAGCTTAAGGTTTGGCCAGACCTGAAGTTGCCTCCTCTGCTGTTGTGCGGTATGCAGATCACATGTACAACAGCAGAGGAGGCGGTCTTCAAGCTGGTGAAGGATTGTGCTGTGTAGGTAAGGTTACAAGCATTTTTGGTAAAGGTAAGTATAGCAAAAAATGTGTTTCTGGGGCTGCTTAATCAATCAGAAGTAAAAGAAGATGGACATGAGCTTTAATAATTTGATTCCATAAAAACGGTTAAGAAGGGAACGGTTTAAAGCATACCCAAACGAAACACAAAAAATAATTTTAGGAAAATAAACTTCACTGGGGAATCAAGTAAGATAGAGAGAGTTAAGGTTAGAGTTCTCCTTTCTCATATGCAAATAAGGAGAGAAGATAACCAGAAGTCTCTCCTCCCATTATTTGCAGAAAAGTAAACTACAATTTTGTGATATTAAGAAATTGTTTTTTCTTTAGGTGCTGTCAAAAACATACACTACTTTTAACCTGTGTCTCAGACCCTAACTGAGTGAAGTAACTGATGCAGATAATTTAGTGTAGGGGCAAAAAAAAATTGCTGTTGTACATAATATACTATAATATTTATTTCTGTGACCCAAAATGGTGTTTTGGCATATTTTAAACAATTATTTAAATTGCTATCTTTATTATATATATATTTTAAAAGAAAACAAAAAAGGAAAAAAGCAGGGCGGATGTTTCAATTTCTAGAAATATCTGTCTTAAATAAAATCAAACCAATTTACAATATTTCTCTCTCTTTAAAATTCCTCACTCCTAAACAAAAGTGCATCCAAAACCAGCATAGATTTTTTTTTCTTATAGCAGCTAGATGATCATTTTATTCCCTAAATAGTTTACAATTCTCAAGAAATAAAGTAAGGGCTGCCATAGATCATAACCCACAGTAACCAAAAAGTGTAAATTATAAAAATCCAAAATAATTTACCGTAGAAATTTAAATAAAACCAAAAATGGATTTTCTTGCAAAGACAATGAAAAAAAAAGGAAAATAGAGGAAAGCATGCATGGAATTAGAGGGGGAAGACAAATATAGTTATACAAGCATTGGCATACACACACCCCACCCTACAATACACTGGATTTGTTTTTGTTTTCCATCCACTATTCACTGAGGTACCAATATGTAAGAATGGTAAATTTAATTGTGAAAAATAAAACCTAAAATCAAAGCTTTTTTTTGTCTTCCTCAGAAAACTATGGAAAGGTTTGTATGAAATGTTAGTGCTGCAATATATTCCTGGGAACCAAAGATTACAGTTTTTCACATAGGTTTTCAACAGTCAGTAGATCTGCAAATGAATGAGTAGGTCTTGGCTAGCAACCGGCACATCCTGCTGGTACCATAAGGCTTTCCTGATGTTAGAAACCCAGGACAAGTGCGCCATGCCTTAGTGCAACATATATCTGCGACACTCAATAGGATACTGACAAAAGAGCTGCATAAATTCGATGTCCAGAACAAGCATCAGTTGGGGAACTTGTTCTTTGATGTGACATCCGTTCTTAACGCAGCCATAGTTTAAGACGCAGTGCATCCACTCCATTTAAATAGTATCTGAACAAGCGCTTATCTCGCACAAAGCCAAGGTTTTCATAAAGTTTCAAAGCTGACTTGTTTGTGATTTCTGTTTCCAATACAACCTATTAAAAAATGAATATCCATTAGAATTTAGTAACACAGAAAAATATATTTTTTGATTGAAAACATTTTGGGGGCTTCCGTAATAAGAGGTACACAAATTTGTCTTAGAAAATATTTGATTGGTCTCACATATACGGTTTTATCAGAAGGCAACACTTTTCAAATGATTTTTTACATTTTATTTACCGTATATACTCGAGTATAAACAGAGAAATTTTACCTTTACAATCATCCTGAAAGTCTCCCCCCAAGTTAAACTCCGGTCTGGGCTGATCTGGAAGCTTGAAGGAGCAGACTGACAAAATTACATAGCCTTAGGAAAACAAAAACTGTACCCCGTAATACACCTCTTGATTTTGGTGGGTTAGGCAATTGTAACCTGCTCACTCATAGATCAGCCAAGACTGAAAGGGAAATGGGAAAAAAGTAAAAGGATTCAACAAACATCTCTAAACGAGATCTCTACTATTCAGGCTGCACAGAAAGGTTTGCAGGGGGCTCTGTTTAGCCAAGCAGTTTTCCTGATTTATTGGTTAAAAATTAGTACCTCGGTTTATATCCCGGTTGGTTTATACTCAAGTACATACAGTAAAAAATAATACCATGACGTGGTTGGAAGGCTTTTCATTCATGTGATCACAGTAAAGTATACTAAAACTCTTTTGTTTATAAATATTGAGGGTATGTATATTGAAAAAATTACTTTGCGCCCTCAATCTAGAAAACAAGAAATCAAATCTAACTCAGATATTTCTGTTTTCAAGTCACTTTCATAGCAGCAGATACCAAACGAATCCCCTCCCATTGCTGGCAATTGGAAACAAGAAGAACACCCCCTAAGTCTTTAAATACATCCTCCTCCCCTCACCATGGGTTCAATTTCAAAATCTAATATAAACGGTAAATCTGGGAGGGTTTTGGTGACTGCTGCTATGAAAGTGACTGGGAAACAAAAATCTCGGTAAGTTAGACTTGATTTCTTGTTTTCCCAAAACCCCCATGGCAGCTAGACACTTAACAGATTATACCAAGCTAAAAACGACAGGGAGTGTTCTCTGTTAAACACCACAACTTATTAAATAAAATCTGATACGACAGTCTAGAACTTTTCTTTCAAATCTCACGTCCTGATTAAGACGAACCTCCATCTTGTAGTGCTTAACAATCGTCTTGGCTAATGCCCATTTTGCGGTTTTGCAAATAATCTCTACTGGGGCTTCTGCTTGAGCTGCCAAGGAACAAGAAATACCTCTGGTTGAGTGCGCCTTAAGACTCTGCAGGATTTTTAAGCCCCTCATCTGATAAGATTTCTGTATACAAGAAACAAGAAGATCTAATGACTTAATGTTCTTTTACTAGGAGCTTGCCCCTTTTTATGTCCTCCTGGAACTATTAGAAGGTGCTCCATCCTTCTCCAACCTTCTGCCTGATTCAAGTAGATCTTGACTGTTCTGACCAAGTCAAGTGTATATAGTTTTCTTTCCATCCCATTTTCAGGATTTATACAGAAATATAGTAACACCAGATCTGAATGGAAATCTGAGAGACTGTCATAAAAGAATTGGATGTATGGTTCCTCTATAGACAGGGCCCCTATTTTGCCCACTCTCCGCTTGCAGGTTTTCTTTTCCTGGTATAAATACTGCTGTAACGTTTTGCAGATGTCTTTGCGCCCATTCGAAGGCTGGCTTTACTTCCTGAAGCAGTCTCCAGCTTCTTGTTCCCCCTTGTGTCCAGATATAAAGAATGGTTAACACTTTGACACTTTTGATTATAACAAACTGGTCTCTTATCTGATCTTTAAATGTTTGTAGAGCTAGGTATACTGCTCTAAGATGTTGGATGGAACTCCCTTTCCATCCTAGGAACCTTGTGCTACTGTCTTGAAGGGTTGCACCCCATCCCATACTGAATGTGTCAGTGGTAAGTATCAGAGCTGGCTGATAGTTCAACTGGAACCCTTTGTTTTTGCTGTCAAGCCTCCAGGTTACATCTTCAAGTCGTCTGTCGGTGGGGAAATTCAGCATTCGGTAGAAAATAATATTGCAGAAGCCGCATATGCCATCTCGACCACTGGATGGCTGCCGCCATTAGACCCAGCACCTTGAGGATATCCCTTATCGTTGAAGTTGGCCTTACTATTAGGCCTTGAACTTCGTTTTTTTAACTTCAACTGTTTTTTCCACAGGTAAGTTTACTAAATTTTGCTTTGTTCTGAACCAGGCCCCAAGGAAGACAAGATCCTGGACTGGAGTCAAGTGACTTTTTTCATTATCCAACCGTATTTCCTTAAGATGCTTTGTACTTTTCCACATCGTGTCTTGCCTTGTTTTCAGGTTCCGCTACTAGTAGGATGTGGTCTAAATAGTGGAATACGGCCACTTCTATCTTTCTTATTTCTGCCACTAGTGCGACCAACACCTAGGTGAACACCCTGGGTGACAGATGCCAAATGGTAGGCAGACAAACTGAACATGTTGGTTCCCTACCAGGAATCTTAAGAACCTTTTTGACCTTTGGTGTATGGAAGTTAAGTGTCCTTCAAGACTAGTTGGCTAGGCAAGACCCCTTTTTTATTATCTTTATGATCAAAATGAGGGACTTAATTTTGAATTTTTTCGTATGTCACAAATTTTTTAGATTTCTCAAATCTAATACTAGACTTGGCTTCCAAGAAGCTTTTTTTGAACAGGAGAGATTGGAATAGAAGCCCTTCTCCTGTTCTGCAAAACACTATCCGAAAAATTTGTCACATACTCTTGAATCAGATCCCATTCCTCTGGAGACCTGACATGTTTTGGATTTCTGATAAAATTTTTGGGAACCGAGAAACTATTCTGTAACCTAGTGATACACATGATTCACCCATTTGTCTGGAATACTTGGCCGAGACGGTGGAAAAGTGAGACACAGTCTTCCACCGTCTCTTGGACTGGCGTCCCCTATGGCTAAACAAAGGATTGGCTACAAAGCCTGAAGGTCTTCTGTAAGAGTTTCCAAAACTCTGTTTACCCGACCGCCATGAGGCTTGTCGGAAAAGCTTAGCCTCTGGCATTTGAATCCTCTTTTTTAGTGTAAGAATATGCTTTTCCCACCCCGGATGTCTTACTAATTATGGAGTTTAACTTTAACTCTACAAACAATAATTCGCCTTTGAAAGGTAGCAAGCATAAATAATTTTTGAGGCTGTATCTGCCTGCCAAGGCTTAAGCCATAGCTCACGCCTGGGTGCCACTGAGAGCCCCACTGCTCTTGCTAACAATTGGACTAAGTCCACTGAGGCTTCTTAGAAAAAGTCAATGGCTAGTTAAGATCTCCAAATATTTCCAACAATTTTGGCCTTTTAACATTTGCATTCACTGCTTCTTCAATATTCTGTACTTCATGGATCTAGAAACTGATGTCATGGCTACAGCTGGTCTTCAAGTAGACCCTGCAGTAACAAACTTCTTCCTGAAGGAATATTCCAATTTTTACTCCACCGGGTCCCTGAAAACAGCCGGATCGTCCACCGGCAGAGTGGTCCTTTTTAGCCAACCTGGCTACTGCAGCATCCCCCTTATTCCAGAATTGGGATACTGACTTTTCCATTGAGTATTTCTTAAGGTACTTACTGGACAAGACAAACCTTAATCAATTTTTTTCCATTTCATGTGAATTACTTCTATCAAAATATGTGTAGAAAAAGCAAGAGATTTTTTCTTGATGGATGGAAATAATTTATCTGCTGCCGATTTCTTGGACACTGACATCGTCAGCGATAGAGTACTGCCTTAACCAGTGGTTGAATAATCTCTGGATCAATGTTGGTTTCCACCTCAATCTCCTCCTCTTCGTCTGTATAATATACAAACGAATTGTCAGAAAATTCATAGTACTCTGCTTCTAAGTCATGAGACTTCATGGCTGACCCTTTATAAGCATACACGGTCTCCTTTTTCTTTGCCAACTCCTTTTTCATTCACAGCATTTTTTATCAGTTATAGGGGAAGCCAGGGACTGTCCTAACAGGATTAGCAGAAGTTTATCCTTCAGATCCACATCTATAGGATTACTTGGCTAACCAGACATTGAGAGGTTGTAGGGAGACCGAATAAAACTGTCAGAACCAGACAACCCTAAAACACTGCTCTCTTTCCATAATCGCCCCTGCTTACCTAGATCCCTTAGAGGGACCTTTTCTTGCGCTACCAGACTCCATGCTGCAAAAAACACAACAGAAACACAATCTAACCAGCCAGGCAAAAAAATACTGTAAGAAAAGAAGCTTACATTTCAGAGCACATTAAAAACTTTCAGCAGCACCCTAGAACAACATGCAACAGGACTGTAAACAGCATAAAGGCAGGCCGACCATAAGTGCTAACTTTGTGGGCTAAAAACCATAGTAGGTATTAAGGATCCTCCCCAAAGCCTCCCAGCCAAAAACTGATAGCCAATGGGCTTAGATTCTGCCAGGAACAGGCTGGGAAAAAAGAAAATGTCAGCCGCAAAAAGCGGAAGTGACATAACGCAGTGACTTCCGGTAACGCGTGCCCGCCATATTAGAAGGGACAGTCTGCCTGAGCCCGGTCACAAGGATTACCTTCTTCTTGGCACGTATTCTCTCTGGCGACAGGAGGAGCATCCAGGCTAAAGGAGAGCAGCATAGAGACTCTACCCAGGCAGGAAAATGTGATGGCAGGTAAGTAGTGCACCAACAAAAAGAAGAAAAATGATCATCTGGTATGGGGAGGAGGAGCTATTTAAAGACTTAGGGGGTGTTCTTCTCATTTCCAATTGCCAGCAACGGTAGGGGATTCGTTTGGTGACTAGCTGCCATTGTGACTTGGGGAAATAAATATGTGTAAGTAGCACTTAGGATGGGTACACACCAGCCCATATTTTCGACCAATTCACGGCACTTTCGGTAGGCCGAAACACACACACACCTCAGTAAGGCTGGGTACATGTGTCTGAAAATTCCAATCAATCGTGCGCTTCCCTATGGGAACGCACGATCGACTGTTCGGCAATTCGGCCACGGACGAATTTGCCACGGCCGACTGACATTTGTCCCGGCCGAGCGCTTGCTCATAGCGAGCGGTCGGGACAAAAAGTACGGCTGTGTGTACCCAGCCTTACTGAGGTGTGTGTGTGTTGCAGCATGCCTTCAATACAGTACTTGTTTTGCTCAGGCTCTGATCTGACTATTTTCCCATATCAACTGTTACAACTGCATAAAGCACACTAACTAAAATCATTCCAGCTACAGCAAAATTGCTTACAGAAGAATAGTTCATGACAGTTATGGGGCCCATATATGCACCAATCCCAGTTGTACGATATTGGGATATCCAGATATCCTACGATCGTTGGTTTGTGTATGGATTTTTGTACGATTATCGTACAAAAAAAAGTTCTTGTTGTCCCAATTGAATTTTTTTGTCATATGATCAAACATACGAAATGGATTTGTTAGTGTATGGACCCCATAAGGCACTTGAGCTGACATGTAATCAAACTGGATATCTAAATAGGGGGAAGATTTAAAAAAAAAAAAAAAAATGGTACAGAGATAGTTGGGATAATTATAGTTTTCACTAATGGACAATTAAAAAAAAAAAAAAAAAATCCAGTGTACATACCCTTTAAGCATATAATAACTATAAATACACTAGATACTGATAATTAAACCAAAATGAAAATGTAAAATCAAATGTTATATAGACAGGTTTAAAAAATTTATAGAAGTCAGGTAAAAATATATATTATAAAATCTGATTAGTCCTGCAATACAAAAGTAGATACCGCCTGCATGATGGAAATAGTTTTCAAACAGAGCTAGACAAATCATGGGTGCCAGGGGCACTAAAAATTGCATTCTGGCGACTGAGAAAATTTACTGCAGGGGTATAAGTAATATCATTGGTACATAAAAGGCACCAGTACAGGAATTAAGTAGTGGTACTTTTAGCACCCCTGCCATCAGGTGTGAATGGGAGATGTTGCGCAACTATCCATATCTTTTGGGCCTACTCAGATATCTGGAGCACAAATCGCACCGGGATGCCGCTAACTATTTCACTTGGGAAGTGCGTGGTCTATTGAATGCATAAGCTCAGGGAGCAAACCGCTAAGGTGCGCGCATCACTCAATCACCTATTAGTGAAGGAAGCCATGCAGTGGGCAAGTTGGAGACGCAACAAACTGCAAGGCAGTCTTGAACCCCTGTAGTAAAGCCGCATTGTTAGGAAGTCAGTTCCTTGGGGATAGAGTGAGGAATGCACAGGAGATAATGGTGCAGAAAGAAGCTGAAAGGGATTGGCAGAGGGGATCTGTAGGACTGTGTGGCCCAGTTAACCTTTTTTTTGTATGTATAAATGAACATTCCTTATTCTTTTTGCCTCACTCACACACTGCACATTCCACTTGCTGCTCTTTTGGCTTCTTACTTTGTTTTTATTATGTGTGCTATATTGTGGTTATATAGGAGGAACTTTTCAGATATTATCAGGGGATCCTGTTACTTTAATCTTGTTATTGTAACTTTTGGCTTAACCACAATCAGGAGTTAACTGCTTCATGGCTGTAACACTAGCTAGTGACTTGTGTTAAAAAGTCACATTAAAAGTACAGCAAGTCCAATATTAAATATACTGCAGTGGCTGCAAAGTTGTTTTTTGCAAAACCTGTGCAGCTGTGACAATTCCCTTCTTAAAGTCACACTAACCCTTTGTAAATGGGTTATTGTGACTTTAAGATAGGAATAAAAGCACTGTAGCTTTCTGTTATTTCTAAAAAACTACTGCTTTTTGTGTAGGGTAGCAGTATTGACTGTTTCATGGTCTTGACTGCCAATCCCGTCAGTTCCGTTCCACATTGGCCTTGGGAATGGTTGTTCTGACTGGAAAAAAACAGACCCCCTGACAGGTTAATATAGAATTTACCCATCTTAAGAGGTTGATAGCTTGTAATAGTGTGTATGAGTATATCTGTGTATGTGAGTAAAGGAATGTGTATGTGTTTTGATAGTATTGGTTGTAAGAATGTGTTAAAGTGTAGCTTTGTGTGTGAGACAGTAGTATATATGTGTGTGCAATAACGCATATATTACAGTATATGTGAGAGTCTGAGAGTGAAAGAAGTGAAAGATTGTGTGACAGTGGGTTTTAGCAAGTAAGTGTATGTGTTTGTGACATAGCGTTGAATATGAAATTGAATATGTAAACTTTGTGTGATAGTATAACAATGTGAGTCAAGTGAAGTGTGTGAGAGAATACTTACATTTTTCTGTAGTGTAGGTATTAGTTTTGGGGGTGGACATGCCCTTCAACGTATAGTGCAACTCTTGGGGCCCAATTACATTATTTTATGTCATTCTTGTAAAATGTAATTGTTGGTGTTTTCATTACCTTATTTGTTAGGTAGGCGATAAATGACGAAAGGCGGCAGCTTGTCAGAGTATTTTTAGCAGCTTCAAAACCAGGAGCTTCAGTGGACGGACTCTCCACCAATCAGGGCATGCCTCAGGGTACCTGCATCCAATTGGCCCTGCAGTTGCTCTGGTATGACCCTCTGTTCGTAAGTCACATACACACAGAGTGTGTCCAGATTGGCTGGGATTACGGCCACTAAAGCTCCTTCCTGGTTTTGAAGCTGCTTAACGCAGCACAGAGGACAACTGGTATGAAATGTATATAAATACCGGTATATCATTTAACCCATAATGATCGAGCTGCTAAATAATGCACACACATATGTCTGTGCATAACTAGGCTGATGGGACTTAACGGGTTTTAAAACAAACATTTTTCATTTATAGTTGCCCTTTAAATGATAGGGAAAGATTTTTTTAATTGGATAATTTTGGGGATTTTACCTGTTACATGGCAGTCTGAATTAATGATTGTTCTTGGTCAAAGTTGCAGAGAAAATGTGTTTATGTGGAAAGTTGCAATGGGTGCTGTGTCTGAAATGCAACATTTTGTTTTGTCATTTTTGTTTTTTAATAGGTTGATAAACTGTGTATTAGTCCATAATTGTACTGTTACAGTGTGTATTTGTATTGTGTATAGTAAAAAAAAAAAAAAAAAAAAGAACTTTTTATACTGATAGTGAAAACAATTTGTTACAGCAAAACAGCATGTGCAACTTGCTTCTCTCCAGATAAAAACTACAATTCCCAGCATTTCCTATCATGTTCTCTGCAGCACCAAAGAGGGCTGTCAAACATCTGGAAAGGCACAGGTTGCATGTCCTTGCCATTGATTTTAATCCTATTCAGTACCAAGAGATATTGAATGAGAAGTTGTATAACAAACAATACCAGCTGTTTTTGGGCCTGTTACATTTGCACCTGTTACATTTGCATTTTATTTTTCTGGGTAATGACACTATTACCATCCATAAAACAGCGTTTCCTATTGTTGTGATGTATCACTCTCACAGGGTTACCTTATGTTGGGAGTTTCTGACACTGTAAAGTAGCAGATTAAAAGGGAACCATGACGCCAGCCTGGAGCATGGCTGAAACGCTACGGTTAAGGTTCTGACACACCCTCTCTCCTTATCAATGGTAATGTTTGCACCACCCAGGCACGTTGGATATTTAAGCAAGAATGTAGCTTGACGTGGTGGCAGACTTACAAATCTTTTGGCCTACATAATTATTGGAAATCTTTTATTCTACATTAAGTATGGTAGGGATTTCTAATGCATTGTACCACTTGCACCAACTTGTTTTTATGGGTTATAACAATGGATAGCTTTAAAAATGTGCATTCAAACACAAAATCAAAAATTTTGCCACGGCGGTGGCACGCTACATGTGCCACACCTGTCTATAGGCAGCATTCAAAAGTTGTTTCAGGTGCCAAAAAAACTAATTGGTTCAGTTAGATTAGATTTGTGTATGTGCCAGTTACCTTCCATTTATTTATTGCAAATATGAATCTTCATCATGCTCCCATTTCTCTTTTCTACTCTAGTACATGAAATTGATAAGCATTTGTTTAAAATAAAATGTAACTAACGAATTATCTGCAAGTCTTGTGTAATGGTTGGGGCGGGTCACCTGTCAATCAAAGGGCTTTGGGATGTACAAAGTTGCAGCCTCCTAACATTTTTTATCTGACTCCTAAATATTTGGATGATTTGTCCAGCCTGGGTTTAAAATATAAAGGCTAGGATGAGTTAAGTCTGCAGTATTATTTCTTGCTTTTTTTTAACTCTTTTCTCATTAAGTGAATTATAATCCTATTAAGAATTCTGACACTAAGCCTGTAGTCAAGATCCTTGGCTTCAATCTCTACATATTGCTAAACGAACTATTTCCAACATCTTTTTTTCAGTATAGCCATTGCACATTCCAAAATGCACTAAAAGAAGCAATGGTGGTTCAAATAATATACACATTCTCAATTATGTTAAGCAGAAATTAAATAGAAAAGAACATTACCTCATCGCAATCCCCTTCAACCATGGCATAAATAGCTTTCTTAACCAAATTTGTACCTGCAAATGAGATTAGAAGCAAAACTTCAGCAAAACTTCAAGCTGATTTCATATAAAAACATTCATATAAACAAAAGCATTACACTTTGCAGGAGTTTGGTAATTTATTTAAAATTCTTCTGGAACACACATATTGGGCTATGTACTGAGAACGGTTATCGGCTATTTGTGTCTTAAAAGGACAATTATACTCACCAGCTCAACTTCCTCGATCCTCTCCTCACTACCTTTTGTACACAGGGTGAAGACCTAAATCGCTATGTCCTCACCCATGGGTACACTTTCTAAGTCAAGTAATACTCCCTTTGTTCCCCCGGTATAGCTCCGCCTTCCAGACTTTCAGTCATCCGGTCAATGGGAAGAAGCACTTGTTGCATAGCACATCTTCCATTGGTCCTGTCACTGACAGTCTGGAAGGTGGAGCTACACTGGGGGGAATGAAGGAATCTTTGGGTAAGTATTACTTGACTTGTGTTCCCAGGGATGAGGACTTAGCGATTTAGGTCCTCACCCTCGGTACTTGTAAGGGGGAGGGGAGTTATTTTAAGGACTACAATTGTACTTAAAAGCCACGTTAACTAATGTACCAAGAGTTAACACGGCATTAAGACTGAATTAACAACGCTTGCGGCGGTACGCAAAAACTGGGCCACAAGCAATGTACTGAGCCAATAATGGCGCTCTATCGGTTTTGTGACAAAATTATGGGCATCTCTAACAAACGATCATATCATTAAGAACTCTGCTTCTCTAGATTTGAGCTCTCAAAAGTAAAAATTCAGATGTGTGGGTATCACACAACAAACCATTAAAAGAACTGTAACCTTGAAGGGTCACTATACTCACTCAAATAACTTTACATTATCTGAAAATTACATAATCTGAGAAGTAAAATGGTAGTACTCACATATTTTTCTGTGCTTGCTTTGTCATTAAAATATTAATGTTTAATGCGTGCTCCTAATTTCCCCAACCCTACCTTTACTTACTGCCTTCTTGTAGGGTCTGCAACACTATTTTCTGCACAGCCTCACTATGGACACGCTGCTTATACATCTACCCCCCATTTTCTCTGCTGATTTTCTTAATTGTTGCAGAATGTGTGCTCGGCCTTTCTAGTAAGAGATCAGGAATGGGACACAATGTTTGCTTCTGGAGTGACAGGTCTTTCTCTGTAAATGCTGTGATTTCAAATGATGATTTCTCAGAATCTACAGCTCAGGTTTAAAGGAATAGTTCACTGCAATAGTGAACTATTCCTTTTCTACATTGATTGAAGCCCGGGAGGTTAAGGAGCTATGCCTTACCTTCTGTTCTTCAATCAATGTTTAGATAGCCAGGAACGAACTTCTTACCTTTCACGCGATCCAGCAGGGCCGCTCTGACAGTTCCTGAGTGCTTCCTGCTTCGGTTATGCTATAACGCTATAAGCATGCCCGATAATGCGCGTTATAGTGTAACAGAAGCAGGAAGCAGTCGGGAATTTCAGAGCGGCCCTGCTGAATCGCGTGAAAGGTAAGATTTTCTGAAGTTCGTTCCTGGCTATCTTAACATTGATTGAAGAACAGGAGGTAAGTAATAGCATTCTACATTCCCTCAATGTAGAAAAGGAATAGTTCACTATTGCAGTGAACTATTCCTTTAAAATCCAAAAAAGGTTTTAAAGTAGTGTGATCTTGCTGTATCTAAATTTAGAAACCCTTTAATATGCATATGAGAGAAAGTCTCCTAGGATAAATAATTCATGGGAAAAACACACAAAGAGGTAATGTATTGTCTAACGCTTGGCTACAAAACCCCACCTCACAATAATAATAATTGAACATAAATTACTCAAACTGTATTTACAAATACCTTTCATAAATATATAACCTAATCATAGAGAAAAAAGGGAGATTCTCCTTTGCATATTTACACACTATGTGGAGATGGACGTATTGATGGAATACATTCTACTGCATCCTCCAGAGCAGATGCAATATTACAGATTGCGCTTATGGATTTGGGTGGGAGAAGATATTTTAAATGTAGGGAGAAAAAATACATTTTAAGATTAGGAGGCAAAATGACATTTTGCTAAGCCAGGCAATATAATGATATTTAGAAATTAGTAGAAAAGACTCAGGCAATTTAGTCTACAGATGTACATTTCTAGATTTTTCCAGCACGGAGTTTAATGTTAACAAAAATTAAATTTCCCTCTTAATGTATAAAAATGTAAACGTGTTTTTACTAGAAAAAAACTGAACAAGTATTTAGATTACAGGTTAGCAGACATTAAAAAATTTAAAATCACAATGTGCATACCAATGCCCTTTCGCCTGTATTTGGAATCCACTGCTAACATGGCTATATAACCTCGTCGGAACATCTTTTTGTGCATATCCAACTTGCAAACAATGGCACCTACGCACTCTTCTCCTACCATGGCCTGAAAAACAAATACATTTCAATGACTTGACACTCACATCTAAAGTAATGTGCACAGAGCAAAGAGTAAATAAGGAAGTAAACACTTAACTGTTTGCACTTAAATTGCTCATGTTGTTTTTGTTATACCTTAAGCAAGTACAATTCACCTAGAAAACATACTTGTGCTTTTTTATTCATTTAAAACTATGTACTGCCTCCAATTCATTTAGTGTTCTTTACTAGTGTTATTTTTTCTTTCAAAAGAATTACTGGAATAATTAAATAATTTTCATATTTAAATATTAAACTTGATGTTTCATTCTCTACGGTCTCATTTATTGCCTTCTGTGCTCAGAAATTCCAAGCCAAAAATACATTTTTTTTACTTAATTACACACATCAAGTTAGAATATTATATATCTCATATTATGAAGATGAGAATGTGTGTTAGAACAGCCAAGAATGTGCTTTTATATTAAAAAAAAAAAGAAGAGGATAAAAACACATAGAAGAAAACAGGTGGATACATTCTAGTTTCACCTTTGGTTAGTACTCCCATATATACCGTACATGCAAAAGTAATATAGGGCACTCAGGCTAGAGTGGCATGAATTTGCCAATTTCTAAAGATGCACAAAGTATCTATTGCGAAGCACCAACACAGCTTCCTATGCAGCATCATATAGAGCTCTAGGACTAGTAGATTTGTTTATTGGTTTAGGGCCATCCTTTAAACTAGACACAGATAATGAGTGCCCACAATGTCAGGGTCTAAAACAAATTGACAGGCTATATAATTGATAACAAAGCTAATGTGAAATTGCAGATGAAACTCTTCTATCAGTTCTAATTAAAGGGCATAACCACCCCCAAAACTGAAATATAACACCATACTGGCCCCACTGTGTAGTGTATAAAAATCCTTACCTTACATCCTTGCTCCAAATGGTTCTCCTGCTATGCCCCTACAAAGTCCGGGAAAACTGCAGTGTAGTAGGTCCCAGCGACTCATCCTGTGCCTGTCTCAGAATCAACCATGTCAAGGTTTGAGGCATGCACAGGAGAGTCCTCTCGCCCCCCTTCCCTCTCCCTAGCTCCAAACCCATTGGTAATATTCTAGGTATTGGCCCCCCAGCCCCAACCGCCATAATAGAATTTTGAGAAAGTCCGCCGATAGTTACTTACCTTACCTCTCTCCTCTGACGTTATGAGCAGCCGGCAGCCGAGTCACTGATAGGCTGCCTCTCAGCCAATCAGTGACGTGGCTGCCGGTCTTGCCCCTGCTTGCATTTCTGTGCAAGCAGAGGGCCGGGACAGTGCGGCGGAGGAGAGAAGTAAGGTAAGTAACTATCGGGGGACTTTCTCAAATTTCTATTATGGCGATCGGGGCTGGGGGACCAATACCTACAATATATAAAAACTTGAAAAAGGGGTGGACATGCACTTTAAGTAATAAATTCTACACTTTTTTAGGCATTGTATGTGTTTAGTTCTAAAAATGTTGCAAAGTGCTTTATAATAGGATACCCATAAGGACCTGTAAATAATGATAAACCCTTCTGTAAATATTGATGGTTAGATCACTTAATGACATCAGTGCAAGCACAAGAGAAAGTATCCATTGCAAATGGCATGAGGGGCCATTTTACCAGATATACTTCCGTCATGCAGATCTTTCTTCTTTTAAGTGCTTTATCACCACTCCTTGGATTGAGAAGGCTTTAAAAGCATTTGTCTAACATTGGACAAAATATTACATGTACCAAAAGACATTCCCACAATGATCTGACAAATGCCTAGGCAGATCACTCTGTAATCATGCCATTCTATTCAGGGGTGGCCATTAATGAACTTTGCTTTTGCCGTTACATTCTGGCAAGAGTGTTGCCAAACATATTTAATTCTTACTGCATTTTAAAAAAGAACTAAATTCACCATTTATTTATTCCTGGACCCCAATACTTGCACTTTCACAGTGTAATCGTACATGTGTACGAAGTTAAAAAATGCCAGAGTTTGAGCCAAGTCTGGGAAAAGAGATCCCAGTCACAAAGCACCATAGGAACATTGTATATGCATGCAACAGTATTTATAAACCAACATTACTAAAGGTAGTTTTCCCAAGTAGGTGGAAAAATCACCTGAAAGAAAATATTTTTTACACCAAATACATTATATGAAGTACATTATTTTAAATATGGTCCTAACACTGTTTAATGTGCTTGTACATATGTTTTGATAACTTTTGATCAACAACCTAAAGGGAATCTATAGTGGTAGAATTTAACTTTTTTCCTTTCTTTCCATGTGTTCTATAATTCCCCCCAACCCCCAGATTCTTTACATTCTTCATTTCCCTCTCTGTCCTGAGATATACAAATTAGAAGAATACATGATTGCAGTCCTCTACTCCTACTTCTAATGTCAAACAGATCCCTGTGATGTGACCCTCTTCCCTGCTCAAGTACCTCCCTCCTCCCTGCTGTTACAAACAGAGAGATAAGAACATTAGCAGGGGAGAGAGGTAGCTTTGACTGCAGAGATGAGGCTTTCACTGTTTGATGATGGGTCTCAAAAAAGGGAGATTGAGTTGCAGCAGTAAACTGTACTGTTCTCCCTTCTCTTCCGTGTTGCTTTCTATTGGCCACTGAGCATGGGTGTGTTTTTCAGGATGTTGAACTTTTAACTCCTACTGCACACGAGAACCTTGTCGGGAAGCCGGTGTTTATACATGTAGGAGGTAACAAAGGGGAGGGGGAAATGCTACAGAAAGCTCAAACACTATGGAAAAACAGAGTCACTGACAGAGGTAGGAGAAAGGCAGCACAGCACTCTTCTGTATATAGGGCTTACAGAATAAAATGTGCAGATACATGTTGGCTGTTTAAAGTAATATAAATAATGGGTATTATGATTTCAATATTAGATGGCAACAGTAGCTTGGTAGAGAAAGGTGATCTTGCATAACTTACACAGGTTTAAAAGCCAAGGGGAAAAGAATACACCTATTTGATGCTAGGCAAAGTCTCAGGGACCAAAGTGACAATATTTTTAAAAGTTTTTGAAGGCTGGCCATATACCGAAAGGACTTGCTGACCGTGTGGCCTGATATGGCCTCAGACAAATAAAACGTCACAATAAATTTGACACTTGTTAAGACTGGTGTGCCCAGCCTTTCCTTTTAATTTGAATCTACACTGCTGGCTAGCAGTTCTGGATGCACCCATCAGATATTTTCTAAATACATGCCCCCTTGGCATTGCCTAAAAAGGTGTGCAGGATCCCTTTCCATAACTAAATATAAGGTAAGTTTGGCAACCCAAAAGATCAACACCTATACACTATAGGAAAGTAGATTATGTATGTGAATTTATGAGCCAATGGTAGAATCTGATGTAAGCTTGTGTGGAAAGTCATATGTGTATGGTCAGCTTAAACATATAGGAAGGTTCCAATATTCAAAAACAGAAGCAGACCGCAACAGCACCCCCTAAAGGCAAGGGAGAACTTAAAATTCCCTCTTCAGGCACACCTATCACTTTAAATGTCCAACCCCCAAACTAAATTTTGATATGTTGCAGGGAATTGCTATAAACCTTAGAGGTTTATAGCACTCACAGCTGTCCCCAAATGTACTTACAAGCCTTCTTTGCCCTGCTGCCTTCTGCTTAATTTCCGTGCACGTAAGTCAAGCAGGACGGGCTTGACTAGCATCCACTCCTGTGATTGGCTAAGGCATTATGCCTTAGCCAATGACAGGAGCAGATACGGTTGACCTCGCGAGGTTTAGAGCAATTCCCTGCAACATATCAAAATTTAGTTTGGGGGGGGTGGACATAGCCTTTAATATATACATACAGTTGTGAAAAAAAATAGTATAACTCAACCCTACAATAAACAAATACAAAAAAAGCTAAGGGACGTAAGGCTCTGTCAGCAGATGAAATAATGTCTCCACATCCTCGGATATGTAGTTAGGAACAAACCACCTCCATCGCAAGCAATGCAAAAAAAGTTAGAACAGGGTCACACAAACAGACTGGTAGTGTGGCTGCCCCCAGATATTCCTGCTTGCTTTAACCAAGCAAATATTAATATGGGTTTAGTAGGTTCCTACTGGTAGGATTTAACATGCAATACACACCCGTAACTGCCACAGGTGCTATTTATTAGGCTAAACTGTTTGTGTACATTTAGCCTAACATGTGTACTGCATAGTAATCCTTCCAGGAGGAACCTGCATTGTACCTGAACCTAGTGCAAAAAAGTTAATCAGGCTTAATTCACAGGGGATGATTTATATCAAACATCCAGCATAAAAGCAAAAAAAGGATCCAGTTCAACAGGTACTATCTGTATTTACACGCCGTGCTGCACCCACAGTCTTACCCTTCATCTGACTATTTTCGGAATAAGAAGTCAGAAGAACCATCAGGTTGTAGGAAGCTCTTGTGGCTATTTTCTTCTGCTTGCCACTCTGTTCGGAAAGAAGATTGCGAGGTAGGAATATTCACTCATCCCTCCCATAATAATAGACCTTAAAGGGCATGTCCACCCCCAAACCTACAATTTGTTATATAAACTCCCCAAACCTCAACCTTGCATGGTTTAGACTTCGCAATGAGGTTTCTAAATATACTTACCAGTCCAAAAAAATGGGTTTTATATATATTTTTATTAAAGGACAGCCAAAGCCCAAAAACAACACCTATTCAGAAGAAAGAGCACCTTAACACAAAAACAGTAATCTGGGTCTCACCTCTCCTTTTGATATTGTTGTTGGGAAATTTACTTTTTTAACATGGGGTTTGTGTTTTATTTCACAGTAGCACACAGTGTGGTTTGCGCTTTTCACATGCTCAGTCCCAGGTACTGCAGGAACTTGTTACAGTTGGTCACACCAACTAGTAGCCTCTATCCAATCCTTTTACAAGACAGAAAAGCAAGGGAGCATGTGACTGAGGCCTCGGGTGTGGTCAATCACTGTACAAAGAGTTATTTTATCCAGTTCTTCACGGAGTTACATTTACTTTAACGCTATTTACTATAGTAGGATTTTACAGTTAAAAACCTGCAGCTGCACTCTGTCCAAAGTTACAACAGTGTAAGGGCCGGTGCTTTTTGCTTACACTGTGTGTTGTGACCACAACAGCACCTATTTCTCTGCCCCTTACTGGAGGCTTGAGCATGCCCACTGAAATCTACTGCTGGGACAGAGAAAAGATGCACAAACCTTTTAAAATAATGCATCATCCCTGTCTCAGATATGCTTGTTTTTGCAGCTAGCCAGAAGCATGAAAGTTTGCCTCTCCCTAAGGTCTCCACAAGCAGAGAAGGTCAGACTGGTTGCAGGCTTGTATGTAGCTTTAAAATGACATGGCTGATGATGCCTCAGAAAGCCGCAAAGATTAGTGTGACTGGTGACTGTACCAACGTCACTCAAACATTTCCTAATGTATGGCCAGTATTTTTCTTTGTCCTCCCCCATATAGCTCCCTGTGCTAAGGGCAGGTAGGGTTATGTGGAAAGCAAAAGAAATAACATACCTTTTAGAAGTAAAAGATTATACTGACATCATACGAGTATATCTTTTGCTAGGAATCACTTAAAAAAAAAGCAATCTCTTGTTTTAATCAGAATTTTCCAAGCTATAAGGCTTGAATGTGTGGTGTGTGTCAGGGCGCAAAGGTCTGTGTTGCACACTACACAATATCCCACTGCATGGGAATGGTAAGGTTAATTCAAAACGTAGGCCACCCTGTTTGATCAGACCCATATAGCTTACCCTGCAAATAAAGAAATAAATAGTTACACATGTTCAACATAGTAACTATAGAAAGAGACCCTCCTCCTACTTACCAAAAAACAAAGCTGCGGCCAGTTGTGAATAAAATATCTATAAGTATAAATGGAGTAGGGTTCAGACAGATCTCTAGTGATCAGTCTCATGATATCGGGCATTTGTAACTCGGACTCATATCGCACATATCGTATCGTGTCGTCCGGCTCCACTACATGATTCCTATCCAGTTCCCCACCCCGCAAGGTGCAGGCAGTAAGACAGGAGCTGAGCGTCTCCTCCTCCAACTCCCGATGCACCCGGTCCAGTCCATTTGTGGCGCCCACAGTCCGTTCATCGTACTGCGGGAAGGCAGCGTCGAGTAGCTTGCTCTTTACCGAAGACACGGCCTTAAGGTGCCGCAGGCCAGGGCCAATGAGGCCGTTGAGCTGGTGGTGATGGTGGTGACCCTTGAATCCCTCTGGGGCCTCACTCCGGTCTTGTTGCTGGTACCGACCTTCCTCTTCCTCCTCTTCGTCTTGCTCTTCTCCTGCATCGCAAGTAACAGCGACCCCGGCCCCGGGATACAGGGAGAGCACACTGGGCCCTGACGGTGTATCCGCCATTCTGGTGTGTATGTGGGGGCAGACAAACCGAGAGAATAGCGGGCGTTAAATGGAGGGAAGGGAGAAACCCAATGCCCGGGATACCCGGCCCCTCATTCCCTCTTGGGGCCACACAACCCTCACTAACCCCAATCAGTCTTTCCCGACGTCTGGTCAACCGCGGCCGTAAAGGAAAGCCGCCGGCAGTCGACAAGCAACGCTTCCGCCTTTGCGCACGACACTTCCGGCACGACAGGCTAAATGGTAGCCGTAAAGCTGTCGCTATACAGTAAAGTGGGACCCTGGTTCTAACAATGTTGTTGGTCTGCGAGTCTGGCTTTTATGTTTATTTGTGTGATTTGTTTTCTTTATTTCCAGTATTATTGTGAGTGTTGCATTTTATTACATAGACAGGTGTTTGAGTAATAAGGGAGCAAACAGAACACATTGGGTGAGTTATAAATAGTAAGAGACCATGTACCTGAAGGTGTAAATCACCTGGGAGCCTAATAGTGAGAAACTACTGTAGGAGTAATATGTTATATTATGTAATAGTAGTATTGTACTAGTAATAGTTAAAATGTAGTAATATTTTAGTTAATATTATGTAATGTAGTAGTAAAATATCCCAGTAATATTTAAATAGTACAATTGTAATAATATGCCCCTAACAGCAGACAGACAGCTTGCCTGGGAATTCTGACATTTCAGGAAGAGAGGACTTGGCCACACTGGTGTATGTATATGTATGTATAATTTTATTCGGCAATACATGTTGGACTAGGTGGACATATGTCTGTATTCAACCTCCACTGCTATGTAGCAAAAAATGATGACATTACAAGACATTGATGATATCACGGAGCTGTTAAAAAGCTGTTGCGGGGAGCTTTGGGTTACCCATAGAAATCAGAAGGGTTACTTATAACCATCCGGCTGCTAAGGGCAATCAATTCCCATAATGCACTGCACACCCATTGATCATGTGACTAAAAATATATCTGCATTAAAAAAGAAAACAATTTAAAACTGCAAAGAGAATTGTAATATCTATTGCATCATTTGGTATGCTTGACTGCCATACATAGACTACAAATGACAGGAAAATCTCAACAGAATGGAGAAAATACATCTCCTATGGAATGGAATGATGATGCCGAGTACGTAAATCATCTTCTTTGGTTGGACCCTGGCAAGGTCTGTTCTAAGTAGAACCTGTCCTGTAAAACCACTGCATGGTTTTGGCCGCAGTGTTCTCCCTAGGGTCTTTTGGCTACTTTTTGATGCCACCCGGCTGGAAATAATTTCTTGAGAGGACACTTGTGATTTGAAAGAATTTAGATGTAGGTTTAATAGGTGTACCAATAGGTCAGTAAAAATCCAGACTACTTTTTTATACACATTTTAAGTAGCTACATGTTTAGCACATGTTAAGTAGCTTTTCCAAGATCCCTAAGGCCACAAAATGGTGGCACATGTGCTGCCATATTACATCTGGGTTACCTTCAGATTTTGCCGAACTACAACTCCCTGCAGATGTTGCCGAACTACAACTCCCTGCATTCTGCAACCACGGAATGCTGGGAATCATAGTTTTCAAACATCTAGTGGGACGAAAGGTAGACATCCCTGACCTATATAATGAGCATAATGCAGTGCACATTTACCCCCACCACCAAATCTCCCCATCCCACCTCACCCGGCTACTTATTCATGCCACGCGGCTGGAAAAAAATTCTGGGGAGAACACTTGGCCGCCATGCCACAACTTAGTTTCAGGGTGTTGGCAGTCTTCTTAATACCTAGGCCAGGGTTTCTGTGTGCCCGGGCACACTATTGTGACTTAAGACAGCTAGAGGCGTGCCTATGAATTTTGGTAGTGGAAATAGTTACATCAGTATAACTTACATTTTTGTTATTTTGTACTGTATATTATGATACAAATATATACTTTATACTACAGTACATTGATTTAATAAAATATACAGTATAGTGTATAACATATGGATAATTACAAGAAGCTTACATATCCCCCTTAATTTCTTTAAAGGAGCTTCTAGTTTTGTTTCAAATAGAGAGGCTATATTAGACATCAATCACTAACTGCCTACCATAGAGCAGCTTATGTCGAAAGAACAGTGCTTACAAAATATAAGCCGACTCATGGGAACAATTTAAAGGAATAGTTCACTCTAAAAGTGAACTATTCTTTTAATGTATTGATTGAAGACCGTTAGGTTAAGAAGCTATGCCTTACCTCCTGTTCTTCAATCAATTCCCCAGGAGCAATGGATAAAGAAAAAAGATATTTACCTTACATGCGATCTACTGCAGCAGCAGTGACAGGTGCGCAATAGTTACTCCGAGCAGGAAGCGGTCGTTAATTTCCACTGCTGCAGTGGAGGGTTGTTTGTATGGTAAGTTTCTTTTTTCTTAGTCCGTCGCTCCTGGTGAATTGATTGAAGAACGGAAAGTAAGGCATAGCTCCTTAACCTAATCAATACATTAAAGGAATAGTTCAATTTTTGAATGAACTATTCCTTTAAAACTCCTAAAAAGGGTATATCTTCATTTTTTTAAAAACCAAATACAGCCCTCAGTTCTTTTAAACACTGAAAGAGTGAATCCCCGTTTTATGTAGGGATAGCACACTATATCATATTTTTAAGATGACTATTAGGGCACAGCCACTGCAACGCAAACAAAATCGCACACGGAATCGCATGTGATTTCATGTGCGATTTTGTTACGTTTGCGCATGTGTTTTTTTCATTAAGTATTGGAAAACGCATGCGATTGCGAGTTAAAATGCGGAACGCAAAGCGCAATCGCATTGCACCCGAACACGTATGTTTTCGTGCTTTGCATCGATTCCAATGATCGGAAAAAACACATGCGCAAACGCAAGAAAAAAGCGATAGTGTGGCCTAGCCCTTACGGTACCTGCAAAAGCTACGAGCTTGGAAGATACTTGGAAGAGCCCAGCCGTTTATTTTCTTACAACTGTTAGTTGGTTTCATTCTTAATCATAATTATTTTACATTTAACCAAGAAATTTACCTACAACGGATGAGTGTAGCCATGGGAAGCAAAATGGCACCTCGGTACGCCAACTTTTTAATGGCTGACTTGGAAGACAGGTTTCTCAAAACCCAACATTACAGACCACATAGTTACTATTGTTACACAGACAATGTTTTTATGACATGGACACATGGAGAAGAACAGCTATGACATTTTATCCAGGATTTCAACAAACTCCACCCAACAATTTGAAATGGATTTTTCTGAGGAATCCATACATTTTTTGGACACTATGGTCACCCTGAAAGATGGAAGAATTCAAACATCCTCATCCACCCACTGACAGAAACAATTAACTCCACTTCAACAGTTTTCATCCGCACCACACCGAGAAAGGAATCATATACAGCCAAGCTACTAGAGTGCACAGAATATGTTCAGTAACGGAAGAGAGAGACAGACACCTAAGTGCACTTGGCACATCTTTCAAACAAAAGAGATATCCATTCAGAACAATTACCACTAACATGAACAAAGCATTGAGAACACCCAGGGATAACCTTCTACAATACAATAGAAAAAAAGAAACGCCTGGATACCTTTGGTAACAACATATAACCCAATATTGGAAGGAATACGTTCAATAATGAAAGAACTACAACCTTTGATTAATCAAGATGAAACCCTTAAAAAAAATTTCCCAGAACCCCCTATACTTGCCTTTCGGCAACCACCAAACCTTCACCAAAAACTAGTAATAAGAAAGTTACACATGGATTATGAAAATATCACCCCAGGCACCAAACCATACAGGAGTCATCGGTGTAAACTGTTCTCCATCTGTAACACACAGGAATGGGGTATTTAACCCTTTCCCTGCCACAGATCGTATATTCACGATCTGTGCAGAGAATGCTTTAACTGCCACAGATCGTGAATATACGATCTGTGGCTTCCCCCCTGCAAAAAAAAATTTCCCCCCTGCTAGGGCCGATCGGGGGGCAGCATTCAACTGCCCCCCTAGACCCCTCGATCCCCCCTCGTGTGTGATCCAAATCCGAGGGGGGATCGGGAGATACACTCACCTTTAGCCGGGTCCGCGATGTGAGACGGTCCCACGTGGAGGAAGCGAGGAAAGGGAGACCCCGGTGAAGTCACGGAGCTTCCTCCTTCCAGGGGTCTCCCTTGAAGTGGTAGGAGACTGCCCCTGGTGGTGCTAGTTGAGGTACTGCAGCTTGATCTCCATAATCATGCTGCAGTACCAAGTATAGTAAACATGTCAAGCTGCCAGATTTTACTATACATTTGTGAAGGAACTCAAAGTTCCATTCACAAAAGGATTTTTTCTAAGTCTTTGTACTTAGCGAAGACTTAGAAAAAAAAATGGGGACAGAGATCCAAATTTGGTGATCACTTCTGATCACCAAATTATTGATCTTGCCAATGAATGAAAAATCACTTCTGGAAAATGATTTCCGGAGAGGATGGATTTTTCTGATCGGATTTCGAATTGGAAAACGGGCATTTATGCCCGTATTCCAAGTTCGGTATCATTCCATAGATGATCTGATGATTCTTTTGGGAATGATCGGGGAAAAAAAGGGGAAAATACACACAAAAAATTCTTAAAGTGATACACCCACCTTTTGTTTTTTTTTTACCCTAAAAACTATAAATTAGAAAAAAAAAGTTGTCTTCTCCAAGCTCCCCAATGTCCCCAGTGATATCGGTTAAAGTAAACGCGGATACTTATTGTACGATTTCAAGGGAAACTAAGCCTATTTTTTAGAAGGAAATTTTGCAGAGGTACCAAAATAAAGACCGTATTGAATTTTTAGGATCAGTAAAGTGTGCAAAAACGTGTTTGTGTGACTCCCATACTAACCGTTTCACTAAAATACCACTAAAAGGGAGGGGAGTGGGGTGTTGGGGGTGGGTTGTGGCGTTTTTAAAATTTTTTCTTGTAACTGCACTTCTAAATGCGTCTCATTTGAGCTAGTTGGTGGCCTCGTCTTGTTTGCACCCGCAAATGGCCAACCATTTGATTCAGGACATGTGGAGAATTGCTCTTTAGTGGGTTTTTTTGCTTGTCAAGTGGGTTTAGGTAGGATTTCAAACCTTGAATCATCTTTTTTATTTTTCACCAAATCTCGTAAAAACACAGAGTTCTTTGGAGCGTGGGTCTGGAATTCTTCATGCATGTATGAAACATGGCACCGTAACATAGCTGAAGGTGTTAGATTCCAAAAATATATAGTTTGTGGGGGGAATTTCCATGTTTCGGGACTGTTTCCTTAGAAAAAGGGTAAGCTGTTCAATTACAGAGCACTTTGATTTTTTCTTGTAATTGCATTTGTGCATGCGTCCCATTGAGCTAGTTGGGGCAGTCTCTGTGTGCACTCAGCATATGGCATACCGTTTGATTCAGAACATGGGGAGATTGATATTAGTTGGGGGTTTTATTTGTGGGGGGCATTTCAAAGTTTTGGGGCTGTTTGAAATTACAGAGCACTTTGATATTTTTCTTGTAATTCACTGGTGCATGCGTCCCATTTGAGCTAGTTGGTGGTCACGCCCCTGTGTGCATCCACGCATATGGCATACCGTTTGATTCAGGGCATTTGGAAGATTGATAATTGACAAGTTTTTTTTACAGACATGGAAATTGCATGATTTTTAACTTGAATTGTATTTTTATAAATTTTTCCTGAAATCTGGTAAGAAAGCGAAATTGTAACACAAAACTGCACCACACCATTGGTGGTATGGCATAAAAGATCACACCATTGTGTAGCTGAAGGTGTGTAGAGTCCAAGAATATATAGTTTTGGGGGGATTTCTAATATAGAGGGTGTTATGTAGTCTGACAAATCTGAAAGTTGCTGTAGTTTGGGCCACTGTTCATTGGCTCACTTGTTGGCTAGTTGATTCCAAGTCTGCGTGTGGAACCATACATAGGGCATACCGTTGATTCAGGACATTGGGAGATTGATATTTGGTAATTTTTTTTAATTACTTGGGATTTTGGCATGATTTCTACCTTTGAGAGTGTTTTTTTTCAAATTTTTTAGAAAATCTGCTAAAAATGTGAACTTCTACGAAGAACTGCGCCCACACCATGATGGTTACGAATGAACAAACACAGAATTTCGTAGATAAAGGGTGTGGATTAGAGAAAAATATTGGTTTGTGGGGTTGTTTTGTGGGGAAAAATTGCCGAATGTTCAAATTCAGATTTGACTGAATATTTTGCTGTTTCTGAGCCATTGTGCATTGTTTCACTTTGTGTCTTTTGGCTTCCACGTCCACGTGTGTAACCACACATATGGCATACCGTTTGATTCAGGACATTTGGGAGATTGATATTAGTAGCTTTTTTTACATTCCAGGGGGTTTTGGCATGATTTCTACCTTTTGAAGTTGTTTTTGTTCATTTTTCAGACAAATGCGAACATTTTAACGAAGAACTGCGCCCACACACTCATGGTATGAATGCACAAACTACAGGCGTACGTAGCGAAGGTATGTAGATTTGAGAAATATAGTTTTGTGGGGGTATTTCCAAGTAGAGGGGTGTTCAGTTTTGAAAAATCTGGGAAAATGCTGTTATGGCTCACTGCGCATTGTTTTACATTTTGACTAGTCGCTTCCACGTCCGTGTGTGTACCACACATATGGATACCCATGTTGCCTTCAGGACATTTAGAGATGATATTGGTAAGTTTTTTTTACTTACATGGGGTTTGGGTATGTGATTTTGTAACTTTGAAATGTATTTTTCTCTATTTTTCCAAAAGAAATTGTGTAGAAAATGCGAAATTCTATGAAGAACTGCGCCCACAACCATTGATGGTATGAATGAACGAACTAAGTGCTACATAGCTGAAGGTGTTTAGATTTCAGGAATAATAGTTGTGGGGGGTATTCTGAGTTATAGTGGTTTGTTTTGTGAAAAAACTAGAAGGACTGTCAAATTCGGAGTTGGTAAAATTTTCGCTGTTTTCAACCATCTGCATTGGCTCACATCGTGGCTTTCGCTTCCACGTCCGCATGTTGTAACCACACATATTGGCATACCGTTTGATTCAGGGACATTGGGAGATTGATATTTAGTAACTTTTTTACATCCGTCGGTGTTTGGCATGATTTCTACCTTTGAAGTTGTTTTTTGTTCATTTTTTCAGAAAAGTGCGAACTTCTACGAAGAACTGGCCCACCCCATTGATGGTATGAATGAACGAACTACAGTGCTACATAGCTGAAGGTGTTAGATTTCCGGAATATATAGTTTGTGGGGGTTATTCTGAGTTACGGGGGTGTTTTGTGGAAAAAACTGCGACTGTCAAATTCGGAGTTGGCTAAATATTTTCGCTGTTTCTGAGCCATCGTGCATTGTCTCACTTGTGGCTTTTCGCTTCCACGTCCACATGTGTAACCACACATATGGCATACGTTTGATTCAGGACATTTGGAGATTGATATTTAGTAACTTTTTTAGATTCCATGAGGTTTTGGCATGATTTTTTACCTTTGAAGTTGTTATGTTCGTGTTTTCAGACAAAAATGCGAACTTCTACAAAGAACTGCGCCCCACCCATTGATGGTATGAATGAACAAACTACAGCGTTACATAGCTGAAGGTGTGTAGATTTCAGGAATTATAGTTTGTGGGGTTATTTCTAAGTTACGGGGGGTTGTTTTGTGGAAAAACTGCAGACTGTCCAAATTCGGAGTGGCTAAATATTTCCGCGTTTCTGAGCCATCGTGCATTGTCTCACTTTGTGGCTTTTCGCTTCCACGTCGCGTGGTGTTACCACACATATGGCATACCGTTTGATTCAGGACATTTGGGAGATTGATATTTAGTAACTTTTTTTTACATTCCATGGGGTTTGGCATGATTTCGACCTTTTGAACGCTGTTTGATATTCATTTTTTTTGAAAATCTGGTAAAAGTGCAAATTTCTACGAAGAACTGCGCCCACACCATTGATGATATGAATGAACGAATACGGCGTTACATAGCTGAAGGTGTATAGATTTCAGGGAGGATATAGTTTGTGGGGGGTATTTTGAGTTGGGGGGGTGTTTCGTGGAAAAAAACTGCAGACTGTTCAAATACAAAATGGCCATTTTTTTTTGTGCTGCTACTGACATTTGGCACACTGGTCACGCTCTGGGTTAGTTGGTAGCCAGTCTCTGGGTAACCCATGAATGTTGGCATACCGTTTTATTCGGGAGGGGTTAGGCTTCATATTTGAGATGCGTTTGAACTCTTCCTCCACAGTTTTAGCTGAAATTCGCATTTGATTTTGTCTCTGATTTTACAGTTGAGGAAAAAAAAAGGAAAATGTGAGAAAGTAACTTACAATTTGACGAAAGCAGCTGCGTCGGGTACTGCATTTTGATCGAAAAAACCTCACTCGTAAATCCTGCGAGTGTGTAGTTTCTAAAAATATCTCACTGTGGGGATAGTTTAGATAATTTGTTAGAATTCATGTTATCTGTTAGTAGTGGTTACCACATTTAATGTGTGGTAATATTCTAGGAGGTGCAGTTTTAGGTTGGGGGGTTCTCCTGTACAGGGAAAAGTCGGGGGTACCTACATATATCTGGTATCGTTGTACTCGGGAGTATCTGAGCTTTTAGAAACAGTAAGAGTTTGTGCGTAACCTTAAGATAAACTATAAGAAAAATGGGAAAAATCCATGAAAATTTGCATATTTTACCCATAATTCTCAGTAAAATTTCCAGAAAAGTTACAAAATTCTGTTTACCATTGTTAAAGTACACTTTGTGCTGAAAAAAACAATGTATAATATTCCTGATTTACTGCAAGGTTTCCTACTGTAAAATTAGTCTAAAGCGATTAAGGGCAAAATCCTGAAAATTCTTCTGGCAGTTAACGCAAAAAAAAATGAAAATCTCCTGGCAGTGAAAGGGTTAAAAGGTATGTCCACCCTCAAAAAAAATTTTCACCAAAGATTCCCCTGTCCCCCAGCCCAAACCGCTATGTTAGTATTATTAGAAAATGCCCCAAACTTTACTTCCTCCCTCTTGCCTCCGCCGTGCTGGCCAGGCCCTCTGTTGCGAGTAAATGCAAGAAGAGGGGCGGGACCGGCAGTCGGGTCTGTGATTGGCTGAGCGGCAAGCCAACACGGACGCGGCTGCCGGGAGTTCAGTGCCGCGGAGGCAAGAGGGAGGTAAGTAATGTTTTGGGCATTTTAATAATACTAACTACGGTGGGGCTGGGGGGATGGGGAATCTTGGTGAGTGAAAAGGGTTTTTACACTAGGGGAGGGAGGGAGGGGGAGAAGGGCTGCAGTACGCATGCCAAACTTCTCCCAGAGGCCAGGTAGGAGGGCAGGTTAATATGGACTCTGCTATCCTCTGGTGGGAGTTTTTGGGACTTTGGGAGGGGACTACAGGAGAACCCTTATTGAGCTGGGTGAGGGGTAAGGATTTTAAACTAAACTACATGATGGGGCTAGTAGTGGGGGGATTATAGTTTTGGGGGTGGACATGCACTTTAACATCCAGGGATCTTACAGCTGCACATCCAGCAATGTGGTGTATTTAATACAATTTAACAAATGTACGGACACTATATTTATAGGGAAAACCAGTCAAAAAAACACAGAGAAGATGAACTCCCACAGAAGAGCATCACAACCATAATGAGAATAATACTGTTTGCTGTGGGGCATATTTTTCTCAACCAGGAGACTCCATAGAAAAACTTCCAAGTCGGATCTTGAAGGGACAGTTCAGCAGCAACCAAGATAGAAAAACATTTGAAGCAAAATGATTGTTATTTGACTCCAAAAACAATGTTAAACCAAGACTTGGGATTCCTAGCCACTATAACTGTTGATATATTTGTATAAGAACAATATGTGGATGGTATACAATATGTGCATATTCCAGTGTCTGCTTTTCTACTCACCAGCACCCCCTCACTTTTCCAACCCCCCCCGCAATCCTCTCTCCTCTCATTTGGTTGCCCACCCTAGTATGCTTGATCTCTCTATTTTATTACCCCCTCTATTTCTCAGTATATTCTGGACTTTTTTTTGGGGGGGGGGGGGGAGGGGTGGGGGGGAGTTTATATCTTGTTGTCTTTCTTAGTAATTAGCTTTTACTTTCTGGTTAACCGTGTTCAGTCAGTACTGCTCCCTTTTGATCCCTCAAAGCTTGTTACTAAAATAAACTGTTTAGTCCATAAAAGTATCACAATACTCTTTTGACTACATATATTGGACTAATACGGCAAAACAATCATTATTTTTACTAATATTTTAAATACATTCTATCAGATTCAATTGATCAGGTCATCAATTTTCTTTTATAAAATAAACTTAATAAAAATAAATCAATTATCCAGCCTGAGACAATTAATATTTAGATTTTTTTGGGGTACAAAATGGGGCTATCCACCTGATCCCTACATCTCACCTTGTGAGTTTAATCATTTATTAGGGAGAGGCCACACTACAATGCACCAGCGTTTCCTGTGCGATGTTGCGATTTCCCAATATTGTGCAAAAAATGGTGATTGCATGTGCTCCCAAAAGTGGATCACAGCACAGCGGACTAGCATGCGCTTTTTGGAAACTTCAAATGATGTGCAAGTGCTGCAAGCAGACCTAGATAGATTATCAAAATTGTCAGCAGAATGGCAGATGAGATTCAATGTTGATAAATGTAAGGTGATGCATTTGGGATTTAATAATCCCTGTGCCACCTACACCATAAATAACTCTGTGTTAAGTGCATCTGTAATGGAAAAAGATTTGGGGGTTCTGGTAGATAACAGACTTAGCTATAGCAAACAATGCCAGGCAGTTAGGGCTAGAGCTAGCACGATATTGTCTTGTATAAAGAGGGTAGATTCAAGAGAGAAAATTATTTCATTCCCTCTTTACAAGGCACTGGTAAGGCCTCATTTGGAATATGCGGTGAAGTTTTGGAATCCCATATCAAAAGGGACATCTTGGAAATTGAGGCATTTCAGAGAAGGGCAACTAAATTAATAAGGGGAATGGAGGGGCTTGAATATGCAGGCATATTAGACAAGTTAGGGCTGTTTACATTGGAGAAGCGACATTTGCGTGGGGAATGATAACCTTATACAATATATTAATGGGGCACAATGAACTCTCTGGTGCATTGTTTACTAATAGGTCATATCAGAGGACTCGTGGACATCCTTTAAGGTTGGAAGAAAGACTTTTCATCTTCAGGTTAGAAAGGTTTCTTTACAGTGAGAAGGTGAAAAGTGGAACTGTCTTCCCGCAGAAGTGGTAATGGCAAGTTCATTGAATAGCTTTAAAAAAGGCCTGGATAAGTTTTCTAAAACTAAAAATATTGAGAATTACTGGTATTAATGCAATAGATCTGGTTGATCCAGGATTACCTTCCGATTGCCGTTTGGGTCAGGAAGGATTTTTTTACCCCTTTTTAGCTGTTTTTTTTTGCTTTCCTCTGGATCAACTGTTATGTAGGGTTAAAAAAAAAGAGGGTGAATAGGTTGGACTTGATGGACGTATGTCTTTTTCACCTTAATTGCTATGTTGAAGGGCGTAGCCCTTAAAGGGGAACTACAATGTAAAAATCAGCTTTAGGCTTAAAGGCTAGAAATAATGCATTAACATTACCACTGTATTTACGATCTATAGATAATGGTAGTTTCACAATGACAATATATCCATCTGAAGTTTTAGTCATTGCTCATAGCGATAGACATACTTGGTAGCTTTTAATTTCCCATGACTCTTAGTTCCTCACAGATCATGAAGCATTTTCTTTTCCTTTACCCATATTTTTAAATTTTCTAATGTATCTTGCAGACTGCATTGGTTGCAATTGATTAATAAAGTACACCTGATATTACCATATTTATAATATAATAATAATAATAAATATAAATATATTAGGGGTTTCTTTAGGGGTTTTGCCACCTGAGCCAAACTTTTGAATGCTGCCCCATATATCGCTAGGTGCCATGAAGTGTGCCACCGCAACCAGGGTTAGGTGTGCATGGCTTCCAGGAATGGGTGTGGTTAAACATTTACAGGGTTATTCAATAAAAGTTCTTATCGTGAAAAATGGTGCTAATTTTGCCCCAAACAATCAGATGTTAGCTTTCAAATGTTAAATAAGATCTGATTGGTTGGGGCAAAATTAGCACCATTTTTCACGATAAGAACTTTTATTGAATCTCCCTGTTAGTCTTTTAACATGCCCTAATGCCTAGATCACACAGATAGGTACATATAACATGCCCTAATGCCCAGACAACACATATAGGCACATATAACATGCCCTAATGCCAAGATTACCCAAACTACATTGAAAATAAGATGTGCCCAGCTCTGCACACACAAACAATTACTCCACTTACCCTGAGACGATCAGAGCAGGGCCTGAATGAAGGGGGCAGTTAGTGCAGAGTCCATGATTTTATTTTCCTTCTGCTCTGCCTGCTGCTTTTAAAGTGAGCTCTGCCTGCCACCTCTCTAATATTTAGCAGGGGCACTGCCCTGAGCGTTTTGCACATAGTGTCTCATTAGAGAGACAAACCTGAAAAATATAAAAAAATAAAATAATAAATATAAATAAAATAATAAAAATAATGGGATAGTACAATATAAAACCAAGCAGTTTTTCAACTGTTATACCGGATATACTGTATGATCTATGCTATAACTTGCCCTTGTGGCAAATTATATATATGAAAAACCATACAAAACTTTTAAAAAACGTATTTTTCTATATGGATCCACATATATTCCGGTTATTGTTTATTTTCTCTGCACTGGAAAAGAGAACGTAATAGCCCGTTGGACAGTTTATCTTACTTTGAAAATGCAGGACTCAGGTGCACAGGTAGTCAAGACAACAGAAAATTGTACATACAATAATGAATCTACTTAGCCTCTTTCCGTAGGAGCTTTCTTTTTATGTCCATGTATTTTAAGTTCTGTATCCCAAGTCCATCTACAATCATCCAGCATAGGCTACCCAGTGGGTGACTGATCAGGCTACATTGTTTGGCCGCTGCCATATCCCCATATTTACTGGATTAATTCATATTTTTTTCAGCCAAAGCTTGTCGGATAGAGGTCCCAAGATTGGCCATTCTCTCTCTAAAGGTGTTTGTGGTTTTACTGATGAGGTTGCGACTTGTGCAGTAATATTTACCATGAATTGGAATGCATTTGCCCGTGTGAGGATGTGGTAAGGTGGCTCCTGGAAGCACACCATTACAGGTGGTGCAATTCGGACATCTGTAACAGCTGGCTTTACTCATTGGCTTGATGGTTATATTTGCAGAAATGTCCGTTTTGACCAAAAAAATTCTTAAACCGGCCTCCTTTATATGTGTTTTGTACCTTAGTATCCTTAAAAGGAAGTGACTTGTCTTTTTTAACAATATCCCAATGTTGGTTAATACACTCTCTTATATCATGTTGGAATTCTTTTGGTGTGATATGGTTACCTTGGGCATTTGATGCTCTATCAATGGAAACTTCCAATTCCACCTCAGTGTATCCTCTATCCAATAGTCTCAATTTAAGATCCAACACCTGATCCTTAGCCTCCATAGGATCGCTGTCATTCCTAAGAGCTTGAGGAAACTGACTATTAGGTATAGCCCATTTCAGTGGCTCCGGATGACAACTCAGACAATGTAAAATTGTGTTTTTATTAGTATGTTTCCTAAATAAGGTGGTCTGTAGTTGATGATTTTGAAAATAGATTCTTAAATCCAAAATGTCAACCGTTTTGGTGTGTATGTTTGCCGTTAGTTTGATTGGGCTTTGTAATGAATTAATTTCAACAATAAACTGTTTGGCCTCACACTCTGTGCCACGCCATATACGGAAAACATGGCTTCTATAAATCACTTTTAGATGATGATGTTGGAAGAGTATCTCCTAGTAATGAATTTAGTTTCAAAGTACTCCATATACAAATCTGCAACTGATGGTGCTACATTAGGAACCATGGCACTGCCAGACAGTTGTTTGTAGAATATGGTGCCGAACCTAAAATAATTATTGGCCACTACGAACTCGAAAAGGTCCATTAAACTTTCAATAGGAGGACTCTTATGCTTCGATTTAATGAGGGCATTTCTGACCACCTCTACCCTTCAATTTGTGGGATGAACGTATAAATACTGACATTGCAAGTCATAAGAATCATATCAGAGGACATTTCAACATCTTGAATAATTTGGCATAGTTGTCTACTATCCTTAATATAGGAGGCCATTTGTGTGACCAATGGTTGCAAAAAGAAGTCAATGTACATGGCAATCGGTTGGAATAGTGACCCCTAAGCAGACTTGATCGGACGTCCAGGGGGATAAGTAATAGACTTGTGCACCTTTGGAAGATGTATATAAAGGGACACCATTTTTTTAAAATCACAATACATGCATGCTGATTTCCCCAGTCTGTGGTCTTTACAGGTTTCCCTGGTCCTTGGCTTCCATTGAGCAGGATTTGTCTGATTGCTGTTGCCCATTACGCTCAACATTCTTATGGTATATGAAGATATTAGCCTGTTCATTCTGCACAGATTTCGTCATTTTGTGGCCAGACATAGTTATAACTAATGTTATTTTGTGGCCATACTTATATAGTTATAGCTAGTTATAGCTAATTTAATGGCTGTCTGTAGCAGAGAGACATCAGTCCTGTGGCTGCCACAGCATGCTAAGGAGGTGAGGAATGTAAAATCACTCAGTTTAATGTACTGCTGTCTCATTCTGCTCTGCATAGTTTGAAGGGGACTGGGGTGTTCTAATGGAATAAACTATTGCCATACACTAAGTTTCATATGGAAAGGGGGGGGGGGGGGGGGGATTTCTTACCCAAAATAAAAAGGAAATTGTTTAATTGTTCAGCTCAACTTGAATCACTGTTTTGCATCTCAAACTCCTGTGTGGTAATAAAGAGGTTAAAGGGGAACTGTGGGCTTCAAACAAGTTTAAATGAAAGGCCAGGTTCATACCTTTAAAATAAACCATCAACCACCTCTCTATGTGCTGCACAGCCCAAAATATGAAGACATCACTAATCAGAGTTAGGGGGTGGGAGATTCCCAACCTGGCTCCTTCCCTTGCAGCCCCCTATGGCCCCTCCCACTCATGGCCTCTGTGCCCCCACCCACTTGTGGGTCCTGTGGAACCTCCCCCATTTGCACCTCAGACCAATACCCTCCTACCCCCTACAGACTGTGTAAAAGCAGAAAGAATCAGACAAAGTTTAAAACTGCTGATTCTTTCTCTGCTAAAAAGGCTGCTTTTACAGTTTTCTGTAAGGGGGAGTATTGGTCTGAGGTGCAAGTGGGGGAGGGGAAATGGGGAGCCCACAAGGGGGAGGGGTCATTGGGGCCAGTGAGTGGGGCCACAGGAAGCTGCAAGGGAAAGGACCAAGGGGGCTGCAAGAGAAGGAGCCAGGATGGGCCTGCAAAGGGAGAGGACATAGGGCCCACAAGCGGGAGGGGTCACAGGACCCACAAGTTGGCAGGGCCACAAAGCCGTGAGTGGGAGGGGCCACAGTAGGCTGCAAGGGAAAGGCCCAAGGGGGCTGCAAGGGAAGGGGCCAGGATGGGTCTTCAAGGGGAGGGGCCACCGGACCCGCGAGTGGACAGGGTCATGGAGCCAATGAGTGGGAGGGGTCACAGGGCCTGCGAGTGTGAGGGGCCACCGGGCCTGCGAGTGGACAGGGTCACAGAGCCGATGAGTGGGAAGGGCCACAGGGCTCGCAAGTGGCAGGGGCCACTGGGCCTGTGAGTGGGCAGGGCCACAGAGCCATAAGTGGGAGGGGCCACAGGAGGCTGCAAGGGAAAGGCTCAGGGGGGCTGCAAGGGAAAGGGCCACATATCCCACAAGTAGGAGGGACCACATGACCCATAAGTGGGTGGGGCCACAGAGCACATGAGAAGGACCGGCCACAGGAGGCTGCAAGGGAAAGGCCCAAGGGGACTGCAAGGGAAGGGGCCAAGGTGGGTCTGCAAGGGGGGGCATGGGGGCCCATGAGGAGGAGGAGACACAGGCAGTCACATGGTTTCAGAGCAGGAAGTGCAGGGGATCTGGTGATGCTGCTACCATATCACACATATAACTGTAAATATCTTCAAAACTGTAAAATAAATAATGAAAGTAAATTGCAAAAATCCCCAGGAAAGCAATTCCTATCAATTTACCTAAAGTCATTTTTGGACCACAGTTACCCTTTAATAGATATACTCTGATTGATTCTATCTAATTTATCTGTTGTGTCTGTCTATCTGTCTGAGTTTTGCTTGTGAAGGTTCTCATTCAATTAGATCAACTGGACTTGAAGTTTAGTTCTTGAAGACATTTTGCTAGTCATCCAACTGCCTTTCTCAATTCAGAACGACTTGTACAAGAATCTGTGGCAATTATGTACCCTGGAAAATCCCAATTAGCATATCACAGCAAGTCCTCACTAAGGGCTTGAATTTTGCCATCACTCCTAAAGCCATCCCTGTGGTGGATATTATAGCCACAGAAGCCTCAATCCACAATAATAAGGTACCACAGAGTGAGGCAGAACAACTTCGCCTTAAGGTATCTGCAGCCTTAGCCAGTGCTAAAACTCCTTCATCTAACCTGACCACACAGGAAAGAAGAGCCTTAACATCCCTCAAGAAAGATTACAGTATCACCATTCTACTGGCAGACAAGGGAAGATGCACAGTGGTACTCAACACCTCAGACTACCATGCTAAGGTGACCATCCTCCTGGTCGATAACAACACATATGAGGCTTTAACAAGGGATACCACCAGCTGTTACAAGAAAAAGGTCATAGACTTACTACAACAGCTTCAAAAGGATAAAGCCATTGATTGAGCAATGTATCATCGCCTTTACCCTGGTGAGGCACATCCATGCATATATGGACTCCCAAAGATACATAAGGAAGGAGCACCACTAAGACCTATAGTCAGCAGCATCAACTCTGTAACACACAAGGTGACAAAATACCTAGCCAACATCTTAATATCTTAGAACCATTGGTGGGAAGTTCTAAGCATCACATCCAGAACAAACAAGATTGAAGATATAGTACTCGGTGCAGAAGAAACTTTGGTGTTATATGATGTGACATCTCTCTTCACCTGTATACCCATCAAGGATCAAGGAGGCTGTTGAAATGGTGAGAAAATGGCTAGGCCAAGACTAGCACTCTTACAGCAGAACTGATCTCAACCCAGAACAGGTGTGTTCCTTACTCTGAATACCACCTATTTCAAATACAGGGATAAGTTCTGTAAGCAAAAACATTGATGTGCTATGGGATCTCCAGTTTCACCTATTGTGGCCACCTTTACATGGAGGAGGTAGAAAAACAGGCGCTTAATACTTTAAAGGGCATAGCACCAAGCCACTGGTTCAGATATGTGCATGACCCCTGGTTTAAAATCCAACAGAAGGAAGTACAAGCTTTCACAGAACACATTAATGCGGTGGACCAAAACATCAAATTTACAAGGGAAGAGGTACAAAACAACAAACTGGCTTTCTTGGACTGCTTGGTAGAAGTCAAGGAAAATGGTAAACTGGAAGTAGATGTTTACAGAAAAAACCAACACACACAGATCAGTATTTGATGCTTGACTCCCACCACCCTTTAGATCACAAGCAGGGTGTCATCAGAACCCTGCAACACAGAGCTGAGAACATCTCCACTAGCACCGAGGCGAATGCTAAAGAAATTAAACATCTCAGAGGAGCCCTTAAAACTTGTGGATATGCAGACTGGGCCTTTGTCAAAAGAAGTAGAAGGAAATAAAAGAACACGTAAACCAACAGCGAAGGGGAAAAGTAAGACAGGAGAAAGAACATGGTCATCCCATATGTAGCAGGGGTCTCCGAGAACACCATATCCCTGTCTGCTTTAAAGCGAACAACACACTGAGGCAGCAATTGGTACATCCGAAAGACCCAATACCGAAACACAAGAAAAGTGACATCATATACGCAGTGCAGTAAAGAATGCTCTGATTTGCATGTGGGGGAGACCAAACAGCAACTGCATCAACGTATGGCCCAGCACAGAAGAGTCAATACCTCGGGTCAGGACTCAGCCATGTACATGCATCTTAAGGATAAAGGACATACCTTTGAAGATTGTAATGTTAACATACTGGCAAAGGAACTTGACTAGTTCAAGAGAGGTGTCAAGGAGGCCATTTATGTGAAAATAAAGAAACCAAGCCCAAATAGAGGTGGGGGGGTTCGACACCTACTGTCTGCCATGTACAATGCTGTTTTGACACCTTACCCTGGGCGTTCCTATAACACCTCTTAGCCACTATCCAATCATGCCCTTAACACCTGGCTGTGATATGCTAATTGGGATTTTCCAGGGTACGTAATTTCACAGATTCTTGTACAAGTCATTCTGAATTGAGAAAGCTAGTTGGATGACTAGCGAAACGTCTTCAAGAACTAAACTTCAAGTCCAGTTGATCTAATTGAATACAACAGATATATCTGTCTGATTTGTTTTTTCTAAAGTAAAATCTCAGTAGTCAGGCTAGATTATTGTGTTAGCACTATGCAATAAATAAGTGTTTTTTGGTTGCAGTTTGGGCACTCGGTCTCTAAAAGGTTCGCCGTCACTGCTATATAATATTACTTGTCTAACTGTTCTATGTATGAGCTCATTTGTTCCCAGATTGATTAATATTATATTTCTCGCCTATTGGCTCAGTAGATGTTAACATCTGGTCTCTCTGTTTCGAGAGAATGAGTTCTGCACTTATAGTTGCATTCCAAATAGATTGAATCTGGCGCCATGACATCACTAGTACATACATAATAGAAAAGCGACACGTGAAAAGGGAAAAGGGCTTTGTTCACGCGTTATTTTAACTCAGCTGAACATTGCGTTTGCAATTCAGTTCAATGTTTCACTGTATTAACGCACAGCGGTGGCCATTATTTTCAATGTTAACGCTGTGCATTAATGCACCAAACTGCTGCATGCAGTGCGTTTTTTTACAATGCACTACATCACACTACATTGCAGCGGTGTAATGTGTACAGTGCCATTCACTTCCATTGTACATGCGTTAAGGTGCGATGACATTGCACCAAAACCCAGCATAGTGTGAACAAAGCCTTATATATAAGATGTACAATGTATATATATGCGCAGTATTGCATTAGCAGAAGTGACTGAGAGCCAATGGGAGAAAATGATCTTTGCTATTTAAGAAGGAGAGAACTATGACATAATCAGCTGTCGATGAAGCCATGAGGCGAAACGTGGCCAGCATGGCTCTTTCCAAAGAGATTTTCTGACTCTATATGGAGGACTACACTACATACCCTAGAGGCGAAGGCTAAAGAAATGAAACATCTCAGAGGAGCCCTTAAAACTTGTGGATATCCAGACTGGGCCTTTGTCAAAAGAAGTAGAAGGAAATTCTGTCCGTTCGCCTTTCGAATGCGCATTTACATTGTTAATAGGCGTGTTGTCAACTTTATGATTTTTCTTTCTCTGTATTCTCCCAATTTTTACTAAATTGAAATATAGTGCCAAGAACGTTGAACAGCTGGCTAGCCGGTAACAATGATTGGATGTGGTTTTATAGTAATTTTAAAAAAAAAATGAGTATTGTGATAAAAGGAGTGTGCTGATGTTGTGTTTATATATTTATATATTTATATTTTAATCACATAATAATACATTTTAAAACACAGTATGAACATAAATGTGAAGCAATTGTGGAAAGCCACTCCCTAAAGGGGAGGGTCACATGATTATAAAGTTGCACTAAGTGTGTTGTAATTATGCACCTGAGGAAGGGGACACTCCCCGAAACGTTGTGCACGCATGTCACTGAATAAATAATAGCAAGGAAGAAGGTTGTTAGTGTGCGTTCTTCAAACAAGTACAAATTATAAGTAATTTCTTATAATTTACTGTAAAATTTCACCCAATATATAAACCAATTCCTGCTGTTAAACAAGTGTATATATAAAATGTTAATAATAAGATTGGCTGTGGCTCTATAAATGTTTATGTTTAAAAGTTATGTCCATCCTTAAAGGGCATGTCCACCCCTCTTACAAAAATTGAGCAAGTAACAGACACCCTCCCAAAACACAGGTTATGTTTTACTTACATTTACCAAAGATGCTCCCAGACTGTGTAAAGAACATTACAAAACTATGATCCATTGGCGCGGCTCCCGGCTACTTTCTGGTAATGGCTGTCACTCACGGCCAATGGCTGATGGCCGTTACCAAATGAGCCTCTAGTGCTTCACGTAAAGGGCACGTGCAGCAGCAGCAGAGGCGTGGACTAAGCTGAGATGGATTGTGGGTTTGTAAGGATCTTGGTGCTCCCAGAGCAACAAGATGCTCTGGGAGCAACTTTGGTGAATGTAAGTAAAATAGGGTTTTGGGGGGTATCTGTTACATGCTCAATTTTTGTAAGAGGGGTGGACATGCCCTTTAAACATAAATATATATAGGAATATGGACAGAATAATAGATTGTGAATATATCCAGACCCAACTGCCTTTCCATTCAGACACGACTTGTACAAGAATCTGTGGCAATTATGTACCCTGAAATCCCAATTAGCATATCACAGCAAGTCCTCACTAAGGGCTAATTTTGACCATCACTCCTAAAGCCATCCCTGTGGTGGATATTTATCCACAGAAGCCTCAATCCACAATAATAAGGTACCACAGAGTGAGGCAGAACAACTTCGCCTTAAGGTATCTGCAGCCTTAGCCAGTGCTAAACTCCTTCATCTAACCTGACCACACAGGAAAGAAGAGCCTTAACATCCCTCAAAAGATTCCAGTATCACCATTCTACTGGCAGACAAGGGAAGATGCACAGTGGTACTCAACACCTCAGACTCCCATGCTAAGGTGACCATCCTCCGTCATAACACACATATGAGGCTTTAACAAGGGATAACCACCAGCTGTTACAAGAAAGGTCATAGACTTACTACAACAGCTTCAAAAGTATAAAGCCATTGATTGAGCAATGTATCATCGCCTTTACCCTGGTGAGGCACATCCATGCATATATGGACTCCCAAGATACATAGAGGAGCACCACTAAGACCTATAGTCAGCAGCATCAACTCTGTAACACACACAGGTGACAAAATACCTAGCCAACATCTTAATATCTTAGAACCATTGGTGGGAAGTTCTAAGCATCACATCCAACTCCGGATTTCACCAACAAGATTGAAGATATGTACTCGGTGCAGAAGAACTTTGTGTTATATGATGTGACATCTCTCTTCACCTGTAACCCCATCAAGGAGGCTGTTGACATGGTGAGAAAATGGCTAGGCCAAGACTAGCACTCTTACAGCAAGACTGATCTCAACCCAGAACAGGTGTGTTCCTTACTCTGAATCCACCTATTTCAATGTTTTTTTCTGTAAGCAAAAACATTGATGTGCTATGGATCTCCAGTTTCACCTATTGTGGCCACCTTTAATGGAGGAGGTAGAAAAACAGGCGCTATATACTTTAAAGGGCATAGCACCAAGCCACTGTGTTCAGATATGTGCATGACCCCTGGTTTAAAATCCACAGAAGGAAGTACAACTTTCACAGAACACATTAATGTGGTGACCAAAACATCAAATTTACAAGGGAAGAGGTACAAAACAACAACTGGCTTTCTTGGACTGCTGGTAGAAGTCAGAAAATGGAAACTGGAAGTAGATGTTTACAGAAAAAACCAACACACACAGATCAGTATTTGATGCTTGACTCCCCCCACCCTTTAGATCACAAGCAGGGTGCATCAGAACCCTGCACACAGAGCTGAGAACATCCCACTAGCACCAGAGCGAAGGCTAAAGAAATGAAACATCTCAGAGGAGCCCTTAAAACTTGTGGATATGCAGACTGGGCCTTTGTCAAAGAAGTAGAAGGAATAAAAAAACACGTAAACCACACGCGAAGGGGAAAAGTAAGACAGAGAAGAACATGGTCATCCCATATGTAGCAGGGGTCTCCAAGAACACCATATCCCTGTCTGCTTTAAAGCGAACAACACACTGAGGCAGCAATTGGTACATCCAAGACCCATACCGAAACAAAGAAAAGTGACATCATATACGCAGTGCAGTAAAGAATGCTCTGATTTGCTGTGGGGAGACCAAACACAACTGCATCAACGTATGGCCCAGCACAGAAATCATAACCTCGGGTCAGGACTCAGCCATGTACATGCATCTTAAGGATAAAGGACATACCTTTGAAGATTGTAATGTTACATACTGGCAAAGGAACTTGACTAGTTCAAGAGAGGTGTCAAGGGGCCATTTATGTGAAAAAAAGAAACCAACCCAAATAGAGGTGGGGGGGTTCGACACCTACTGTCTGCCATGTACAATGCTGTTTGGACACCTTACCCTGGGCGTTCCTATAACACCTCTTAGCCACTATCCATCATGCCCTTACACCTGGCTGTGATATGCTAATTGGGATTTTCCAGGGTACGTAATTTCACAGATTCTTGTACAAGTCTTCTGAATTGAGAAAGCTACTTGGATGACTAGCGAACGTCTTCAAGATAAACTTCAAGTCCAGTTGATCTAATTGAATACAACAGATATATCTGTCTGATTTGTTTTTCTAAAGTAAAATCTCAGTAGTCAGGCTAGATTATTGTGTTTGCACTAGCAAAAATAAGTGTTTTTTGGTTGCAGTTTTGGGCCCTCGGTCTCTAAAAGGTTCGCCGTCACTGCTATATTATATACTTGTCTAACTGTTCTATTATGAGCTCATTTGTTCCCAGATTGATTAATATTATATTTCTCCCTATTGGCTCAGTAGTGTTAACATCTGGTCTCTCTGTTTCGAGAGAATGAGTTCTGCACTTATAGTTGCATTCCAAATAGATTGAATCTGGCGCCATGACATCACTAGTACATACATAATAGAAAAGCGACACGTGAAAAGGGAAAAGGGCTTTGTTCACGCGTTATTTTAACTCAGCCGAACATTGCGTTTGCATTCAGTTCAATGTTTCACTGTATTAACGCACAGCGGTGGCCATTATTTTCAATTTTAACGCTGTGCATTAATGCACCCAAACTGCTGCATGCAGTGCGTTTTTTTACAATGCACTACATCACACTACATTGCAGCGGTGTAATGTGTACAGTGCCATTCACTTCCATTGTACATGCGTTAAGGTGCGATGACATTGCACCAAAACCCAGCATAGTGTGAACAAGCCTTATATATAGAGTTACAATGTATATATATGCCAGTTTGCATTAGCAGAAGTGACTGAGAGCCAATGGGAGAAAATGATCTTTGCTATTTAAGAAGGAAGAACTATGACTAATCAGCTGTCGATGAAGCCATGAGGCGAAACGTGGCCGCATGGCTCTTTCCAAAGAGATTTTCTGACCTTATATGGAGCGTACACTACATCCCTGTAAACAATAAGTATTACCTATCTATGTGATCTTACTGATGCACCCGATGCCCTATCTAGCTGTGTAACCTTAAGGATGCATTTACTCTCGCTAAGTTAGAACTTTGTGTCTTTGGTTAGATTTGGCTACATTATATAGGTGTCTAGATATAGGGGCATATATAAACAGCGAAAAGTCGCGAAAACTTTTCGCTTTTCGCTTTCCACTGTGTTTTTCGCCAAAAGCCAGTTAACGCGATTTAAAAAGGTGGCGTTAACAGTGGCGAAAACGTTTCCGCGCACCTATCACTAAATCCCTTTTCGCCATACTTCGCCATACAATCGAATAATAATTTGAGCGAAAACAGAGCGAAAAGCATAACGCGATTTTAAAAAGTGAAAGTGTGTTTTCGCTTTAAATGGGGCGGAATATTATCGCGAACTTGAAGGTGGTGAAAAGCATCTTTTTACCATGTCTGGTGAGATTTTGGAGTTTTTCATGATTTTTAATGCACCAAAAATTACAACACTTCATACAAATGATCTTACTACTATTTGAACATGTTTTTTTGACCATCTACAAGGTAAGATTTTTATTTTTCGCTAATTTTAGTATACTCTTCCCACAATGACTTTATGTGACATAACATTTCTTTTGCCTTTTTCATCACATTTTTAGCTTGGACTTAAATGAGGTCTGCTATTTTGTTCTTTCACGGAAGCACCCGCACCCCCTTTTTTTCTTGGGCATTTTAGTGGTCGCAATGTAGGCTCATTTTTGCATTTCCAATGCGAGGCTAATTGTAGCATTCAGAGTGTGTGCTTTATGCTCTGCTTTTTGGTAGCGTTCAAACACTCATTCTGTCCGTTCGCCTTTCGAATGCGCTTATACATTGTTAATAGGCGTGTTGTCAACTTTAGATTTTTCTTTCTTTCTCTGTATTCTCCCAATTTTTTACTAATTGAAATATAGTGCCAAGAACGTTGAACAGCTGGCTAGCCGGTAACAATGATTGGATGTGGTTTATAGTAATTTTAAAAAAAAATGATATTGTGATAAAAGGAGTGTGCTGATGTTGTGTTTATATATTTATATATTTAATTTTAATCATAATAATACATTTTAAAACCAGTATGAACAAAAATGTGAAGCAATTGTGGAAAGCCACTCCCTAAAGGGGAGGTCACATGATTATAAAGTTGCACTAAGTGTGTTGTAATTATGCACCTGAGGAGGGGACCACTCCCGAAACGTTGTGCACGCATGTCACTGATAATAAAATAGCAAGGAAGAAGGTTGTTAGTGTGCGTTCTTCAAACAAGTACAATTATAAGTAATTTCTTATAATTACTGTAAAATTTCACCCAAATTAATAACCAATTCCTGCTGTTAAACAGTGTTATATAAAGTTAATAATAGATTGGCTGTGCTCTATAATGTTTATGTTTAAAAGTTATGTCCATCCTTAAAGGGCATGTCCACCCTCTTCAACAAAATTGAGCAAGTAACAGACACCCTCCCAAACACAGGTTTAGTTTTACTTACATTTACCAAAGATGCTCCCAGACTGTGTAAAGAACATACAAAAACTATGATCCATTGGCGCGCTCCCGGCTACTTCTGGTAATGGCTGTCACTCACGGCCATGGCTGATGCCCGTTACCAAATGAGCCTCTAGTGCTTCACGTAAAGGGCACGTGCAGCAGCACAGAGGCTTGGACTAAGCTGAGATGGATTGTGGGTTTGTAAGGATCTTGGTGCTCCCAGCCAAGATGCTCTGGGAGCAACTTTGGTGAATGGTAATAAATAGGGTTTTTGGGGGGTATCTGTTACATGTCAATTTTTGTAAGAGGGGTGGACATGCCCTTTAAACATAAATATAATAGAGAATATGGACAGAATATAGATTGTGAATATATCCAGACGTTCCTCCCTTTAACACAATCCCTTCCATTCATTATCATAAATATATAATAAATTACCAGTTTTTCATGTGTGAGTGTCTATATCTTATTATTATTATATTATTATTTTTTACCTATTTATTTATAGTCTCCCCCTGTAGATGATGTGGAACTCAGCCTTTGAACATGTAGTAGAATCAAACAAAAAATTATACTTGTTTCATAATTTGCTTTAAAAGGCATGTCCACCCACCCAAAACTATAATCCCCCCCCACTAATGGCCCCCCCATGTAGGTAATAAAATCCTTCCCTTACATCCCAGCTCCATATGGTTCTCCTGTAGTCCCCCCCCAAAGTCCCAAAACGCCCACCAGTAGTACTCGCAGTCCATATAAGACTCTGCCTCCTGTCTCGCCTCCGGGAAAGTTTGCATGCGTACTGCAGCCCTTCTCCCCCTCCCCCTCCCTCCCGTTTTGCGATCCCTCCCCCTACCATAAAAACCCTTGGCCTACTATAGTATTTCTTCCCCCAGCCCCAACCGCTAAAAAATTATTTTAAGAAAGTCCCCCGAATTCTACTTACCTTCCCTCTCTCCTCCGGCATTATGAGCACTGGCAGCCACGCCCGTGTTGGCTGCCCTCAGCCAATCACGGACGCGGCTGCCGGTCTCGCCCCCTGCTTGCAGTGTCTTGCAAGCAGAAGGCCGGGCAATGCGTCGGAGGGAGAGGGAAGGTAGTAAAGATTGGGGCACTTTCTTAAAATTATTTTATAGCGGTTGGGCTACTATTATAGGGGAAAAGTTTTATTATAAGATGGACATGCCCTTTAAAACACCCAAAAATTTGAGTCCTAGTTTTTTTTGTTTTGTAGTTTCCAGCAGAATGTCATTCCCAGGCAGTCAGGGAGATTTACTGTGACCTGCTATCACTATCCCCTGCCCTGAACATCATAATGTAGCAAACCCATAGTGCCCCATGTTACATCCCAGCAATGTTACACTTGTTAGGAAAGATTATCTGCTGGTATATACAAAGTCACATATAACCTACACTGCCGCAGTCTTAAACCTTTGTTTAGCTTGTGAGGTTTAGACCAGAAAATTTGCACAGGCGCCCCCTGGGCATTCTTTTATTCACAGGGAGGTGGCAATAAGCATTCTCACCTGCCTGTGAATAAAAGATTCAGATGCTATGTACTTATAAAAGTGAGTTCAGTGTCCCTTTAAGGGGTTCTCTAGAGCGCATGTGCAAATTTTCTGGTCTAAACCTCACAAGCTAAACACTAAGGTTTAAGACTGCGGCAGTGTAGGTTATATGTGACTTTGTAATACCAGCAGATAATCCTTTCCTAACAAGTGTAACATTGCTGGGATGTAACATGGGGCACTATGGGTTTGCTACATTATGATGTTCAGGGGCAGGGGATAGTGATAGCAGCTCACAGTAAATCTCCCTGACTGCCTGGGGAATGACATTCTGCTGGAAACTACAAAACAATAAAAAACTAGGACTCAAATTTTTGGGTGTTTTAAAGGGCATGTCCATCCTTATAATAAACTTTTCCCCTATAATAGTAGCCCCAACCGCTATAAAATAATTTTAAGAAAGTGCCCCAATCTTTAACTTACCTCCCTCTCTCCTCCGACGCATTGCCCGGCCTTCTCTTGCAAGACACTGCAAGCAGGGGGCGAGACCGGCAGCCGCGTCCGTGATTGGCTAGAGGCAGCCAATCACGGGCGTGGCTGCCAGCTGCTCATAAGGCCGGAGGAGAGGAAGTAAGTAGAATTCGGGGGACTTTCTTAAAATAATTTTTTAGCGGTTGGGGCTGGGGGGAGAATACTATAGTATGGCCAAGGTTTTTATGGTAGGGGAGGGATCGCAAAACGAGGGAGGGGGAGGGGAGAAGGGCTGCAGTACGCATGCCAACTTCTCCCGGAGGCGAGACAGGAGGCAGAGTCTTATAGGCCTCTGCGGTACTACTGGTGGGCAGTTTTTGGACTTTGGGGGGGACTACAGGAGAACCATATGGACTGGGATGTAAGGTAAGGATTTTATTACACTACATGGTGGGGCCATTAGTGGGGGGGGATTATAGTTTTGGGGGTGGACATGCCTTTAAAGCAAATTATGAAACAAGTAATTTTTTTGTTTGATTCTTACTTCATGTTCAAAGGCTGAGCTTCCACTGTACATTCTACAGGGGGAGACTATAAATAAATAGGTAAAAAATAATAATAAAATAATAATAAATATAGACACTCACACATGAAAAACTGGTAATTTATATATATTTATGATAATGAATGGAAGGGATTGTGTTATAAGGGAGAACGTCTGGATATATTCACAATCTATTATTCTGTCCATATTCCTATATATATTTATGTTTAAAGGGCATGCCCCCCCTCTTCTACAAAAATTGAGCATGTAACAAATACCTAGAGAACCCCTTAAAGGGACACTGAACTCACTTTTGTAAGTACATAACATCTGAATCTTTTATTCACAGGGAGGTGAGAATGCTTATTGCCACCTCCCTGTGAATAAAAGAATGCCCAGGGTACACTACAAGACTTACCTTACCAGCACTCCACTGGTGACCCTTTCTCAGCTGACAGGTGGGCTGTCCTGATCGCGAGCCTATCTTTTGTATTGGCGCTTAGTTGGGACATTGTGCCTGACAATTGAGAAGGAGCCAAGTGGAGCGCTGGTAAGGTAAGTCTTGTGGTGTACCCAGGGCTTTCTTTTATTCACAGGGAAGTGGCAATGAGCATTCTCACCTCCCTGTGAATATTAGATTCAGATGCAATGTACTTAAGGAAGTATGTGAAATCTGTTTAGTTTTCCTTTAAACACGGACGGTCCCAGTTGCTTTTGATACATTGTCCTGACTGTAAAGAGACGGATATACAGGGAATAACAAATTATTAAAATATCCACACATTACACACGTTTTCTATTTCCCAGTCCTAAAATCCATATATTATAAATCTATAATAAATAGAATGTCTTTCCTATGCAATTGTATATTGTTATAACATAATTGTATTTTTTAGCTTCTAATTGCTGAAGTAGTGGACCAGTTGGCTATTGAGAATGTAAGTAGAGGAATTAATATTTAAATGTTATATTGAGGTGATTTATATCTAACTTTATGTCATTGGGTTGTGATACTTTCCAATTCCTCAGTGTATGTATAGCCATTCCCCTGTGTCTATCTAATGCTGGCCATACACTAGGCAGACATTAGATTAGACATTTGTCCATAGATCACACATCTACCAGGATGTGCACAGCCATTTGTCTAGTTCTAGGGAAGCTTTTCTATAGGGTACATGGAACTAGCGTAATAATAGATTGAGAAGGTTTCTAAACATTCCATCTCCTTCTATACTGTCAAACCTCTATCAAATATACTATACAAATATACTATCAAACTTCTCCAATCCTAATACTTAATTGTATAATCAGATTATATATATATTATTAGATTGTTATAACCATAAATTTTATTTTTTAGTCTCCAGCTAAGGAGACACTTTTCCCTGAACCAGATGATGAGACAGTAAGTAGGAAATACAAAGTTAACATTAATAAGCATGTCCACCCCTGAATCCAAATATGTATATAAGCAGATCCCCCCCAAAACCTCCAAATTGTAATCATTTCTAGTCTCTCACCTTTTATCTTATATCGGCCCGAGATTCCTGCTCCTGATATCGCTGCCCTTGTTACAAAGTTAATATTAATTTGAAATCCACCCCTGAAACACAATGTGTGTATGACAGGATATTATAAGGTAAGGACCTGAACTGCTCACCCCTGGGTAAAACAACTGGTATAATTTCCCTCACCAGACTGGTTGACTTTGCATCTGATGTCAGTCTGTGGTCTGGGCAATGGGAAGATGCTCTTCTAGCAGAGCACGTCTTGCCATTGGTTATGTTACTAACAGTTGGCAGGGCGGAGTTAGACTGGGTTGACTTTACCCAGAGGTGAGGACTTGTGCTTTCAGTCCTCACGATAGGTTCTTTGAAGGGGAATGGTTGTGTGAGTTGTTTTAAGTATGCAACCATTTTATAGATTGGGGATTTTGAAATTTAAAACAAGGATACCAATCAGATGTTTAATCAAGTTGCATGATTCCATATGTATTTGTATCTTATATAAGGTTATGTCTGGCCTTAGATATATGAAACCTGAGGACATACCCAAGATCGGTCCTCACAGATTGTTTTGACAAATAATTTATACTGGAAATTATACGGAATTTATAATAAAACTAGATTTTTCTCTTCTCTACTTTGGAAACTTTTAATCCTAATCCCTAACTGTATACACTTTTCATGTTCAGTCATATTTATCTCATTATATTCAAACTATTTTTTTTAGCCTCCAACTGTAGAACCGGAAGTGCCTATACCGGCTGTTGAGACAGTAATACCGGCTGTTGAGGGAGTAATTCCAGCTGTTGAGGGAGTAATACTGGCTGTTGAGACAGTAATACCGGCTGTTGAGAGAGTAATACCGGATGTTAAGGGAGTAATACTGGCTGTTGAGGAAGTAATACTGGCTGTTGAGACAGTAATACCAGCTGTTGAGGGAGTAATACCGGCTGTTGAGGAAGTAATACCAGCTGTTGAGGGAGTAATAGCGACTTTTGAGGGAGTAATACTGGCTGTTGAGTCAGTAATACTGGCTGTTGAGGGAGTAATAACGTCTGTTGAGGGAGTAATAACGGCTGTTGAGGGAGTAATACCGACCGTTTAGGTAGTAATACTGGCTGTTGAGGGAGTAATACTGGCTGTTGAGTCAGTAATACCGGCTGTTGAGGAAGTAATACTAGCTGTTTAGGGAGTAATAATGGCTGTTGAAGGAGTAATACCTGCTGTTGAGACAGTAATACCGGCTGTTGAGGGAGTAATACCGGCTGTTGAGGGAGTAATACTGGCTGCTGAGACAGTAATACTGGCTGTTGAGGGTGTAAGTAGAAAATGAGATATTAGCAAAGCATAATAATGATTTGAATGTGGAGGCCATAGTAGATTATGACATTATGTAGACATTCTACGATCCCCCTTAATTCCTGGATAAAATACATATTATTCATTTACAGTTTTTTATTTTTTATATTCGTAATTTTTATTTTTCAGACTCCATCTGAGGACCCTAAATTGTGTGAACCAGCTGTTGAGGAGGTAAGTAGACAATAAAAACTTTATGTTTGAATAAAAATTAAATTACATTTCCTTTTATGCCTTTAACCAAGTTATATTTCTATAGTGTTATTTCCTTTAACCAACGTAAAAAAACCCCAAAATTTAAAAAATGGAAGTAAGTTATATAATACACGAGACTGAAAGGCCTTTTCATGGCAACCTTATGTCTTTACACAATACAAATATATTTTCATAATATAGAGACTATAATGGATTGTGACATCTTTAGACATTTATCATAGCTACTTTCACTAAATGTGTGTAATTCCTACCTAGCAATGAATGATAAAATGCACTTTGTTAAATAATTAATGTCTTATAATAAACTATTTTTTTAGATTCCAGTGCACTTTTAGAAATAATAAAGATTTCTCTTTGATTTCTCCTGATACAGCACTGAACATTAACATGCAATCCAAGAACGAAAAGCATTTTTAATGCAGATTGTTGTATTGGTGTCTTGAGGAGGAAAAGTAATGCATTATGTTTTATATTACATAATAATAATAATAATAATAATAATAATCTTAGGGCTAATACACTAATATTGAGAGTTTAGTTTGATCACCCTGAGATATTTTAGTTAAATGAGCAAAAATATTGCCCATAACTTCCGACCCAACAATTGCTGCTGTCTAAAGTCTAAATTATTAGGCTTATCAGTTACTCAATGGTCCACTAGATCAGTTGAGCTAAAACATTGGCACAGCATTTTCATTTCCAACTGACTACTGATCAGTCTATCGGTAAGAAGGTCTGTTAGGAATATCTGAGGAGTCGACTTGTTTGTATGAGGCTTAAATCTTAATTATTTTCTAACTTTATGTCATTGGGTTGTGATACTTTACACTTCTTCAGTGTATGTATAGCCATTTTCCTTTGTCTATCTAATGTTGGCCATACACTAGGCATACATTAGATAGATTACACATTCCTCCATAGACAAACGTCTAATCTATCTAATGTCTAAACAGATTTCCTTTACAGCGGTTCTTACTTTCTGATGTTCCTGTGACATTCCATCTGGCCCATTCATTTGCTGATCACAAGATGAACACAGGACGGGCTAGATAGTTCTCACAAATTTTTGGGAGAAATGTCACAAGAGCATCAGAAAGTGAAATACAGTGAATGGGACCCTTAAGGAGCCAATAATAGATTTGAAATTCTCAAGGCATTCACCTGTCCTTGTCTACTGCCAACCCATTGTAATCCTGACCTTTAATTGTACAATAAATAGAAATTTAACGTACATATGTACAATTGTATTTTTAATAATTTTATCTTTTATTTTTTAGACTCCAGCTGAAGTTGGCATGAATTTTACTTTTGAAAGTTGTTTTTTGTTATTTTTAGAAAAGTGCGAACTTCTACGAAGAACTGATGCTCCACACCCATTGATGGTATGAATGAACGAACTACAGTGCTACATAGCTGAGGTGTTTAGATTTCAGGAATATATAGTTTGTGGGTTATTTTCTGAGTTACGGGGGTGTTTTTGTGGAAAAACTGCAGACTGTCCAAATTCGGAGTTTGGCTAAATATTTTCGCTGTTTGAGCCATCGTGCATTGTTCATTTGTGGCTTTTCGCTTCCACGTCCACATGTGGTACCACACATAGGCATACCGTTTGATTCAGGACATTTGGGAGATTGATATTTAGTAACTTTTTTAGATTCCATGAGGTTTTGCATGATTTTTTACCTTTTGAAGTTGTTTATGTTTCGTTTTTTCAGACAAATTGCGAACTTCTACAAAGAACTCGCCGCCCACCACCATTGATGTATGATGAACAACTACAGCGTTACATAGATGAAGGTGTGTAGATTTCAGGAATATATAGTTTGTGTGGGGTTATTTCTAAGTTACGGGGGGGTGTTTTGTGGAAAAACTGCAGACTGTCCAAATTCGGAGTGGCAAATATTTCCCCGTTTCTGAGCCATCGTGCATTGTCTCACTTTGTGCTTTTTCGCTTCCACGATGCGTTGACCACACATATGGCTAACCGTTTGATTCAGGACATTTGGGAGATTGATATTTAGTAACTTTTTTTTACATTCCATGGGGTTTTGGCATGATTTCGAACCTTTTGAACGCTGTTTGTTATTCAGTTTTTTTGAAATCTGGTAAAAGTGCAACTTCTAACGAAAGAACTGCGCCCACACCATTGATGATATGAATGAACGAACTACGGACGTACATAGATGAAGGTGTATAGATTAGGAGTAATATTTTGTGGGGGGTTATTTTGAGTTGGGGCGGGGTGTTTCGTGGAAAAAACTGCAGACTGTTCAAATACAAAATGGCCAATTTTTTTTACTGCTACTGACATTGGCATGGTCACGCTCTGGTAGTTGGTAGCCACGTCTCTGGGTACACCCCTGAATGTGGCATACCGTTTTATTCGGAGGGGTTAGGCTTTCATTTGAGATGCGTTTGACTTTCCTCCACAGTTTTTGAGCGAAATTCGCATCTTGATTTTGTCTCTGATTTTACAGCTCTGAGGAAAAAAAGGAAAAATGAGAAAGTAACTTACAATTTGACGAAGAGTGCTCGTTCGGTATACTGCATTTGGATCGAAAATACCTCATCGAAATCCTGGAGTGTTGTAGTTTCTAAAAATATCTCATGTGGGGATATTTAGATAATTGGTAGATTAGTATTCTATTTATCTGTTAGTAGTGGTTACCATTTTTATTTTAATTTGGTTAATACTCTAGGAGGTGCAGTTTAGTTGGGGGTCCTCCTGTACAGGAAAACGGCTGTGGGTACCTACATATAATCTGGTAATCGTTGTACTCGGAGTATCTGACTTTTAGAAAACTGTAAGAGTTTGTGCGTAACCTTAATAAATATAGTAAAAATGAAAATCCATGAAAATTTGCATATTTTACCATAATTCAGTAAATTCCAGAAAAGTTACAACAATTCTGTTTACAGTTAAAGTACACTTTGTGCTGAAAAAAACAATTGTCATAATATTCCTGATTACTGCAAGTCTGGTTTCCTACTGTAAAATTAGTCTAAGCAGATTAAGGGCAAAATCCTGAAAATTTTCTGGGCAGTTAACGCAAAAAAAAATGAAAATCTCCTGGCAGTGAAAGGGTTAAAAGGTATGTCCACCCTCAAAAAAAATTTTTCACCAAGATTCCCCCTGTCCCCCCAGCCCCAACCGCTATGTTAGATATTAGAAAATGCCCCAAACTTTACTTACCTTCCCTCTTGCCTCCGCCGTGCTGCCAGGCCCTCTGCTTGCGAGTAAATGCAGCAGAGGGGCGGGACCGGCAGTCGGTCTGTATTGGCTGAGCGGCGCATCCACGACGCGGGCTGCCGGAGTTCAGTGCCGCGGAGGCAGAGGGAAGGTAAGTAATGCTTTGGGCATTTTCCTAATAATACTAACATAGCGGTGGGGCTGGGGGGATGGGGAATCTTTGGTGAAAAGGTTTTAACACTAGGGGAGGGAGGGGGGAGGGAGAAGGGCTGCAGTACGCATGCCAAACTTCTCCCAGAGGCCAGGTAGGAGGCAGAGTCCTATATGGACTTGTATCCTCCTGGTGGATTTTGGGACTTTGGGAGGGGACTACAGGAGAACCTTTGAGGGGGATGTGAGGTAAGGATTAAACTACACTACATGATGGGGCTAGTAGTGGGGGGATTATAGTTTTGGGGGTGGACATGCACTTAAAACCAGTGGATTTACAGCTGCACAATCCGCAATGTGGTGTATTTAATACATTTACAAATGTACGGACACTATGATTTATAGGGAAAACCAGTCAAAACTACGAAGAAGATGAACTCCCACAGAAGAAGCATCACCAACCATAATGAGAATAATAACTGTTGCCTGTGGGGCATCATTTTTCTCAACCAGGAGACTCCATAGAAAACTTCCAAGTCCGGATCTTGAAGGGACAGTTCAGCAGCAACCAAGATAGAAAAACATTTGAAAGCCAAAATGATTCTGTTATTTGACTCCAAAAACAAGGTGTTAAACCAAGACTTGGGATTCCTAGCCACTATAACTGTTGATATATTTGTATATAGAAAATATGTGGATGGTATACAATATGTGCATATTCTCAGTGTCTGCTTTTTCTCTCATCCAGCATCCCCCCTCACTATTCCAACCCCCCCCGCTACTCTCTCCTCTCCATTTGGTTGCCCACCCTATAGTATGCTGTTATCTCTCTATTTTATTACCACCCTCGTCTCATTTCTCAGTATATTCTGGACTTTTTTTGGGGGGGGGGGGGGGGAGTTTATTTATCTTGTTTTCTTATTGTAATTAGCTTTTTACTTTCTGTTAACCTGTTTCAGTCAGTACTGCTCCTTTTGATCCCTCAAAGCTTGTCTACTAAATAAACTGTTAGTCCATTAAAAGTATCACCAATACTCTTTTACTACATATATTGGACTAATACGGCAAAACAATCATTATTTTTACTAATATTTTAAATACATTCTATCAGATTCAATTGATCAGGTCATCAATTTTCTTTATAAAATAAACTTAATAAAAATAAATCATTATCCAGCCTGAGACAATTAATATTTAGATTTTTTTGGGTACAAATGGGGCTTTCCACCTAAACCCTACATCTCACCTTGTGAGTTTAATCATTTATTAGGGAGAGGCCACACTACAATGCACCAGCGTTTCCTGTGCGATGTTGCGATTTCCCAATATTGTGCAAAAAATGGTGATTGCATGTGCTCCCAAAAGTGGATCACAGCACAGCGGACTAGCATGCGCTTTTTGGAAACTTCAAATGATGTGCAAGTGCTGCAAGCAGACCTAGATAGTATCAAAATTGTCAGCAGAATGGCAGATGAGATTCAATGTTGATAATTTAAGGTGTATGCATTTGGGATTTATAATCCCTGTGCACCTACACCATAAATAACTCTGTGTTAAGTGCATCTGTAATGAAAAAGATTTGGGGGTTCTGGTAGTAACAGACTTAGCTATGAGCAAACAATGCCAGGCAGTTGGGCTAGAGCTAGCACGATATTGTCTTGTATAAAGAGGGGAAAGATTCCAGAGAGAAAATATATTCTCCCTCTTTACAAGGCACTGGTAAGGCCTCATTTGAATATGCGGTGAAGTTTTGGAATCCCATATACAAAAGGGACATCTTGGAAATTGAGGCATTTCAGAAGAAGGGCAACTAATAATAAGGGGAAATGGAGGGGCTTGAATATGCAGGAGATTAGACAAGTTAGGGCTGTTTACATTGGGAGAAGCGACATTTGCGTGGGGATATGATAACCTTATACAAATATATTAATGGGCATACAATGAACTCTCTGGTGCATTGTTTACTAATAGGTCATATCAAGGACTCGTGGACATCCTTTAAGGTTGGAAGAAAGACTTTTCATCTTCAGGTTAGAAAGGTTTCTTTAAGTGAGAACGGTGAAAATGTGGAACTGTCTTCCACAGAAGTGGTAATGGCAAGTTCATTGAATAGCTTTAAAAAGGCCTGGATAAGTTTCTAAAACTAAAATATTGAGAATTACTGGTATTAATGCATAGATCTGGTTGATCCAGGATTTACCTTCCGATTGCCGTTTGGAGTCAGGAAGGATTTTTTTACCCCTTTTTAGCTGTTTTTTTTTTGCTTTCCTCTGGATCAACTGTTATGTAGGTTAAAAAAAAAGAGGGTGAATAGGTTGGACTTGATGGACGTATGTCTTTATTCAACCTTAATTGCTATGTTGAAGGGCGTAGCCCTTAAAGGGGAACTACAATGTAAAAATCAGCTTTAGGCTTAAAGGCTAGAAATAATGCATGTAACATTACACTGTATTTACCGATCTATAGATTAATGGGTAGTTTCACAATGACAATATATCCATCTGAAGTTTTCAGCGATAGACATACTTGGTAGCTTTTAATTTCCCATGACTGTTAGTTCCTCAGATCATGAAGCATTTTCTTTTCCTTTACCCATATTTTTAAATTTTCATGTATCTTGCAGACTGCATTGGTTGCATTGATTAATAAAGTACACCTGATATTACCATATTTATAATATAAATATAATAATAAATATAAATATATCGGGGTTTCTTTAGGGTTTTGCCACCTGGCCAAACTTTGAATGCTGCCCCAATATCGCTAGGTGCATGAAGTGTGCCACCGCAACCAGGGTTAGGTGTGCATGGCTTCAGGCATGGTTGTGGTTAAACATTTACAGGGTTATTCATAAAAGTTCTTATGTGAAAAATGGTGCTATTTTGCCCCAACCAATCAGATGTTAGCTTTCAAATGTTAAATAAGATCTGATGGTTGGGGCAAAATTGCACCATTTTTTCACTAAAAGAACTTTATTGAATCTCCCTGTTAGTCTTTTAACATGCCCTAAATGCCTAGATCACACAGATAGGTACATATAAAATTGCCCTATGCCCAGATAACACATATAGGCACATATAACATGCCCTAATGCCAAGATTACCCAAACTACATTGAAAATAGATGTGCCCAGCTCTGCACACACAAACAATTACTCCACTTACCCTGAGACGATCAGAGCAGGCCTGAATGAAGGGGCAGTTAGTGCAGAGTCCATGATTTTATTTTCCTTCTGCTCTTGCCTGCTGCTTTAAAGTGAGCTCTGCCTGCCACCTCTCTAATATTTAGCAGGGGCAACTGCCCTGAGCGTTTTTGCACATAGTGTCTCATTAGAGAGACAAACCTGAAAAATATAAAAAAATAAAATAATAAATATAAATAAAATAATAAAATAATGGGATAGTAGCATATAAAACCAAGCAGTTTTTCAACTGTTATAACCGGATACTGTATGATCTATGCTATAACTTGCCCTTGTGGCAATTATATATATGAAAAACCATACAAAACTTTAAAAAACGTATTTTTCTATATGGATCCACATATATTCCGGTTATTGTTTATTTCTCTGCACTGGAAAAGAGAACGTAATAGCCCGTTGGACAGTTTATCTTACTTTGAAAATGCAGGACTCAGGTGCACAGGTAGTCAAGACAACAGGAAAATGTGTACATAACAATAATGATTTACTTAGGCCCTTTTCCGTAGGAGCTTCTTTTATGTCCATGATTTTAAGTTCTGTATCCAAGTCCATCTACTCATTCCAGCGATAGGCTACCCAGTGGGTGGACTGATCAGGCTACATTGTTTGGCCGCTGCCATATCCCCATATTTACTGGATCAATTCATATTTTTTTAAGCCAAAGCTTGTCGGATAGAGAGTCCCAGATTGGCCATTCTCTCTCTAAAGGTGTTGGTTTTACTGATTGGTTGCGACTCTTGTGCAGTAATATTTACCATGAATTGGAATGCATTTGCCGGCTTGAGGATTGTGTAAGGTGGCTCCTGGAAGCACACCATTACAGGTGGTGCAATCGGACATCTGTAACAGCTGGCTTTACTCATGCTTGATGGTTATATTTGCAGAAATGTCCGTTTGACCAAAAAAATTCTTAAACCGCCTCTCCTTTATATGTGTTTTGTACCTTAGTATCCTTAAAGAGAAGTGACTTGTCTTTTTAACAATATCCCATGTTGTTATACACTCTCTTATATCATGTTGGAATTTTTTTTGGTGTGATATGGTTTGCCGTTGGGCATTTGATGCTCTATCAATGGAAACTTCCAATTCCACCTCAGTGTATCCTCTATCCAATAGTCTCAATTTAAGATCCAACACCTGATCCTTAGCCTCCATAGGATCGCTGTCATTCCTAAGAGCTTGAGGAAACTGACTATTAGGTATAGCCCATTTCGTGGCTCCGATGACAACTCAGACAATGTAAAATTTGTTTTTATTAGTATGTTTCCTAAATAAGGTGTCTGTAGTTGATGATTTTGAAAATAGATTCTTAAATCCAAATGTCAACCGTTTTGGTGTGTATGTTGCCGTTAGTTTGATTGGGCTTTGTAATGAATTAATTTCAACAATAAACTGTTGGCCTCACACTCTGTGCCACGCCATATACGGAAACATGGCTTCTATAAATCACTTTTAGATGATGATGTTGGAAGAGTATCTCCAGTAATGAATTTAGTTCAAGTACTCCATATACAAATCTGCAACTGATGGTGCTACATAGGAACCATGACGCCAGACAGTTGTTTGTAGAATATGGTGCCGAACCTAAAATAATTATTGGCCACTACGACTCGAAAAGGTCCATTAAACTTTCAATAGGAGGACTCTTATTGCTTCGATTTATAGGGCATTTCTGACCACCTCTACCCTTCAATTTGTGGGATGAACGTATAAATACTGACATTGCAAGTCATAAGAATCATATCAGAGGACATTCAACTACTTGAATAATTTGGCATAGTTGTCTACTATCCTTAATATAGGAGGCCATTTGTGTGACCAATGGTTGCAAAAGAAGTCATGTACATGGCAAATCGGTTGATAGTGACCCCTAGCAGACTGATCGGACGTCCAGGGGATAAGTAATAGACTTGTGCACCTTTGGAGATGTATATAAAAGGGACACCATTTTTTTAAAATCACAATACATGCATGCTGATTTCCCCGTCTGTGGTCTTTACAGGTTTCCCTGATCCTTGGCTTCCATTGAGCAGGATTTGTCTGATTGCTGTTGCCCATTACGCTCAACATTCTTATGGTATATGAAGATATTAGCCTGTTCATTCTGCACAGATTTCGTCATTTTGTGGCCAGACTAGTTTAACTAATGTTATTTTGTGGCCATACTTATATAGTGTATAGCTAGTTATAGATTTAAGGCTGTCTGTAGCAGAGAGACATCAGTCCTGTGGCTGCCACAGCATGCTAAGGAGGTGAGGAATGTAAAATCACTCAGTTTAATGTACTGCTGTCTCATTCTGCTCTGCATAGTTTGAAGGGGACTGGGTGTTCTAATGGAATAAACTATTGCCATACACTAAGTTTCATATGGAAAGGGGGGGGGGGAGGGATTTCTTACCCAAAATAAAAAGGAAATTGTTTAATTGTTCAGCTCAACTTGAATCACTGTTTTGCATCTCAAACTCCTGTGTGGTAATAAGAGGTTAAGGGAACTGTGGGCTTCAAACGTTTAAATGAAAGGCCAGGTTCCTACCTTTAAAAAACCATCAACCACCTCTCTATGTGCTGCACACCCAAAATATGAAGACATCACTAATCAGAGTTAGGGGTGGAGATTCCCACCTGGCTCCTTCCCTTGCAGCCCCCTATGGCCCCTCCCACTCATGGCCTCTGTGCCCCCACCCACTTGTGGGTCCTGTGGAACCTCCCCCATTTGCACCTCAGACCAATACCCTCCTACCCCCTACAGACTGTGTAAAGCAGAAAGAATCAGACAAAGTTTAAAACTGCTGATTCTTTCTCTGCTAAAAAGGCTGCTTTTACAGTTTTTTGTAAGGGGGAGTATTGGTCTGAGGTGCAAGGGGGGAGGGGAAATGGGGAGCCCACAAGGGGAGGGGTCATTGGGGCCAGTGAGTGGGGCCACAGGAGCTGCAAGGAAAGGACCAAGGGGCTGAAGAGAAGAGCCAGGATGGGCCTGCAAGGGAGAGGACATAGGCCCACAAGCGGGAGGGGTCACAGGACCCACCAAGTTTGGCAGCGCCACAAAGCCATGAGTGGGAGGGGCCACAGTAGGCTGCAAGGGAAGGCCCAAGGGGGCTGCAAGGGAAGGGGCCAGATGGTCTTCAAGGGGAGGGGCCACCGGACCCGCGAGTGGACAGGATCATGGAGCCAATGAGTGGGAGGGGTCACAGGCCTGCGCAGTGTGAGGGGCCACCGGGCCTGCGAGTGGACAGGGTCACAGAGCCGATGAGTGGGAAGGGCCACATGGCTCGCAAGTGGCAGGGGCCACTGGGCCTGTGAGTGGGCAGGGCCACAGAGCCATAAGTGGAGGGGCCACAGAGGCTGCAAGGGAAAGGCTCAGGGGGCTGCAAGGGAAAGGGCCCACATATCCCACAAGTAGGAGGGACCACATGACCCATAAGTGGTGGGGCCACAGAGCACATGAGAAGGACCGGCCACAGGAGGCTGCAAGGGAAAGGCCCAAGGGGACTGCAAGGGAAGGGGTCAGTGGGTCTGCAAGGGGGGCATGGGGGCCCATGAGGAGGAGGAGACACAGGCAGTCACATGGTTTCAGAGCAGGAAGTGCAGGGATCTGGTGATGCTGCTACCATATCACACATATAACTGTAAATATCTTCAAAACTGTAAAATAAATAATGAAAGTAAATTCAAAATCCCCAGGAAAGCAATTCCTATCAATTTACCTAAAGTCATTTTGGACCACAGTTACCCTTTAATAGATATACTCTGATTGATTCTATCTAATTTATCTGTTGTGTCTGTCTATCTGTCTGAGTTTTGCTTGTGAAGGTTCTCATTCAATTAGATCAACTGGACTTGAAGTTTAGTTCTTGAAGACATTTTGCTAGTCATCCAACTGCCTTTCTCAATTCAGAACGACTTGTACAAGAATCTGTGGCAATTATGTACCCTGGAAATCCCAATTAGCATATCACAGCAAGTCCTCACTAAGGGCTTGAATTTTGCCATCACTCCTAAAGCCATCCCTGTGGTGATATTATAGCCACAGAAGCCTCAATCCACAATAAGGTACCACAGAGTGAGGCAGAACAACTTCGCCTTAAGGTATCTGCAGCCTTAGCCAGTGCTAAAACTCCTTCATCTAACCTGACCACACAGGAAAGAAGAGCCTTAACATCCCTCAAGAAAGATTCCAGTATCACCATTCTACTGGCAGACAAGGGAAGATGCACAGTGGTACTCAACACCTCAGACTACCATGCTAAGGTGACCATCCTCCTGGTCATAACAACACATATGAGGCTTTAACAAGGGATACCACCAGCTGTTACAAGAAAAAGGTCATAGACTTACTACAACAGCTTCAAAGGATAAAGCCATTGATTGAGCAATGTATCATCGCGCTTTACCCTGGTGAGGCACATCCATGCATATATGGACTCCCAAAGATACATAAGGAAGGAGCACCACTAAGACCTATAGTCAGCAGCATCAACTCTGTAACACACAAGGTGACAAATACCTAGCCAACATCTTAATATCTTAGAACCATGTGGGAAGTTCTAAGCATCACATCCAGAACCAACAAGATTGAAGATATAGTACTCGGTGCAGAAGAAACTTTGGTGTTATATGATGTGACATCTCTCTTCACCTGTATACCCATCATCAAGGAGGCTGTTGAATGGTGAGAAAATGGCTAGGCCAAGACTAGCACTCTTACAGCAGAACTGATCTCAACCCAGAACAGGTGTGTTCCTTACTCTGAATACCACCTATTTCAATGATTTTTCTGTAAGCAAAAACATTGATGTGCTATGGATCTCCAGTTTCACCTATTGTGGCCACCTTTACATGGAGGAGGTAGAAAAACAGGCGCTTAATACTTTAAAGGGCATAGCACCAAGCCACTGGTTCAGATATGTGCATGACCCCTGGTTTAAAATCCAACGAAGGAAGTACAAGCTTTCACAGAACACATTAATGCGGTGACCAAAACATCAAATTTACAAGGGAAGAGGTACAAAACAACAAACTGGCTTTCTTGGACTGCTTGGTAGAAGTCAAGGAAAATGGTAAACTGGAAGTAGATGTTTACAGAAAAAACCAACACACACAGATCAGTATTTGATGCTTGACTCCACCACCCTTTAGATCACAAGCAGGGTGTCATCAGAACCCTGCACACAGAGCTGAGAACATCTCCACTAGCACCGAGGCGAAGCTAAGAAATGAAAATCTTCAGAGGAGCCCTTAAAACTTGTGGATATGCAGACTGGGCCTTTGTCAAAAGAAGTAGAAGGAATAAAAGAACACGTAAACCAACGCGAAGGGAAAAGTAAGACAGGAGAAAGAACATGGTCATCCCATATGTAGCAGGGGTCTCCAAGAACACCATATCCCTGTCTGCTTTAAAGCGAACAACACACTGAGGCAGCAATTGGTAATCGAAAGACCCATACCGAAACACAAGAAAAGTGACATCATATACGCAGTGCAGTAAAGAATGCTCTGATTTGCATGTGGGGGAGCCAAACAGCAACTGCATCAACGTATGGCCCAGCACAGAAGAGTCAATACCTCGGGTCAGGACTCAGCCATGTACATGCATCTTAAGGATAAGGACATACCTTTGAAGATTGTAATGTAACATACTGGCAAAGGAACTTGACTAGTTCAAGAGAGGTGTCAAGGGGCCATTTATGTGAAAATAAAGAAACCAACCCAAATAGAGGTGGGGGGGTTCGACACCTACTGTCTGCCATGTACAATGCTGTTTTGACACCTTACCCTGGGCGTTCCATAACACCTCTTAGCCACTATCCAATCATGCCCTTAACACCTGGCTGTGATATGCTAATTGGGATTTTCCAGGGTACGTAATTTCACAGATTCTTGTACAAGTCATTCTGAATTGAGAAAGCTAGCTTGGATGACTAGCGAACGTCTTCAAGAACTAAACTTCAAGTCCAGTTGATCTAATTGAATACAACAGATATATCTGTCTGATTTGTTTTTTCTAAAGTAAAATCTCAGTAGTCAGGCTAGATTATTGTGTGCACTATGCAAAAATAATGTTTTTTTGGTTGCAGTTTGGGCACTCGGTCTCTAAAAGGTTCGCCGTCCACTGCTATATAATATTACTTGTCTAACTGTTCTATGTAATGAGCTCATTTGTTCCCAGATTGATTAATATTATATTTCCCTATTGGCTCAGTAGATGTTAACATCTGGTCTCTCTGTTTCGAGAGAATGAGTTCTGCACTTATAGTTGCATTCCAAATAGATTGAATCTGGCGCCATGACATCACTAGTACATACATAATAAAAGCGACACGTGAAAAGGGAAAAGGGCTTTGTTCACGCGTTATTTTAACTCAGCCGAACATTGCGTTTGCAATTCAGTTCAATGTTTCACTGTATTAACGCACAGCGGTGGCCATTATTTTCAATGTTAACGCTGTGCATTAATGCACCAAACTGCTGCATGCAGTGCGTTTTTTTACAATGCACTACATCACACTACATTGCAGCGGTGTAATGTGTACAGTGCCATTCACTTCCATTGTACATGCGTTAAGGTGCGATGACATTGCACCAAAACCCAGCATAGTGTGAACAAAGCCTTATATATAAGATGTACAATGTATATATATGCGCAGTATTGCATTAGCAGAAGTGACTGAGAGCCAATGGGAGAAAATGATCTTTGCTATTTAAGAAGGAGAGAACTATGACATATAGCTGTCGATGAAGCCATGAGGCGAAACGTGGCCAGCATGGCTCTTTCCAAAGAGATTTTCTGACTCTATATGGGGACTACACTACATACCCTAGAGGCGAAGGCTAAAGAAATGAAACATCTCAGAGGAGCCCTTAAAACTTGTGGATATCCAGACTGGGCCTTTGTCAAAAGAAGTAGAAGAAAGAAAAGAACAGAATACCAACATGAAGGGGAAAAGCAAGACAGGAGGAAGAACATGGTCATCCCATATTAGCAGGGGGTCTCCGAGAAATTAAGAAGAATTTTCAAAAAAAACATCGTATCCCTGTCTGCTTAAACCGAACAACACACTGAGGCAGCAATTGGTACATCCCGAAGACCCAATACCAAAACACAAGAAAACGACATCATATGCATGCAGTGCAGTGTGAGAATGCTCTGATTTGTATGTGGGGAGACCAAACAGCAACTGCAAACGTATGGCCCAGCACAGAAGAGCCAATTCCTGGGTCAGGACTCAGCAGTGTATCTGCATCTTAGGATAAGGACATACCTTTGAAGATTGTAATGTTAACATACTGGCGAAGGAACGTGACTGGTTCAAGAGAGGTGTTAAGGAGGACATTTATGTGAAAATAAAGAACCAAGCCTAAATAGAGGTGGGGGGGTTCGAACCAACTGTCTGCCATGTAAATGCAGTTTTAAACACCTTACTCGGGCGTTCCTATACACCCTCTTAGCCACTATCTAATCACACCCTTAACACCTGGCTGTGATATGCTTATTGGGATTTTCCAGGGTACATAATTGCCACAGATTCTTGTACAGTCATTACTGAATTGAGAAAGCCAGTCGGATGACTAGCGAAACGTCTTCAGAACTACATTTCAAGTCTAGTTGACCTAATTGAATACAACAGATATACTAAAACAAATAGCACATTGTCCTGACTGATATACAGGGAATACAAATTATTAAAATATCCACACATTAAACCGTTTTTCTTTTCCAGTCCTAAAATCCATATATTATAAATCTATAATAAATAGAATGTCTTTCCTATGCAATTGTACATTGTTAACATAATTGTATTTTTTAGCTTCCAATTGCTGAGTAGTGGACCAGTTGGCTATTGAGAATGTAAGTAGAGGAATTATATTTAAATGTTTATTGAGGTGATTTATATCTAACTTTATGTCATTGGGTTGGGAACTTTCCAATTCCTCATGTTATGTATAGCCATTCCCCTGTGTCTATCTAATGCTGGCCATACACTAGGCAGACATTAGATTAGACATTTGTCCATAGATCCACATACTACCAGGATGTGCACAGCCATTTGTCTAGTTCTAGGGAAGCTTTTCTATAGGGTACATGGAACTAGCGTAATAATAGATTGAGAAGGTTTCTAAACATTCCATCTCCTTCTATACTGTCAACCTCTATCAAATATACTATACAATATACTATCAAACTTCTCCATCCTAATACTTAATTGTATAATCAGATTATATATATTATTAGATTGTTATAACCATAAATTTTATTTTTTAGTCTCCAGCTAAGGAGACACTTTTCCTGAACCAGATGATGAGACAGTAAGTAGAAATACAAAGTTAACATAATAAGCATGTCCACCCCTGAATCCAATATGCATATAAGCAGATCCCCCCCAAAACCTCAATTGTAATCATTTCTAGTCTCTCACCTTTTATCTTATATCGGCCCGAGATTCCTGCTCCTGATATCGCTGCCCTGTGTTACAAGTTAATATAATTTGAAATCCACCCCTGAACCAATGTGTGTATGACAGGATATATAAGGTAAGGACCTGAATCTCACCCCTGGGTAAAACAACTGGTATAATTTCCCTCACCAGACTGGTTGACTTTGCATCTGATGTCAGTCTGTGGTTGGGCAATGGGAAGATGCTCTTCTAGCAGAGCACGTCTTGCCATTGGTTATTTACTAACAGTTGGGGCGGAGTTAGACTGGGTTGACTTTACCCAGAGGTGAGGACTGTGCTTTCAGTCCTCACGATAGGTTCTTTGAAGGGGAATGGTTGTGTGAGTTGTTTTAAGTATGCAACCATTTTATAGATTGGGGATTTTGAAATTTAAAACAAGGATACCAATCAGATGTTTAATCAAGTTGCTGATTTCCATATGTATTTGTATCTTATATAAGGTTATGTCTGGCCTTAGATATATGAACCTGAGGACATACCCAAGATCGGTCCTCACAGATTGTTTTGACAAAAATTTATACTGGAAATTATACGGATTTAATAAAACTAGATTTTTCTCTTCTCTACTTTGGAAACTTTATCCAATCCCTAACTGTATACACTTTTCATGTTCAGTCATATTTATCTCATTATATTCAAACTATTTTTTTTAGCCTCCAACTGTAGAACCGAAGAATGCCTATACCGGCTGTTGAGACAGTAATACCGGCTGTTGAGGGACTAATTCCAGCTGTTGAGGGAGTAATACTGGCTGTTGAGACAGTAATACCGGCTGTTGAGACAGTAATACCGGCTGTTGAGAGAGAATACCGGATGTTAAGGGAGTAATACTGGCTGTTGAGGAAGTAATACTGGCTGGTTGAGACCAGTAATATCCTGGCTGCTGAGACAGTAATACCGGCTGTTGAGGAAGTAATAACTGGCTGTTGGAGAGTAATACTGCTTTTGAGAAGTAATACAGCTGTTGAGGAGTAAGTAATAACGGCTGTGAGTGGTAGTAATACAGCTGTTGAGGGAGTAATAGCGACTTTTGAGGGATATAACTGGCTGTTGAGTCATAATACTGGCTGTGAGGAGTAATAACGTCTGTTGAGGGATAATAACGGCTGTTGAGGGAGTAATACGACCGTTTAGGTAGTAATACTGGCTGTTGAGGGAGTAATACTGGCTGTTGAGGTCAGTAATACCGGCTGTTGAGGAGTAATACTAGACTGTTTAGGGAGTAGTAATAATGGCTGTTGAAGGAGTAATACCTGTTTGTTGAGACAGTAATACCGGCTGTTGAGGGAGTAATACCGGCTGTTGAGGGAGTAATCTGGCTGCTGAGACAGTAATACTGGCTGTTGAGGGTGTATGTTATGTAAATGTTTTTGTTGGTATTGTGTGTTAGTCAATTATGTATTATGATGTGTTATGTAATGTGTTGGGCCAAGTGCGATTTAATAACTATTATGGTAAGACATTTAAAACGTCCTAATTCTATAAAATAAGATATATCATTACAGTTTATTATTAATTCACGTAAAGTTTAATTATTTTAGACTCAATCTAGGAGTCTAAAAAAATTTTACAGCTGTTAAGGGGTAAGTGAAATAATCAACTTGTTATGTTTGCTAATAAAGTAGAAAATAAAAGTAAATTTACATATTACCTATTATTTTAACAGTGTTTATATATTAATAGTTAAATGATATATAACTTAAAAAAACCAGTTGAAGAAAGAATAGGCCAGTAATTTAAGTAGAAAATGAGATATTAGCAAAGCAATAATATGATTGAATGTGGAGGCCATAGTAGATTAGACATTATGTAGACATTCTAGATCCCCCTTATTCCTGGATAAAATACATATTATTCATTTACAGTTTTTTATTTTATATTCGTAATTTTTATTTTTCAGACTCCATCTGAGGACCCTAAATTGTGTGAACCAGCTGTTGAGGAGGTAAGTAGGACAATAAAAACTTTAGTTGAATAAAAATTAAATTACATTTCCTTTTGCCTTTAACCAAGTTATATTTCTATAGGTTATTTCCTTTAACCAACGTAAAAAAAACCCAAAATTTAAAAAAGGAAGTAAAGTTATATAATACACGAGACTGAAAGGCCTTTCATGGCAACCTTATGTCTTTACACAATACAAATAATTTTCATAATATAGAGACTATAATGGATTGTGACATCTTTAGACATTTATCATAGCTACTTTCACTAATGTGTGATTCCTACCTAGCAATGAATGATAAAAATGCACTTTGTTAAATAATTAATGTCTTATAATAAAATATTTTTTAGATTCCAGTGCACTTTTAGAAATAATAAAGATTTCTCTTTGATTTCTCCTGATACAGCACTGAACATTAACATGCAATCCAAGAATGAAAAGCATTTTTAATGCAGATTGTTGTATTGGTGTCTTGAGGAGGAAAAGTAATGCATTATGTTTTTATATAATACATAATAATAATAATAATAATAATAATAATAATCTTAGGGCTAATACACTAATATTGAGAGTTTAGTTGATCACCCTGAGATATTTTAGTTAAATGAGCAAAAATATTGCCCATAACTTCCGACCCAACAATTGCTGCTGTCTAAAGTCTAAATTATTAGGCTTATCAGTTACTCAATGGTTCACTAGATCAGTTGAGCTAAAACATTGGCACAGCATTTTCATTCCAACTGACTATGATCAGTCTATCGGTAAGAAGGTCTGTTAGGAATATCTGAGGAGTCGACTTGTTTGTATGAGGCTTAAATCTAATTATTATCTAACTTATGTCATGGGGTTGTGATACTTACACTTCTTCAGTGTATGTATAGCCATTTCCTTTGTCTATCTAATGTGGCCATACACTAGGCATACATTAGATAGATTACACATTCTCCATAGACAAACGTCTAATCTATCTAATGTCTAAACAGATTTCCTTACAGCGGTTCTTACTTTCTGATGTTCCTGTGACATTCCATCTGGCCCATTCATTTGTGATCACAAGATGAAACCAGGACGGGCTAGATAGTTCTTCACAAAATTTTTGGGAGAGAAATGTCACAAGAGCATCAGAAAGTGTGAAATACAGTGAATGGGACCCTTTAAGGAGCCAATAATAGATTTGAAATTCTCAAGGCATTCACCTGTCCTTGTCTACTGCCAACCCATTGTAATCCTGACCTTTAATTGTACAATAAATAGAAATTTAACGTACATATGTACAATTGTATTTTTTAATAATTTATCTTTTATTTTTTAGACTCCAGTAAGGAAATAAAAAAAAGTTCACATTATTCTGTAATATCTGAAATCCAATTGACTTTCCTATAAGACCAATTTCAATAGTTTTTAAATAAAGTAAAACCAGGATGTGCTCAGCCATTTTCTTATTTTCTCTAGGGAAGCTATTGTATAGGGTACATGGTACAAGGTACACGATTGAGAAGATTTCTAAACATTTTCATCTCCTTCTATACTATAAACCTCTCCAACCCTAATACTTCATTGTATAATTTTTTTATTATGTACTATCAGTTTTTATAATATAACTGGTCACTTTTTAATTATCATTGCTGGTCATTACCTAGTGATATATTAGATAGATTAGACTATTGTCTAATCTAATGTCTAAAGAACAGTGGTTCTTACTTCCGATTTTTCTGTGGTGCTCCCGTCTGGCCCATTCATTTGAAAGGTGATACTTGGGACGTATGAATGTCAGGAGCAATGTGCAGAAACATTGAGGTGAAATACAGTGTATGGGCACCTTAAAGAGTCAATAGATATCTCAAGGCATTCACTTGTCCTTTCTTACTACCAACCCTATGGATCCTGACCTCTAATTGTGCAATAATAAATATTGAATCTCATCCTCACATAAGTATTAACTCAGCTATGTGCAGTCGCTACAACCTAGGGGTTAAAGTCACGCTAACCAATTGTAAATCTTAACCTCTAGTAGAGCGCAGCAGAGACACTGCAGCTCTCCGTGAATGAGCCTGTATATTTTTTATCTACAGTAGACATTAATTATTTCCTTCTTTCACAGAGTGAAGAATGAAGACTGACATCCTGGAGGCAGGAATGGAAGGTAATGTAATTCATACAGTATTGGTTTACTGTGATCCTCAACCTGGTATTGGCTGTTACTTTATTTATGCTTCTAGAGAGTAGTAGGGATGTGCAGTTAGAAATAGAGATTCTCATAAATACGAAATGTACCTAAAATAGCCGAATCTCAATTTACCTTCTAAATAATTAGAACGTTACCTTAATATTTAAGTGCTTTTAGCTTAAAGTATCATTTTCAAATTAGTAATATAATTAGATAGGGGAGAATTGATGGTTAATATACCCTTTATTACACATACATATATTGTATACACAACACATGCTACAGAAACTGTATAAGTATACACTATTAAACAAATAGCAAAAACCGACAATAATAACCCTTTATTTATGTTTGGTCCGACTCCATATAATATATACTTTAGCTTGTGTTGCAATCTAGTTTTATTTGTAATTTTTAATTCTAATATTACTGTTATCCCAGCAGTGAGCTGTACAATTTTTTGGGCAGGGGGACCCATCTGCAATCTTCTCACATTTACTATTAACCTATAAGTCAAACTATTCTACTTCTGACTAAATGGTTTTGTAATGTTGATATAATAGTTTTCTCTTTCACTGCATAAAAGAACAGAAAGAAGCCATACAGCTAAAAGAAAAAGAAAAAATAGAAGGCAAGAGGAGAAAAAAGCAAATGAGAAAAAAAAAGAAGAAGGAAGAAGTTCCAGAAAAAGAAAGGACTTGAGATAGAGCAGGACCAAGGGAAGAATGAAAAAGACAAGAAAAAGAAAGGACTTGGGATAAAGCAGGACCAAGGGAAAAAGTAAGTGAAAAGACCAGAAAAAAAGAAAGGAATTGAGATAGAGCAGGACCAAGGGAAGAAGGAAGAGTCCAGAAAAGGAAGGACTTGAGATAGAGCAGGGCCAAGGAATGAAGGAAGAAGTCCAGAAAAAGAAAGGACTTGAGACTGAGCACGGACCACGGAAAGAAGGAAGAAGTCCAGAAAAATAAAGGAATTGAGATAGAGCAGGACCAAGGGGAAGAAGGAAGAAGTCCAGAAAAAGGAAGGACTTGAGATAGAGCAGGACCAAGGGAAGAGGAGAGGAAAAAAACACCAAAAAAAGAAAAGACATGAGATTAGAGCAGGACAAGAGAGGGGACAGGGCGAAGGGGGGGGGGCCCCAGCCAAGAAACCAGAAACCAATGGGGGGCAAGACAAAAAGGAAGAAAAACCAAAGGAGGGCACGACCTGAGAGGGGAAAGGCCTGAAAGGGGGCAAGACCAGAGGGAGGACATGACTAAAGGGGAGGCAGGACCAAAGGGTGGTCAGGATAATAATGAGGGAAGACTGCCAGGGAATCAGGACAAATGGATAGAAGTAGAAGGGAGGAGGAGGAAAAAGCAGAAAAGAAAAGGAAAGAAGAGGGAAGAAGAGCAGGGACAAAAAGGACTTAAGGTTGCGCCAGACCAAAGGGGGGACAGGACCAACGGGGGGAAGGCCCAAATGGGGCTAAGACCATTAAGTGAGAAGACATAAAGCGTGACATGACTGCAGGAGGGGCAGGTCCAAAGGGTGGGCAGGCCCATGTGGAGGGAAGACCGGCTGGGTATCGGGAAGAAAGGAATGAAACGTAATTCTGGAAAAAGGGAAAGGAGGTGAGTTGGGGAGACATACAGGGTTCTTATCATTAAAAATGGTGCTAATTTTGCCCCAACTAATCAGATGTTAGCTTTCAAATGTTAAATAAGATCTGACTGGTTGGGGCAAAATTAGCACCACTTTAAACGACAAGAACTTTTACTGAATCTCCCTGCAAGTTTGGGATTAAGGGGGGTTGGACTGGAGGCAAGAAAGGAGGGGTGCTAGTATAGAAGGAGGGTAAGACCAGAGAGGGGCATGTCTAGAGGGGGACAGAAAAAAAGTTGAATTGAGTCTTCTAGCCTTTAAGTGCTGTATTAGTTTGCCTATGATGGTTATGCCTAGAAACGGCCCTGCAGGACCAGATCAGCAGCAGGCTCAAAGATGGACAGGACCAGAGGGGGCAGACCTGAAGGCAGACAGGAGTGGAGTGGAGGCAAAACAAGATAAAATGGCGCCCTCCAGCCTTGTTTATCAAAAAAAAATTTTAATGGCGCCCTCCAGCTTCTAATTGCCCTAGCAGTTCGCCTAGATTACTTATGCATAGAATCAGCCTTGGACGCAGGACCAGATAGGCAGCAGGCTCAGAGGTGGGCATGACCAAAGTTGGCAGTCACAAATCGATGCATTCACAGAGGGGTGGCAAGACCAGAGAGGATAGTACTGGAGGAGGAGGAGACCTGAAGGCGGACAGGAGGCAAGACAAGAGAGAAGGGGCAGGCCTGAAGGGGGACAGAAAACACCTTTGAATGGTGCCCTCCAGCCTTGTTTATCAGCCAACAAACAAGTGGCTTATAAACAGACAATAATTCGGACATCTGTGGCCGTTCAATCAGACGCTATTAGTTATCTCACCCAGCAGATCATCAAATGATTCCCAAAGATTATCGCCTTAGTGGACACTCATCAACGGTCTTGTATAAGCCTTTAGATCCAGTTAATCCAGGGTATAATCCGATTGCCAGTTGGGATCAGGAAGGAATTTCCCCCCCGCTGAAACTTATTGTCTTTAGGGGGGGTTTCACCTTCCTCTGGATTAACTGTTAAATAGGTAGAAATAAATAGAATAATAGGAGAAATGTAGAAATAAATAAAACAAATTCATTTTAAAACTATTTGGTATCTGACTTTTCTCTATTTCTCCTCTCAACTTTTCCTTTGTTTACTTGACCATTAAATATAGAAAATTGTTACCTTTTTACTACAAATAACACAAGTATTAGGAGCGGCTGCACACATCATAAACATTAAAATCGATCTTTACTCCAGATAAACATTAAAAACACATCACATGTCTGCAGGGCTATTCAGCATGGGAAGGACAAGGAAGGTGGCTGATGTGTTACATGACGTCAGGTCAATTCATCATAGGCCGACAACCATTGTCTCACATGGTAAATATATAAAGATGGGATGGTATACACCCACACATTATAGAGTGCCACTGGTGACCAATTAAATACAGTTAAAGACATACAAATAGAAGCCTAGTGCACATCCAGTTCAAATTGCTTCCATGTTTTAGAGTAGGACCCAGCTGAAAAAGCAAACCTTGAAATGGTAACTGGACTTAAAATACTTTTACTGAACTCATTTCTTTTATTTATCCAGAGAGAAGGGCGAGCTTTTTAAAGCAGCAATATAAAGGGAATAAAACAAGTTTGAATTGGATGTGCACTAGGCTTCCACTTATCTCACATACCTTAGATAGAGAAAATGAAGGAGGGGAATATAGATACAAAAGTGATATAAACAATTTAAAAGCAACAACATATCTTAAAAAAAAAAAAAAGCCATTATGGTATCAAATACATATCAGAACGATATGATGAAACAAATTCATCCATGCTGCATTTGAGTGCCCTTTGAATTTCCACAGATCCTGCAACCCACAGATTTTGGTGGAATGTGGTGTGTGGTTTAAGTTATCCTTGAGTAAAACGAGGAGAGCTCCTGGGTGTGTGTGGGAGTCAGGGATAGCAGAGCAGCATTGTCCATTAAGGAAACCTAGGCAGCTGCCTAGGGCACAGTAATCATCAGGGTGCCACACCCCAGTACTCAGGGGTGTTTCTAAGGTTTTTGACACCTGATACAACTTTTAAATACTGCCTATTGGCAGACAGGGAGTGGCACGTGAAGTGGACGTGGCTTTATCAGGGAACAAAGACATGGCTGTGGAGGTGGATGTGGTGTGCTGACTGACACTGACTGGTAAACTGGAGGGCTGATTTAACACTGACTGGTGGACTGGAGGGCAGACTTTCTGCTGACTGGTGCTGAAATGCAGTATTGCAGGAAGTAGGTATTTTTTTAACTGCTGGCTCTTAAGTGTTTCAAAGGGGTGCGCCCTGAGCAAATATTTCAGTTTGCTTCATGGTAGGGTTGCCCCTGAGCTGAAGGTGTGTAGATTCCAATAATGTATAGTTTTAAGTTTGCTTCCCATGTAAGAGAGTGTTTAGCCTAAAAAAAGCAAATATGCACTTAGAACACAGCTCTGATGTTATGCATTGGCTCCCTTCGAGGCTATTTGCTTGCCGTATCTCTGTGTGCACTGATGCAAGGGGGATATTAGTTTATTCAAGACATGTAGAAGATTGATATTAAGTTTGAACTTTTATTTGTAGATTTATAAGTACAACTGTCTACTGTTTTTTTTCAGGAAATCTGGTATAATTGAACATATCTACAAAAAACAGCGTCCAGAATTCTGCATGTTTGAATGAAAAAGTGGCACTGTTGCATAGCTGTAGGTTGCAATTTTAACCATGTGCTGTTGTGTCAATCATAGCTTCACTAAGATATGCAGTTTTTATATCACTTAAGTAGCAATTTTAAAATTTAATTTGGTGTTTGAACTACACCACCTGCGGCAATTATTACTTCCCTGAATGATGCAATTTTTATATCCCTTTGTTTGATTACTATATTTTATAAATATCCAGTTTAAACAGGATTTAGTGAATTTGTTCTTTTAAAACCCATGTGCACAGTTTTAATGCACTATTTGTAATCTAATGTAGATGCAGTATTAATGCAAGTAAACGTGCAAAACTGAAATAAATTGCTATTTATCCTCAGTCCCTAATGAATAGCTTTTGCTTATTGAGCATGTGCGATACCCAGTGGGCACAGGTTAAGACGACAAGATGGCAGTCCCCATGGAACAACTTTAAAACCATGCATCTTAATGGTCATCGGGCTGACATCACTAGGTGGGTGTATTGTGTACAGTGTACTATGTACTTTCTAGCCCAAGTTGTTTTTCAACTTAGTTACTATTTAATGTGTCCTTAGATCATTTGTTGATCTGGCAAAACTGTAATCAGATAGGTTAGCTTTTACAAGTAACTTTTACAAGTTATTCCTGTACTAGTATTTGCACTCACAATTTATATTGGGTGCATCCATTTCCCAAGGTAAATGTTATACTTTAGGAGGTATACCACATTATACAAGTGCACTGTAAAAGCAAGTTAAGTTTAATTTGTAGCAGCAGCTGTAAAAAATTGGTTCCCCTTTTTTTCCCTAGGCGCCGCTGCTGTCAGTGCGTGACGTCATCAGGCCGCGCCATGCTTGTGAAAGGTAGGGTCAGGAGGGACCTAGGGGAAAAGGGGGGGGAACAGATTTTTTAAAGCTGCTGCTACAAATTAAACTTAACTTGCTTTTACAGTGCACTTATCCTATAATGTAGTTGCCTTTCCTTAGCCAGTTATCTGCCTGTGCTTCAAATATGGAACACTCGAGGGCAGTCTTGTATAAATTTTAACTAGTAAACTATGCAAATTTAGAACAGACTTTCCTACAGTAAATTTGAAAGCGTGTATTACGCTGCAGATAAATACATTTTCTAGCAATGTCAATGGAAGTAAAAATAATTGGTTGGAGGTGATTTTAAAGTTTACTTGTATGTAGCAAACAAAGAAAAGATGGAGAGAAAGTTCTCATATACATTTCATCAAGTTTTAAAGGGACATTATACCCCCAAAATTATATTGACTAAATCAAAAGTATTATTGGAGACTGGAGCAATTCAAATACATATCAGAGCAATATGATGAAACAAATCCATCCATGCTGCATTTGATTCCCATTTGAATTTCCAGATGATGTGATTTGACCCTGCCATCTGGTGGAGAATTTAATGATTGCGAAATCACGAAAGCAGTTTGCATTGAAGGGCAGCGCGAATGGCCAATCTGGTGTCCCAATTCCGCTAGCTATTTGAATAGGATAGATTGACAAACCTACACAAACGTCACTAATCCCACAGAGAGGCAGAGAATCATATCTTTAGAGGAGCTCTGAGGTGGTCATTTAGTGAGTGCTTAACATCAGAATAGGCACACAGAACATAGATGAGCTCACATGATTGTAATTTATTGACCTGCTTTATACAGACATCCCACCCAATCAATATTTATATCCGGGACACACCCCCAGGACACCTTCCCCCCCACCGCTCAGTCATAGGACTATAAATCTATTGGATGGCCTTCAAAGGTGGTCAGGGGCCACACAACGCCCTTGAGATCAAATGGGTTGGCCATCCCTGGCCTTAGTAAATTGAGAATGAGGATCTGACCTAGAGTCCTGACCATCGGGTCAGGTACTTATGGTTTACCAAATTTGCAGATCGGCTTTGGGTAAACCTCAGTGAGTTTGGAAAGGTTCAGTTAGAAAGCTGTAGGTGCTGGTCATGAACAGTAGTTGGTAGGGGTTGCATTTCTGTTGAATTTTGGGTGCAGGTCACTGCAGGTGAAGCTCGGATGATGTAGCAGGTGTGGGTCTACTTGCAGGTAGAGATGACCGAACATCCGAAGTTCGGTCCGTTTTCAAACTTTCGAACTATATGGAAAGTTCGAAAGTTCGAAAATGGACCAATTAAAGTCAATGGGAGTCACAAAGTTCGAAAAGTTCTAATGAAATACAATTAATATACAAAAGGGGGGCTGTGGGAGCACTCCTGTGGCAAAATTACTTTATAACAAATAGTGGAAGTGCTACTGATATGACCAAAACATTAGAACAAACAAGAAAAGAGATGATCAATGCACATTCCTGGGCCCCATATATCATAATATCTATGCTAGTGCAAACAGTAAAAACATAGAGATGACCGAACATCCGAAGTTCGGTCCGTTTTCAAACTTTCGAACTATATGGAAAGTTTGAAAACAGACCCATTAAAGTCAATGTGAGCCAAATAGTTCGAAAAGTTCTAATGAAATACAATTAAAATATCAATGGTAACTTAATGTATATGGCTCTGGGACCTGGGAAATGGTCTGGGGAACACATTTGAATATCCAGAACTTTAAAAAAAAATTTGATTTTATTCTCATGCGCGGTACTTTCGAGTTCAATTTAAGATAATTATCCCATAAACGATTCGAACATTCGATAATTATCCCCTAAACGATTCAAAGATTGTTCGATTTTCGAATTCGATAATTATCGAAAGTCTGTTCGAACTCGATAAGTTTGTCTCGAACCCGAGTACGAGTTCTAGTCCATCTCTACTTTCTGGTCTGTTTAATTTTGGGAGTGGGTGGGGTTGCTAGCTGTTCGGGTCTGGTCCAATTAAAGAACCCACCAGCAAAGATGGTTATGGCTTTGTGGGTGGGGGTTGTGTGTCTGGTTAATTTCAGATTTAATTAATGGTTTTGTGATTGCCCGCAGGACTCTAATCTGACTTTTGTGCTGCCATCTGTTGGTGAATCCAGATTTAAAATCTGGAAACCAATTAAATAAAACAAACTAATTATAATAATGTATCACTCGTCTTTCCACGTTATTCATAACTAAATAGATAGTGATAAGATCTTTTAGTACAGACCAAACCCACTTTTAGTTTTGTCTCACCTCTCCCTTTTGTACAGGGAAATATACGGTAGCTCTCTTTTCCACGGTGATCACCAAGCATGCCTTATTTAACTGAGCTACGGGAGGTGCAGTAACTGGATCTTTCTGTACATAAACATTTTAGAGTATGTCTTTGGTTAGAAAATATACATAAAGTCATAGTTAACTTTATTTTACTTCTCAGTTTCTGCATCAAATGGTGGAGATTTCTTTTACACAGCGACTCAATAAAATTATAGTTTACAGTTTCTTTTAAATGGCTACTTAATATAATTATAATTTACAATCATGGAATCTATATGTTCCTAAATAGAAATAGTTTTGGCATTCTGTGCATTAAAGGATATGTACACTGGGTAATTTTTTAAATTGCCTTATTCTGGAAACTATAATTCTATACTATAATATAATATTGCGGTAACATTTTTTTGTTGATCTGTCCCCTATTTCTTTAGATATCCAGTCTGAATCATCTTATATTTCAGCTGTCAATCAAGTGCCTTAGTATCTTAATCTTTTCTGATATGTATAGTTTTGCTGTTGCTGGAATGGTGACCGTTGGTATGTGAACTGCATGGTGGGAAAGTCCCTCTCCCAATGCTGCCTCATAAGGATTAATGAGCATGCTTGCCCTCACAGAGTCAGATAGTCTGGCAGGGGGCTGGGGGACTGAGCTTGAGCAAAACAAGTACTGGATTGAAGTCATGCAACAACACAAACACATCCGTAAGTGCTGCTTACATGTATTCATTTATAGAGTGAAATGAGGCAAAGTCTTTTTTTCCCCAGTGTACAATTCCTTTAAAGGGCAGCCTAAAAAACCTTTTAATATTCTAGTAAAGCCCCCCTCCCCAAACCCTACACATTATAAGAAATCTCAATTTCATCTGAATGGACTTACCTAGCCTGGTCTCTCACAGCCTGGGTGCCGCAAGCTGCTCCTGTTTTGAGCAAGCACAGGAGCAGAGAGGCTCTGTCGGGCAATTGGCTGTCAGCCATATATCAGAAGAGGAGTTACGAGGGACTGGGTCTGGTAAGGAACTTCAGAGGCATCTGTGAGATTTGTAAATCTTATATACTGTAGTTCTGGTTGATCCAGTGATACTTTACGATTGCTGCTTGGAGTCAGGAAGGATCCCCCCCCCCATTTATTTAGCTGTTTGGGTTTTTTTTCCTTCCTCTGGATCAACTGTTAAGTAGGGTTAAAAAGGAGGGTGAAAAGATTGGACTTTTGGACTTGATGGACATGTGTCTTTTTTCAACCTCAATTACTATGTTACTAAATATTGCGAAAATGGGGTTTGGGGGGTCCTCTACCAGAATATTAAAAGTTAATTTTAGGCTGGACGTGCCCGTTAACAGAGTAAAAGGAATACATGCATTATTCCAGTTTTTTAATGTATGGTTTTATTGCAAAAAAATTATTTTAACTTCTTTTTGGCTGAAATCTGTCACGAGTTTGTATATTTTAGTATTTTATAACTGTCTTTATTTATAAATGTGGCTTGAAATTGCCAAATTACTGTTCTATTTCTTATTCTGTTTTATTTATTTTTTGGATTGTATCTCCACCCAGTTTTCAAGCTAGAGACAGGAAATTCAGTACAAATGTGCGAAACGACATCGGAGAAGTGTGCTTCTTCTAAGGAAACCATGAAATCATTTCTGAATTTTGGGAAATTTTTTTGTGCATGGACTTTAAATGTACATGTGTCCACATACTATCCTCACTTTCAATGATAATATGTGTTCTTGTACTCTGTAAGGGCAAGGCCACACTGCAACGCATTAAAATTTCACACGCATGTGCGATCCCGGAAGATTGTGCAAATTGTTGCACGTTCACAAAAATGTGGATCGCAAAACAGAAACAGATGCGCAAATTGCGACAAATCTGAAATATCTAAATTTTGCATTCCCATGATTTCAATACTATAATAGTATTGAAATAGTATTGGGTATTGGGGGTGATGTACCTATATATATCATTCTTTATTTGAGGGGTGAACATGCCAAAGCGATTGGGCTGGTAAAAGAGCTGAGATTTTAAAAAAAAAATGGGAGGGTGAGCACCTATAAAGACAGGGTGATGAAAAAGACCAGGGTGAAAATAGTGAATTGACAAAGATGGAAGAATAATACATACAAAACTGTTTCTTGTTGTGGAAAGTCTGAGCAAATCTGTGCAGACAATGAAAAGTGGCCATAGAGGACAATCAATATTAACATGTAACTGTAAATAATCAACTTAATTAGTTTGGGGATTTACATGTTTAATTTTACCCATGTTTATCTTAAATTTAATTTCTTCGAGACCCGACTGTTCCATTTTTTTTTGCAAAAAAGTGCTCCTTATGCTACATTCCTCTAGTGCAGTGTTTCTCAACCAGGAGTCCCTGAGAGGTTGGGGGTCCTCAAGAGATTAACAGGATCCACCATTTTGAGGAATACAGTTATATTTTTCTATATATTTATCAATGCTCTGTCTAAATTATGTGTTCGGTGTATTGATGTCTGAGAGATAAAAATAAATTATAATGTTTTTATGTGAAGGTTCCCTCTCTGCAGTACATTTAAGGGAATTTTTTTACAATATATTTATAGATCTATCATTTATATTTGTATAAATTATGTATTTTGATGATTTGATGACTAAGTAATAAAAATAAAAATAATATATAATCATTATTTTATGTAGGGGTTCCCTGAGATGTTAAAATTTTTTCAAGGGGTCCCCACAGATAAAAAGGTTGAGAAACACTGCTCTAGTATAATATTTTAGAATTCTGTAGAAGCCTTAAAGCATATGTACACTGAAAATGTTGTTGTTTTATTTAAATTGCCCAATACTGAAAATAATAATGCATCCCAATTATTACTGTACCTTTTTTTTGTTGATCTGCCACCTATTTCTTTAGATATCTAATCTGAAACACAGATTAGATACTGTCAATCAAGTACCTTATTTTCTGCTGGATTTACTGGATTTTTCTGTATCGGTAATTGGATGGGTGAAAGTTGGGGAATTTAGTCTTTCAGTGCCAGATGATTACCAAGCATGCTCAGTTTAAAAAAGTCAGGTCTAAGGAAAGGAGAAGTTGGTTAAGAGAAGGAGGGGGTATACTGAACCTGAGCAAAGCAAGTACTGGATTGTAGGCATGCAGCCACAAAACATCTCAAAATAATTGCTACTTACATATTTTCTATATTTAATTATAGATCAAAATGAGTCAAATAAATCTTTTCAGTATACATACATAATAAATCATAGTAATTCTTTTCACCCTATTGGATGTGTAGACAAAGAAAAGAGATGATCAGTGCACATTTTAGGGCCCCAAATAATATCACCAATATCACATAGGGAGGTTTACCCAGAGCCACCATCGCTCTGGATAAATCTTCCGTATGGAATTCAATATCGGTTTGCACAGCCTGTTATACCTGTGCAGATGGCATAATGTGTATGTATGTATAGTTTATTTATAAAGCGCCACTTGGGGACGCAGTGCTGTACAGTAATAAAATACAATAAAGTCAAAAAAGTCCTACAAGGGGGATAAATTCAAAGATAGTCTAGTTCATAAATACAGTATATAAATAGAAGAGCTAGAGCTTTGCCACAAGAGAAAAGGAGGTCCCTGCCCTGTAGAGCTTACAATCTAGTTATGCGTAATGAAGGGGATTAAGTCATACTGACAGATATTGAATGTGTAATATTAAATAACCCCAGAAAACAGCCCTGCGGCTCTGGGTAAATGAGGCCATAGTGCCTGTGCTATTGCATGTAGAAGAACAAATGGGTTTTAGTCCCATGTTTTTGATGTCATTTCTCTGGGCTGACACACCCGGGTGCCTGTTGTTGAATTGTTTTAGTTATCTGAGGTGTGTCACATTGTTTTATAGTAATGTACATACTTGATTCTTCAAGAAGTTTTTTAAAGGGCATGTTCACCCCACCTAACCTCAATGTACTATTAATTTATACCCCCCAATCCACAATACTTAACTTGATGAAAATTCACCTTATTAATAATTTTAAAGTTTAAAAAATTGTGGTGAAGTCTGGTGGCAAAAAAAGCAAAAATAATCTGCCTTTATAAATATGTCCCATAGACCCCTATTTGACTTTATTGATAAATAAAGAAAATCGGAACCTTAAAAAAAAAAGGGGGATCTTAAAAAAGCAAAAAAAAAAATCTCAGATCGTAGTACAGTAAATGCTGGAAAATAGTCTAACACCCGCCTGGGTACTTATTAGTATTGAGAAACACTTCACAATACACTGACACCTTCCATAGACCCATTGGCAGGCTAAATAAATGGCCACTTATGCGTTTTCGCCACCTCAGACTTGGCAAATTTGAATGGTTGATCTTAACGCAATAAAACACTTCACTGTTTTATAAATATGCTCGAAAAGTAACAGTAATGACTTTTCGCCACTGGTTATCAAGGCTTTATAGATTGTGAAAAGTCTAAATTTGTCAAAAATGCAACGATAACAGAGGCTAAAAATGTAATGAACCTTTATAAATATGCCCCTAGATGTTTTCTTTAAAGGGCATGTCCACCCCCCAAAACCAACTTTGGGGGTAAGGTAGGTCACCCCTACCCACCCCCAACCGCCACAATATTTTATTAAAAAATTCACCACATTTCTACTTACAGTGCCTTCTGTCATGCAGTGTTCCATTCAGGCTGGACCTCAGCCACGTCTGTGATTGGCTGAAAGGCGTCATGTAAAACACCATGGTAGAGAAGACTCTGTAAGTACGGATCTGTTTTTTTTTTAGGAAATATTGCGGATTCATGCTAGGTGCAACGATGGCTGAGGATGGATCCGTATGGTGGGAGGGGGGGGGGGGTTCTGTGCATGCCCCAGACCTTGACGAGGATGAGGATTTAGCATAGATCAGAAGCCTCAGACAGCTTGGACTCTTCAGTTTCCTGAACTTTGAAAAGGCATATCTTGGGAACCATAAGGAGCAGAGATGTAAGGCAAGGTTTATTTTAAACTACAAAATGGTGCCAATAGTGGGTTTAAATATAGTTTTAGGGGTGGACATGCCCTTTAACTAGGATACAATGGCAGAAAATGAATAGCGAGTCTTTCTTACAAACACCCCTTTCTGCAATATAGATTGCTTTACTCACAAATTTACTATTTATATTCTATCTTATACCCTGATAATATTTTTATGAGATTTATTTTCCCCTTTATGCAGTGATTGTCAGCTCTAAGCCTGCTCCAGAATGTCATCTCCACTTCTAGAGCACATCTAAAAACAAACAACAAAATGCTGCAACACCTGCTCCAGCTTGATGCATTGGAGACAGTTCCAAGCTCTGGAGCCCTGGAAATCTGTTACACGAAACTGAAGACAATTTCACTGAAATTAGGAGCTATTAAAAAGAGCTATCAAAAAAAAGTTTCATTTTGGCAAAATTAAATCTTTAAAAAAATGATTGAATTATTCAGTAGTATGTAAGGGCTTATATACATGTTGGCAATTTGCGGAATTTGCATGAACGTTTGGTTTGAGGGGTTTTAGCAAAAAAAAAAAAAAGAGGCTATGTTTCCCTTGGCAACCGCAGAAACATGCAGCACGTAGTTAACCTCCATGAGAATTGCTGATCGTGTAATTATTGTCTCTAATTCATTCAATTTGAGAGCAGTAAGCAAAAGTGTCACCTCTGCAGCTTAAGGCTACCTCTTGGGATAAAAGCCACTTTGTAAAAATTAAACTATTTATCTGGCTCAGATTGGCTTATAATGCCCTGATTTTTAACTCTTTAAGCGATAATATGGAACAAATACAATTTCAGTAGGTGGGTAATAATGAATAGATTATAGAACTGCATCTGAGTGTTCAAAAAGAGCTAAACTACATAAGATTTATATTGCACAGTTATAGTATTGCTAAAACTAACATTTAGCAATAATGCACATTTGAGCTTAATGTTTATGTTCAGACTGATATAATGGAAATCCTGAAGGACATTCAGTGTGGTAAGACAGTTGAGAGAAACTTTGTGGGAATCCAGTTGCTATAAAGCACAAAGGAGCCAAAATAATATGTGGGTTGGTTTGTCTTTCCCAATTGCATTCAATGTCCCTCAATGTTAAGAGAATCAATGGACCACATCGGATCTTGCTGGAAATTATCACCAAAGGGTAAAAGTCAAAATGTAAAATTATCAACCAAACTGGAATAAGGACAATGTTTCTGTTAAAATAGAAGACTTGTTGAGAGGGATAATATTGGCCTTGTCCTCATACACAGCAGTTAATTATACAAGTCAGTGCTGGTGAAACTTCCATGTTTTCTTGTGTCAGGTACGTCTTATTCATAACCAAAATATCCTTCCGCATTGAGACATGGCATAATTTCAATGTACACATTCTGTAGAAATCATATGAATCTTTATTTTTGTTACAGGTTTAGTCACAACAGTAAAGATTTCACAGGAAAATAAAGATGGTAAATGTTCTACTCGAGTTTCCTCACCCGTACGGAGAGTGATAGGCTATGCTGCATTGCCCATTTTATAATTGTTAACTATTATGTTTTGGTCTGTTTTACCACCAAACTAAAGGAGACCATGGTCAGGACTATGGCTTTTCTTAATTTTGAATGACCCCTTTACCATCCACAAGTCCTAGGTCCTTAATTAATAAGGCCAGAATTGACAAACCCTATTAAATTGAATATTCTTACCTTTCAGTGGGGGCATTGGATAACATTTGTGCTGTAATAAATGTAAAGCCCTTTCTGGCTACAGGTTAGTTCTGCATTTTTTTTATTTTAAAGTTGGTTACAGTGATCTGTCTCCTATGAAATGTATCATATTTTTTTCGTATCCTGTTTGGAATAGCTTATTTTAGGAACGTGAAATGTTTGAGGTTTTGGGTGGTTTTAAACAGGATACTAACTTTTTGTTTTGGAGGAGGATTAACGAACTTTTGAGTCTATTTTTCAATGATTATCGAAAATGCGCTCCAAAGTCCCAAAAGTACGTTCCGTTTTCAGATCTTCAGGATTTTCCCGAGATCCGTAAATCCGAAAATGGAACGGATCTTACCAGTTTTGGCCATCTGTAGTAAAGACCCAAACGTCAAATCTATTATAATGTTGGACCAGGTATCGTTTTCCTACCGGGCAAAGTTACCGTAATGTTCCTGGACATATCTTTTGCCAACTACATTACACTCTTAATGTCTGGTGGTTCACTGGAACACCGCTGGAACATCGCTGGTAATATTTGTAAATGTATGGGCACCTTATCTGTATTTTTCAATCAAAATTGTCTACAAGTTACAAAGCACTATCAGGGTTATTCAATAAAAGTTCTTAAAAATTGTGTTAATTTTGCCACAACCAATCAGATATTAGCTTTTAAATGTTAAATAAGATCTGATTGGTTGGGGCAAAATTAGCACATTATTTTTAACGATAAGAAATTTTATTAAATCTCCCTGTTTGTTACTTATAGATCACATTGTTTTTATGTCACATTGGATGAGCAGTATGGAGTTGTCAGAATCAGGTTTGTTTTTTGAAGGATTCAAACTGTGAACGAGTATGGTTAACCCCGTGCACATGATGTGATAGATCATGTTATGCCTAACATGTACATACTTGTTCTGCAAACAAATAGACTAGCAGGGACATGTTCACACCATTCTTGACCTTCAGTGTGTAGGCTGAGCTGGCTTTTGTAAACTGCAGGGAAACATGTTATACCATATATAAGCAATACAAGTAAAAAGAAAAACTATTATAGTTCACATCATGATGAATATAGATTTCAAACAGTTTGAGGCCAAGACCTGAGAAAATTAAACTTACTTATGTAATCCATTCTAACTGGCTAATTGTGCTCACTTGTGGCTTCTGTAGTCTCCTTTGTTTGGGAGGAAAAAATGTCAATAATCTGAACTGTAATGCGATAGTTTATAAAGTATGTTTCTTGGCTAATAAAAAGATTTTCTCTGAATTTCAGTTTGATATGAACTTCCTTCTTGATTGCATTGCTTGCCAATGGGCAGGATCTCTGGTCTTATATATTGACAGTCAATTCATTTTATTAGATATTTTCTATTTTATTTTTCTAAAAGGCTTGAGATGTTTAAGGTCTAATCCAATAAAAGATTCAAACGTTTAAACTTGTTATTAGTTTTTAATGGGTTACTGCAATTTGTATCTGATTGGTTGCTGCAGAGCATTACGGTGGCCATACATGTGAACGATAATGGGTAAATCCAGTCAGGGAACGACATGATTTAACTATTATCGCTTGTGTGTGGGGAATGTTCCCGACCTATTGGAGTGTCGACGAACATCTATAGTTCGGGATCGGGAATGACGGAGAATTTGTGTCAGACGGCATCGGCTCCCTTTACTTTAAGTAGAGGGAGCTGATACTGACCATGTGGTGTATGGCCTGCGTATGGGGATCGGTCAAGTCCGTGTCTGCAGTTTCCACAGTATGCGTGCCCACAGATACCAATGTGATCTGTCAGCACACATGCTGTAGGATCGCACGTGTATGGCCAGCTCAAACATGGTCTAACATTTGCAACTTTTATTGCATCAGCACTTTAATCGGGTATATCTCTGGGTCCTCAAGATTTTAGATTATGCAAAAAAAAAAATATATATATATAGTTTTTGCAACAAGTGATAACTTTCTTAAAAATTGCAAAAAAGAAAATAAACGCCATAATAAATATGGCGAGATATTCAAAAGAGGAAAGTATTAATGAACTGGAGCTATAGTGATCTACATGATTTTGACGATAAGAAATAGAGTTTTTTTTGCAATCGCATGCGCTCTGATTGCAAAACACTGGACAATTGCAAGTGTGAGCACACGCCAACGCGCTCAAACATGCGCTTCCCTGCGCGTACGAGCGCATTAGTGTGGCTTCAGCCTAAAATGCACAGCATCGCAGATAGACCACATGAAGCAGCTGCTTAAAGGAACAACTTAAATGGTAAGACGTTATTATCAATGTACAGTAGAAGATAAAAAGGAAGCAAATTGAATGTATGACTATAAGGGAACACATATGCTATCTAGGAATTTATATTTTTAAGCCTACTTTCTGTAGAAGGTGATAATTCTAAGAACTAAGGGTTTTGTTTGACCATGCTGGTACCATAGATGAAATATAGTCTCTAAATTGTATTTCTGTTTGAATGAGCTAACTTTCATTAGGAACAACACTTTTAATACTATACTAAATAAGCAGCCGATGGAAAAATATATAACTGCTTAGAGGTTATGTTATTACATATATTACACAGAATTCCCTGTGGCTGCTGGGAACAGGGATATGGAGGAGGGACAACTACTATTCTCCACTGCTTAAAGGGCAAGTCCAGCCCTCAAATAAAACATATATACAGTTAAATAATCCCCCAAAACCCTAAACGGTAATAGTTTGAAATCTGAAATATGTAAGTCTAACCTGAAATCCTGCACAATGTCCTGTTGCCCCTGTTTCTGCTTCCTGGTTCTTCCAGTTAGTAACTGTCAGTTATGGATTTGACAGTTGACATCACAGCCAATGACTGAATGTTAATCTCCTATCTGCCTCTTCTGAGCATGCCCAGGCTCAGAACAGGTCACTAAATTTCTCAGTTTCCATGAGGCATCCAGAATCATAGCAAGCATACAGTAATGAATTCAGAGAACAGAGTAGCGTATATTAACATATTTTAAAGAGGCCATTCTTTCTAAAAGGTGCTATTATGAGGGTGGAGTTGTCCTTTAACTTATTGGGTGATATTGCCTGAAGGATAAGGTTAAAAAAAAAGGTTCAAGGGACAAAAAAATAAAATTCTGTATGAAAGAGACAATGAGATTACACACACAACTACCACCTCCAATTATGGTAAGAGCAACAATTACAAGGTAATACTCCTACATTCAACCTGCTGAGAAAATGAGAGGAAAATGTTCCATTAGCTTAATGAAGAGAGGGTAAGAGAGCTGGAGCCAGATTTTATCAGTATTAACTCCTACAGAGTGCAGCAAGCCTGTCTTAAAAGTAAAAGTAGAAGGGTAACAATTAAACTTGCTCACAATTAACTCCTGTGATGTTTAAACTATTTACCTGATGAGAAAATTAGAGAGTTGTACTTAATGTTTTACATCAGTATTCAATTTTGCATGATCAGGAAAAGAATTGCAATGGATGCTGCCTTGGGATTTTGATGCTTTGATTTTTTTTTACCTTCTCTTTAAAACATACAGACACCTTCTGGATTCCACCTGAGTTGACTACACCAGTCAGTGGACACATTTGTAGACAATTAAGCATTTACAGAATAGTATTATATATTTGTTCTCTTGATGGTGAATAATGACGATTTTTTATTCTTCTTAAAAAAAAATATTCCTGTAGTTGTTTTCAACAGATATTTAAATACTGTAACAACACAGGGTGTGTCTGCGTTTAATGTCTATGGAATTTCCTTACTGTAGCAGGAATATAGGGGACTCAAAGGAAGCACGTAGGGAACAGCGGTGAGGGTGTTAGAAGAGGGGCCCGCAGAAATGCACCCTGACTGTACACAAGGACTATGGCAGGGCTATGCAATGGGAAGACACACTCCTTGCATGCCTTCCCATTGATTTAATACCTGGAGTTTAGGCCTTGGTACTATCACTGGGAGGTGTGTGTGTCAAACCTGTTTTACGGTCACAGAAAAAACTGTCTATTTTGCTTTCTGATAATAATCATTGTTTAATGGTGTAAAACATTTCACAGACACGACCCTTACAAATTAACAAAAGGGTACTTGGAACTACATTTGTCATTAAAAAATGACAATCGCTAGTCACATCACATGTAATAGAATTTAATTACAATAGTTTTGTAAGTAATATCCCCCTATAAGTTGTGTTTATTAATTTTTTTTAAATTAAAACGTTCGTCTTTGAGTTTTCATTTACCCAAAACATTTATGTGTAATTCTAAACAGCCTGTTTTTTTTTTGAATGTGCCCTTTTCCCTTATCCTGCCTGTACCAATACTCATTTATTGTGAGAAAATGTAAAAGAATCTTAACAGTCTATTCCCTCATCTTTAAATAACATATAGATCCGTTCGAGAAAGGTTAATGCTTCCTAATTGGGTCAGACATACTATTTATGTTGCCCATGGCCATAAATAATTCCTAATGGAGGGGCAGGTTCTGAAAAATCACCAACCATCATGGAACTGTACATTACACCAAAGAGACTATGATTGTAAAAGTAGAGAGGGTGATGTTCTCCCGTCTAGAATTTGCATTATCTCAGTACTCCTATCCTACAGAGTTGTCTAGCTCGACTTCTCCAACTAGTAATTTAAAAAAAAAAAAAACAATGAATTTTGAATAGTATATTTCAGTTTTAAAGGCAGCCTTATACAGGTTAAGGTATGATTATTATTATCAAAAGAACTGTGCCTTTTTTTCTCACTGGTTAAATTAACATTCATTTGTTGGGGTTGCTGAGCAATATACATTATTTTACCTACTGTGCCTTTAAAGCAGTCTTGTCATAGCAACAGCGGGTCAGCCTGAAAAAGCTTTTTCACAAATAGGCAAATTCATGTCTTTTGTGAATTAAAAAGGTGTAATTATATCAGCTTCAATACATTTGATTGTAAAAGGCTAAAAATAAGCGAATTTAAAATGTTAGAAAATATTGAGAATTAAATGGTAGAATATAATGTATGATTTAATACAAAAATGTACAGACAAAAATACAATAAAAGTGCCAGCAAATCTTTTTTTTAAATTTTTTTTTTACATTTTTTAAAAATAGTTGGCTAGAAAATAAAAAATGTCAGTTCATGGAAGTTGTTTAGCCTTTGTCTGGTTAGGTGCGATAATGTTTACGTTAAATGCGTATCTTTTTAGAAACAAAAGGATTTTAAACACTAAAACACCTGTTTTTGGTAAAAAGGAACAGATTTTTGGGAAAAGTAATAGCATTTACAATCTAAAAATCTTTTTTTTATTGTTCTGCCGATTATAAATATTCTATTGTTTTTGGGATACTCGAAAAATGTTGCTGTGAAGGGAAGTATTTTGTGTTATGATCACTACGTTATCTGATTGGAGTTTAAAACAAGCTATAGCCGTATAGAAATCATATTTTCAATGCCAGTGTCTGTATTTTCAGAGAATTAACCATTGGATAAAACTGGTATTGTGCAGTTCAAGTTCATGAGTGTACAACCCTTGATAGTACACATCCGAGGATCAGGAGACACAATGAAATCATTAATAAGCACTGAAAATAAGCTAGTTAATAGCTAATATTTGGGTTTGTAAGAATAAACAAAACAATGGAGACTCTAGGTTCTTTAGTTATATTTCTACATATAAAATATATGTAGAAACTTTAATTTTGTGGATGTTTTGTGGATGTGTATTGCTCAAAGCAATGTTAAAGAAGACAGAATTCAATGATGATGGCAGATGAGTTGAATGTATGGAGTGAACATAAAAACTACTCCAAACTCAATGAAAAGATTAAAACAGATATCGACAAACTTGAGAACATCATCAAATTTCTCAAAAAGACAAAATTTAATAGAGACTGTGAGGACTATAGATCGAATTGTGTGTTCACGTATGATAAACAAACAAAAGCAATTCAGAGCGCACTCCAGTCTTAAATGTTCAAATTCATTTATTAAACACGTGACATTTCGGTGTCCGTGCGACACCTTCCTCAATTATATTTCAATTATACACTGCAGGTGTGCGGGGGAACTATCTACTTCTGTTCACGTATGATAAAAACGCCTCTCAGTCTAGTGAAGGTTCTGATGTGGAACCAGAGACTTTTAGGAAAACCATATTTAGAGGTAGAAAATGTATTAATCGCCAACAGAAATCATCTAAGCCCCCACCCTCTCTGACTTTTTTAGACAAAGGCAAAGGAGGGGTGGATGGAGAAAGCCAGACTACGGGCGGAACAAAGACCAAGCAGAGCTACAATCTAAGACAGAAAAAAAGTTAGAGACTGTAGTCAACTTATCCAGCTTGCCGCTGGAAAATAGACACCTGACATTGCTGAATAAGGGCCTCAATTTTTGTCCCACATAGAGACTGGACCCTTTTACTTTTATTAAGGATGCGAGACACTTAACTTTGAAAAAACTGTACTCTAACAAAAATAAAGATCAAGGGGAAGTGACTTTAGATTTATTTGATAACTTTAACTTGGACACATTACGTGACCTGGAAAAATCGGGCATGCCCATGACGACAGTTGAGGTAATGGAGGACAATTGTCAGAATGATGCACCTGGAATATTCCAACCAATCACTCACTTGGGGCTATGTCCTAAGTCTGAGTTCTCTCCACCCTTGTCCCTGTATCCGTATATTTGTCAGTGCAATTGAACGTGATCTTAAAAACATGGTGCCCAGTCCCCCCTTGACTACATAGCAGTCTAATTTATCTAAGGAAGAGATTCGGGGTCTAAAGGAGCTTCAAACTAATGACAAAATTGTGATTAAACCAGCGGACATGGGTGGAAAGATTGTGGTGATGGACAAGCACTACTACCACTTGGAGGCTTTAAGACAGTCGAATGACCCTGCACAATATAGTCGGGTTAAAAAGAATCCACTTTTGGAGATTAACTGTAGGGTTAAAAAATGATATTGCCTTTAATGAAGGGATTAGCAATAAAGCCGATCTTCATTTCTTGTTTAATAAACATCCAGTCTTACCTTGTCTATACTATCTGCCTAAGTTGCACAAAAATGCCTCCAGACCTCCGGGCCGCCCTATTATATTGGGCATTGGTAGCTCCACAGAAAATATTTCTAAATTTTTTGATCGGGCGCTACGTCCCTTCCTGGACACTGTATCGGCATTTTTGAAGGACACATATATTTATTCACTTACTATAAACTCCAGTCTATTACTTTGTAGCCATACTTGGCAGTATGTTTTGCACTTAGGGCATTAACCCTCCGTTTGTGTCCAGGTGGGAACCATCTGTAGGGACCTTAGGTTTAGCCCGGACATTCTTTGCTGTAGTGCACATTAGGGTATTTAGACCTTACCCGTATGGCTGTTCAGTAACCACGTGACCCGGAAGAAGAGGCGGTTGGCCTCGACACGTGCGTAGGTCATGGTTGGACTTCTAACATGCACAATGTGCCCCTTGGATTAACTCTACATCGATCAGAGGATTGAATGATAGGATACCGAGTGGCCGTCACTTTAGGGAGGTTATGCACGGAGATTCCAGATGGGTGAGATCGTTCCTCTTGTTATTGTCATACTGACATTTTGATCGGGACTGTTGTATCTCCTCTTTCGCCAGTGCCTGCCTGACTTTCTATCATTAACATAAACAATATGTGACTATGTCCGATGATCGGCTTGCTTGGGCTGCACCTACCATTGATGTTGCTTGTACATGTGACTTACCTATTTGTGCCCGGATCCAGCGTTGCTACTTAATCCTCGTTATCTCCTTCCTTGGGCACAGCTACAAGGATTTACACATTTTGGATGCTAACTGCCTTTTATTTACAGGTGTTCAGTCCTGAATGGGCTCTTTTGTTCCCTCTCAGTGATTTTGTCGAGGCCCATTTAATAGGTACTATTATTTGTACACCCTAGCATTGTGACATGTTTTTAGGGGTTTTTTTTTGATGTTTTTATTATTAGATATGTGTATAATAAAGGCTTTGTGATGTTTCTGATATCCACTGCTGGACTTTATTATTTATTAGGATTGATTGTCCTATTTATGGATACTGATTTTGGGTACCTTTAGATACAGTTGGAGTGCCGTGTGGGCACTGGGCCCCTCGTTTAAACTTGGTTCTATGTTTGGTTCTTCTTATTTTCCTCTGATTTCTTATCTGTCTATCCTACGCTCCTATTTTTTTCTTTACTTTCTCTACAAGCTATCCCTGTATTTATTGATATATTTTTTTGTCCAAAGAAGACAGCATTACCAGAGAGAAGACATACTAGTGCTTTTACTTTGTCAAATTGTAATTTTCCTTATGAAGGGAACGAGGCAGTGCATTCACATTGTCAGGAAAGGTACTCTGTCCCTCTCAAGATGGCAGCGCCCAGCAAGTCTCAGCGTCGACGTCATCACGCTTTGGGCGCAAGAGCCGTGACGTCATCGGACAACGCTGGAGGCGCGAAGATTTAAACTGATGCGTTCACTCAGCCGGTGCCCAATGATAGCATTGCTGTACCTTGTCGGCTGTGCTGGGTTCTGCTTCAATTTAGTATCCTGATCTTGCCTTGCATTGTATCCTGATCCTGCCTTGCACTCAGGAACGTAGCTACCAGGGGTGCAGGGGATGCGACCGCACCAGGGCCCTTGGTCAAGAAGGGAACCCATTTTGTGCTAAGGTTACAAAACTATCAGTCTGTGTGCCAACTGTTTTACCAGTGGTCTGTATACAAAGCATTTTTACCATTGTCTGCATGCTAAGCATTTAACCAGTCTTTGTGTCAACTATTTTACCAGTGGTTATATACAAAGCATTTTACCAATGATTATTTGGTTTGCAGTGCCGATTTGTGTTTGCAACGGTGTTGGGGGGACCCATGCCCAAATTTTGCATCAGGGCCCATAAGTCTGTAGCTACGCCAATGCTTGCACTATAACAGTTCCTTCCTTGCATTATATCCTGATCCTGCCTTGTCTATACTTCCAAGTCTGTACCTAACACACATGTTCTAAAAAACAAACATAAGAATGATAAAACCTTATTACTTAATATACTACAAGGCACAATCAAATATCATAATTACAGTATGTCGCAAAAGTGAGTACACCCTCACATTTTTGTAAATATTTTATTATATCATTTAATGGGACAATAGTGAAGATATAACACTTTGATAAACACATAGGGGCATATTTATAAAGGTCCGTTAACTTTTGCTCTGCCTATTCTCTCAGCCTTTTTGTACCAAAATCGCTAATAACACAATTTATAAAAGGGCGAAAACGGCAGGCGAAAAGTTAACAAGGAGCTAACTGCTCTCTAGCGTTAACATCGGCCCTTTGAGCTGGTGAAAATGGCTGATGTCCCCGCCAGAGAGTGTACGGCCAGTACTAAAACAAGTTTTAGTAACAGCTACATGTTCCCCAGACCATTTCCCAGGTGCTACAGCCATTTACAGTTACCATTTTAATTTTAACTGTTATTCACCTGAACTTTCCGAACTATTAGTCTCCTATAGACTAACATCAGTAAGTTCGGCCATCTCTACTAATTAGATCAATTGTAAGTACGTATCCACTAAAGATAGTGTCAGCACCATAATCAGTAACTTTGAACCAAGTCTCTGAGGTGTTAAACATAGCCAGTCTGATGTCTGTAATGATAGTTCAGAAGGGAGTTGGTTAGTCTTGACCTGAGGGACAAGAGGGGGGTTAGGTCCTGAGAAGGAATTTAAGGGGAGGATTTACCCAGCATTAATAGTACCTGAACGAACAACGGGATTTACAACCGTGAAGCGGCTGATTTGTATTTGGTACAAATGGTCTATGTGATATATGACCCACTAGCTACGTAAACTTATCTGAGCAAAGAGGCTATGTATAAGGCAGAGGACCTAACACTATGATTATACACATGTACAACTGTGAACTGTATGCTGTGTATGTGGGGGTGGGGAGCGTGTGGTTGTAAGGGAAGTGGGTTCGAAGTCTGGTTGGTTCTGATGATGGCTCCTGTGTGAGCGTCAATAATAAAAATTATTATATGGAAGTCCTGTGAGTTCAATCATAAATATTGATTTTATATTATATATATATTAGCAGAAGTGTGCCCGTTGGTGCACAGTGGAAATTATGTGTGTATGTTTTGCTAGGTAATTATTTTATTGAAAGCTCGGGGTCATGCTCTCAGTGATACCAACACAAAGTGCAAAAACATGCAAGTGATTCGGGATCTGTCTGCCTCTCCCTTATGCCTATTAGGCATAACTTTCGAACTTCTAAAAAAGTTCAAAAGTCCGAAAACGGACCCATTAAAGTCAATGGGGGGTAAATAGTTCGGAAAGTTCTAATGAACTTTCTGAAATGTAGCAGTGTAAACTTACCTTACAGGCCCCTGGGACCTGGGAGTTGGTCTGCGGAACATGTCCGTGTGCGGGGAACAGCATAAAAAACGGACGTAGCGCACACGCGCTACTTCAGGTTTCTGCGTGCTGCTTTCGGTAATCCTCGAACGTACAAGGATTTTCGAATGTTGCCTGGCATCGGCGACTTCAGTGGTGTTGGTGTCGCTAGCCCAAAGACAGCGCGTCGGATTAAGACGCCAGTAACATCTGCCTCGTTGAGGCCACCGGCGCCGGAGGTACCCCTGGTCGCCGCAGGGGTACTTCTCGGGGTCGGTGGCCTCAGCGGAGCTAGTGTCACCGGATAGAAGACGCCGCCCAAGGGCTCTTTTAAGAGCAGCCAGGGGGTTCCCGGGTTCAACCCCCAACAAAGGCACTTATCAGTGCCGCAAGGGCCCCTATAAGGGCCAGGGAGGGGGGTCCCAGTTCGAGCTGCGGGACCCCTTAAGCCCCAAAGGGCCTTTTTCAGGGCCACAAAGGAACTTATAAGTGCCGGGGAGGGGGTCCCGTTTGAGCATGGGACCCCTTAAGCCCCAAAGGGCTCGTGTAATGGCCACAATGGTCCTTGTAAGGACCCGGAGGGGGTCCCGTTTAAGCTGACTCTCTGGCCGTTTTCGGGAATCTCCGGCCATTCTGGGATTTTCGGAAGCGGCCATTTGAGGCCTGCTGAAAGTTCGAAAATCCTCGAACATTCGAGAATTCTCGAATGTTCGAGGATTTTCAAAAATAGTCCAGCGAGTCCGGAAAATCAAACTAGTTCGAATACCGTATATACTCGAGTATAAGCGCCTCGAGTATAAGCGAGGCACCCATTTTGACTAAAAAATTAGAAAAGATGATTGACCCGAGTATAAGCCGGTTATACAGTAACCCTAATACCTTTCCACTGTAGATGTTTGGAAACTACAACTCCCAGCGGCTTGTTGCTGGGAGTTGTAGGTTCCAACCACCTATAGTAGAAAGGTATTGGGGGTTACTGTAGGCATACTGTCCCCCACCCTAATACCTTTCCACTGTAGATGTTGGAAACTACAGCTCCCAGCATGCTTGGTTGCTGGAGTTGTAGTTTCCAACCACCTATAGTAAAAAGGTAATGTGGGTGTCAGCATGGCATACTGTCCCCCCAGCCCCTCCCCACCCCCCCCCGTACCTGGTCTTCAGTCTTCCTCTCTCTGCAATCCAGAGGCAGCCCTAGTCCGGCCGCAGTTCCCATTACTGCTTCGCGCTGCGCGATGACGTCATCCCGCCAGCGTGCGTGATGACGTCCTCGCGCAACCGCGAAACTACTGGGAACTGCCGGCCGACTCGCGGCTGCCTCTGGATTGCAGGTAAGTTCCTTGTGACTCGAGTATAAGCCGAGTCAAGGTTTTTAGGTTAATTTTTAAACCTAAAAACCTCGGCTTATACTCGAGTATATACGGTAGTTGTGATGTCGTCTGAACTCATAAAGTTCGGCTCGAACTTGGGTTCGAGTTCTAGTCCATACCTAATGCCTATAGCTGTTAAACTGTAGGGCCAGAGAGATGCTACTTACATCCGTTTAGCCAGTAGGTATTAGGATCCATTCTAAACTTACTCTCCCTTTCCACTCCCAGAAAGTATCTAAGGGGAGGCTCAAATGGAATAAGTCTGAAAGTCCCCAGGCATCCTACCACACATAATATGATCAAACACACACATACTTTCCCATTTCTATTTGACCTGCCAGCTTTTCACATGTTTAAAAACTACAACTCCCAGCATTCTTTGGCTGCACAGAATGCTGGAAAAAAATGTTTTCATACATACTGGAATAGCCCCTTACTGACTTACAGACATTAAAACCCATGCTTTAGGGATTCCTACCCAAGGGTTGAATATGCACATGTTTTTGAAAACTACAACTCCCAGCATTCTCTGTTAGCAGTAAGTTTCTTCCTTATGTCCATTGGCTAATGAATGTATTAAGATTCAATACAGTGTAATGATATAGAGCATGGGTGTTGAAATTTTCACATTTTTAAAAACTACAACTCCCAGCATTCACTGGCTGCACAGAATGCTGGAAATTAAATTTTTCATACATCCTGGAATAAAGCCCTTTTACTGACTTACAGACATTAAAAGCCCATGCTTTAGCGATTCCTACCCAAGGCACATGTTTGAAAATTACAACTCCCAGCATTCTCTGTTAGCAGTAAGTTTCTTCTTTATGTCCACTTCCTGCCTAGCAAACAGAAACTGGATTCTTTTGCTTAAATAATGGAATAAACCATTAACAAACTTACTTCATTGTCTCAGAGAAATGGGCATGGAAATGTTTTCCTTTGAGTCCCCCTATCATATATAGCAGGGATAAGCAACCAGATCTCCAGATGTTTGAAAACTACAACTCCCAGCATTCCTATACAAGCACTCTATAGTTAGGGAATTCAAACTACAACTCCCAGCATTCCTCTACAAGCACTCTTTAGTTAGGGAATTCTGGGAGTTGTAGTTTCCAAACATCTGGAGATCTACTGGTTGCCGATCCCTGATCTATAGAAATCCCTTCCTGTCCAGCAAGCAGCAGCTCAGTAGGTGAGAGTGAGAAGAATGTTTTACTAAGACTGTCACGTTTTTCAAAGGAAGTGACATATAAGTCTTGCCACTTCCTACTAACACTTCCTACTTCCTTACTAACACTCAGAAAAAGTTTTGATTCCCTAACACTGCTGTCAATCTAATATTAAGCACACCATTAGATACAACACTAAAAGGGAAGGGAGAAATCAGTTCCTTTGTAAGCTTCCATTGCCTCCCTGTAAAACTTCCTGGGGTGTGGCTTAAAAGTGCATTTTGAAGATACCAAAACAGGAGTGGGGACTTTATTTATATATTTTGCCTTTTTTTTTCATTTCTATATACTTTAATGTCATTACTACATATTTGTTAATATTGATATAACTATTTATTTAGTGCTTAAACTACATATAAACACTGTCCCTATGTATATTACTTTTACCCACCCCCCACCGAACATAGTACCTCCGAAAAACCCAATGTATTCCCCATGAATTTATACTTTTATTATGGAGACAACAATAAAAGGTTGGGGACTGTAGCTGGTTCTAGGTCAGAGTCTCTCATTTGGTAAGCTATGTGGAGTTCTCATGCAGCCCCAAGCCATCACATTCCCACCACCAGGCCTGTTCTGAGTGGAATCTGTCCTGTTAAACTGCTATATGGTCTTGGACACTGTGCTGCAGCTCAGTTTCAGGGTGTTGGCCATCTTTTTATAGCCTAGGCCATCTTTATGTAGATCAACAATTCTTTTTTTTTTTTTTTTTTAAAGATCCTTCCAGTGACCAGAATTAGTGTCTTAGAACGATAACATTAAATCTAACACATCTGCTTACCATTTACATCTGAGACCTTGTAACAGTCGTAATGAGTCACATGACACGAGGGAAGGAGGGAGTCACTTAGGGGTGTGCTCACTTTTGTTGGCAGCAGCTTATACATTACAAATTGAAAAGAGCACTTTCAAACAAGCCTAGGGTGATGTTTATAGATGTTGTCAATCCAAAGTTATTGGCTTGAAAAACCTGCACTGTTTCTGTGACAGGCATGTGTTATAAGCTGTGTCATAAGGCCCACCCCCCCAAAACAACCTTTTTTTATGCTAGTTTCACTATCAATATCTGTTCTTTCCTCTGCCAATGCCGCCTTAGGGCACGGCCACACTGCATCGCAAACGCAATAGCATGCGATTTCATGTGCGATTTTCGTTGCGTTTGCGATTGCGATTTCTTCAATAAGTATAGGAAAACGCATGCGATTGCGATTAAAAATGCAGAACGCAAAACGCAATTGCACCGAAAAACGCGCGTTTTATTTGCGTTGCCGCGTTTTCAATGATTTTGGAAAATCGCAAGCGCAATCGCAAACGCAAGCGCAAAAAAAACGCAGCAGTGTGGCCTAGCCCTTACAGAGAGGGCTTGTGCCTAACTTTAAAAATTATAAAGACCTTTGCTGCTGATGAGGCTTATGAAGCAGCTGATGATACAAGTGGGCATGCTCAAGCCAGGAGCTAGCTGGTTTTAATGATGTCACAGCTCACTGTGAACGCAGGAATCAACAGCCTTTATGTTTCTGTAAGTCTGGATAAACTGCAGCTAGAAACATAACCTTGGGGATCATTTTAAATGTAAGAGTGTGCTATTTTTAATAGAAGGTACTTGTATGCGGACAACAGTTCCCCTTTAATGTCTGTGTGTTGAGCTATTTTGAGGGGACAGCAAATGTACACTGTTATACAAGCTCTACACTGGCTACTTGACATTGTAACAAAGGGTAATATCTTTAATATTCTCCCATCAAAAGATACAATAAACTATTTACCAAACTGTGAGGGTGTACTCACTTTTGTGACATACTGTATATAAAATGATGATCGTTATAAGAGAAAGTTTAAAGGTTCCACCAGTCCTAGGTGGTAAACACACTGCTTTCAGTACTTTTTCCAGCCTTGCTTTCTAATATAGTGAGAAGTCTCACTTTACAATAAATTATATAAAAAGAAACTTCAATTTACTGTCATAAAGCAGCAATGAATCAAAAAGAACTGATTAGGAAGTGGCAGGAAATAAGAGTGCCATAAAAGGTCGCTGTTGATTTTTCTTTCTAACGGAAAAAAATAGAAAAAAAAAAGAACAGCTGGATTTACCCTAGATCAATACCCTTTACAATTGTAAACAATTAGGTATAGTGTGGACATGTTTTCACAAAATCCATAAGATCACAGTGATATATGAAGCTGACTACATTTGCCATTGTACTGAAATAAAACCAGGATTATAGGTAGGTAGCTTAAGCACTGTCACAGAATGTCTACTCTGTAACAATAAAATGCAGATTCTCACAAAAGGGCCAGTTTTACAAGAAACAGAAAACATGTTGCATTTATGTGCAACATACATTTTTATCATTTATAGCAAGCTGAAAAACAGAAAGTATTAATGAAAAATACATGATGCTATATTAAATTATAATCATTAATACTTGAGTCTGAAAATCTATTTACATATTTAAATTATTTTTAAAATGAGTTTTTTTTGCTAATTTAGGGCAAGAAAAATGATTATTCTGATTGGTTGTCTTTTATATCTAAGATATCTGCCTATTGTATTGTTTATATTATGTGAAATTTATACTTTAATGCAAAAGATATTTAACATTTTAAAGAATGTGGCCTTTTATAGACAGATAAGCAAACGTCGTTATATATTCCATTGACTTTCCAACTTAGCAAAAAAGACTTTGGTGCTTTGAATGTGAAAAATAGATTACATTCTTGGCCTTTTCTTTAAAAAAAAAAAAAAAAGGTTATGGAGAATAAACGCGAGCCCTAGTGGTGTTCTAGTGATCTCCCTAATCTTAGTTGCACTTTGTAAGAACGCGGTAACTGGTAGTTAAGTGAAAAACCCTAGATCAAAGAAAGGATTAATCGCCAACTGAATCACTGCTGAATAAACCTGTCATTCAAGAAAATTATTTCCACTGAACCTAGCAAAGGATTGAAAGTATTTGCATAACAGGGACCAAAAAACTTCAGCCAGGTTAAAAGGTTCCAAATTCATCTTGTGTTTAGCTTCTTTTTTTTTTTTTTTCCGCCTTCTTTTGCTTTCACAAGTCATGTACAATAGTTCTTAATCTGATAATACAGCTAACTATCTAAATGATGTCCGTACTGGAAAGTACGGCAAAAGTTTACATGAAGGATGGATCAATTTCACTTTCAGCAAATCCTAAATCTGATTTGTCAGAATTTACATGTAATCCTCAAGGAAAAAAGTCTCTTAAACCCGCCAATTGTTTTTTAACACCCTTTTATTGACCTTTTTTTTTGTGTTTTGTCTTAAAGCAGGTTTTGTAGCTGACATATTTGGTTGCTTTTTAATGCAGGGTCAATAACACAGCTTGAAGGGCGTCTAAGCTTATCCCTTTAAGCAATGATGACTTAAAATAAATAAATAAAACGACAAAATTTAAAGTGAAAGCGTGAGAGGTTCATCCTGTTAATCTAACATTTCCTTCATGATGGACCAGTGTAATCCACATTAAGCCAATCTCAATAAAACTTAATCTCAGCCTTGTTGCAGAATTCTTTGCGATTACAACTGGGCACAACTTTGCTGCCAATTAAGTCGATGCCAAATTGGCCATTTTACTTTGGGGCTGAAAGAATGAAAGTCACAACTTTTTTTTTTTTCATTACCAAAGACCAGTTCAATTAAATATCTGTCTGATATATAGATAAAAAATGCAAATGCTGGAAATAATAAACAAAACTAGTGTAAATGGAAAACAATGCTGTGCCCACTAGAGAATGTGCAAGCAAACATTATCTAAAAGAATTTAGAACTTGCACATTTTTGCACAGATTTTTTTAAGGTAAACAATGTGCTCAATGTATGTACATAGTAGGTGTTCTAACATCCACCGAGTGCTAGTCAATTTCACTCAAATGACTGTACAGTTAATCAGCAGTTCCTAAAATATGTAAATAGACATTAAAAGAAATCATTATGGGGATTTACACATATATACATATATATAGCAGAATAGGGAGGCAATAATACAAAAAGGACAGACTTCACTAGAAGGACCATTTAGCACATTTTAGTCATTAAGTATTGACCAAGATATTACTTTCCCAGCTATGCATCAAATGTGCAGATTCTGTACCTGACTAAGCATGGTTTGGACAGAGAGAGGTAGGGTCTTGCATTAAGCTTGTGCAATACTGTAAAAGCCTATTGGAGGGTATGGTATTTCCTAAAGGGATACCATGGAAATTTCAAAGAAGTCTCTGTTCCTTATTTTCCTAGTTAAATAAGAATTATGGCCCTCTGCCTACCCCCACCCTCTATTCTGTTGATAATACCCAGGGTGAGGACCTAAAACTGAGGCCCCCACAGTTTATGGCCTTACACCATAATTGTGGATCCATCCCATCAATCCCCTTAGCACAGTGGCTTATTGCTTATCACTTGGACATAAATCTGCAAGGAGCTTGTATGTTCTCCCTGTGCTTGTGTGGGTTTCCTATGGGTACTCCATATTGCCATACTGATAGATTCTATGTGTAAAATAAAGTGATTACTTACAGTAGATAGGTAATAGAAAGCTATTAAACTAAGACCAATTTAAGGTTGTACTTATATTTAAGTGACAGCTTGTCTCAGAAATGTCCTACATATTAGAATTTGACCAGCTACAAATTTCTTGATGACTGGAATTGGTTTTCAATTCATGAATTACATTTTTTACAGTTAAAGTTCTCAAAAAAGGTAACATAATGATGTCAGGCATGGTCTGTGTAATACATTAGAAACTTCTCATTTAAGTATATATTTAAGTGATTGCTCTTAAATTGTCTTAATGTGGTTTATTTGTAATGCCAAAGTACATTGCACAAACAGTATGCAGCACAATTACTGGAAGGTAGTTGAGATTTTTTTTAAAATATATAATTTAAAGTATACGGCTATAAATGTTATACTACATTCTTGGCAAGGTCTAATAGCTCTAAACTGTAACTTATGATTAAGGAATGTTATAACTTTCTCGGATATTTAATGCATTTATAATGAAATATACCTTAGAAGGGTTTAACTGGAAAATAATTAGAAGGTACTATATTGTAATTGCTCATCTCTTGAAAAATGGCACCTTTGGTTATCATACAAGTTCAAAGGAACAGTTAACTAAATTACACACTGCCTATACTAAATAGGATTTTGTATTTTATGAGCACACAGATACACAAACGGAACAAAACTTTAATACATTTTAAAAATGTGCTGCATAGGCAAGTAATATTTAAACTAAGGTCTGTTTGTCTTTAAAAACAGATTATCAATAGAGAATTGATAAATAGGATATGTACTTCAGGTGGCCATACACTTTGCACAGGTTATAGATAATTCAATGTTCAATCCATCAAATGTCGTATTGACTGTAACAACTGCAGAACAAGTTGCTGCTTTTCGTAGATTTTCGACCATGATTAAAAAATTTACAAAAGCGGTGCACAGGGAGAACATCCAAACTCCAAAATCGAACTGCGGATTAGAACTTTGCAAGGCATCATTGCTAACCACTGTGCTGCCCATACAGTAGCTTTGAAAGCAATGCCTCTCCATTTGCTGATGACACAAAACTATCCAGAGCATGTATAACTACAGATGGAGTGCAATAGTTGCACGGAGATCTAGGTAATGTTGATAAAACATAAACAAAAGCTGAAAAAACTAAATAGTATTTTTTCCTTAATATTCCAATATTCACAATTTCTTCTCCCAGTAAAGAATTAAATGATTTAATCATTTTACAACTGGACTACAGTACATTTTTACTAAGTATTATATTGTGAATTCTGCTGTTCAGACCCTTCCACTCTACTCCCGTCCATAGGGTGGCTGCCCATTAGGTAAAGAATAATTACTGAAACATTCTTTTAACCTTTAATTCTTTTCTCTTTAACGCACCTCTTTACTTTTCTTCTCTATGTTAATTTTATTGTTCCTTAAAAGCTATATATATTTTTAGAAACCATGTACCAATAATCTGTTATTCTGTTAGAGGTAGAAGTACACATTTTTACTTCATGTTCTTGTTTCTAACGTGAGCTAAGAATGCAGAACAGCTGGAGAGCTGTCAGAGTAAGTCCTCAAATCGAAATCTAACGCTTTAATGCTAAGATTAGAAACAAGAATGGGAGGTAGGAATACTCACTCCTACCTCCCACTGAATTATAAATTATTGGTGCAAGGTTAAATTAAATAATATTACCAATAAAATTGTATTTACGATAATTATCGAATTTACGGGCCGTTCTCTAACCCTAGAATGTAAGGTTGGCTGACCCTTGAATGTACCATTCGTTTTCGATAACCCTCAAATATACAGATCATTTTCGCTAACCCTAGAATGTATCGTTCGCTTGAAACTCTTGAATGTATGCCTTCGGTTTTCAGTAACCCTCAAAGGTATTGTTCATTTTCGGTAACCCTCGAATGTATGGATCGTTTTCACTAACCCTAAAATGTATCGTTCATTTTCGGTAATCCTCGAAAGTATCGTTCGATTTCGGTAACCTTCAAATTTATGGTCCTATTTTCCTTAACCCTCAAAAGTATCATTCGGTAACCATTGAATTGGCCGTAACCCTCAAATGTAGCTTGCGCAAAACCCGACAATTGCCCGCTCGTGTTTAAGAAGTGTTTAAAAAAGTTTTGGTGACAGTGACATGTTCCCCAGACCATTTCCCAGGTGCCTCAGCCATTTACAGTAAGTTACCATTGTTAGTTTAGCTGTAAATCATCCAGACTTTTCGTACTATCACTCCCCCATTCACTTTAATGGGCCCGAATTCGAACTTTTACGGAAGTTCGAAAACGGACCGAACTTTATGAAGTTCGGCCATCTCTAATTTCTATTTACTCTTTGATTTACTAATTAATAATTACTTTACATCAGCTCCCTACCAAAATACTTTTTTCTTAAAACTTTGCAAACTATTCAAAGAGAATAAATGACAAACATTATACAAGAAAGTGTAAATTTAGTAGCTATGTTTAGACATCAAAGGTATGTCTCCTTGTAGGAAACTGTAAGTGGCCTATTACTGAATTGCAAGCATACAGGTTTATTGTGCCAGCAATAACTACTAATTCAAATGAAATGAAACTATTCTGTCCCTCAAAGGAACACTTAGACACACTGAAGACTCAAAACATCTTTCAAGTTAAATATATGCAAAGAATAGTTATTAAAGAAAATTAATAAAGCCCATATTGAGATCATTTTTTTTGGAAAATGATTGAAGTTTTAACCCAAGAACAGACTCTCTTATTTTCGTATAGCTTACCATAAGAACTTGTCAATCACGATTAAGCGTCTAGAATTGGAATCCCTTTGAAATGCAGCTGTTTCTTCTTTAATTGTGGCAGTGAAGTCCAAAGAAAAGAAAGGTCTAGTCTTAAAGATGGGTAAGGAATACAAACTAGCTCAGGATTAGCTGCAGAGTTCAAAGGTTGCTAATTACACTAAGGAGTTCCCAGACACAGGGAGAACATTAAACAGGTCACCTACTAAACTGTGGAAACAGACTTTGTCTTCAAAAATGGATCTCAAAGTGACAGATTTCAGGACAAAATCAAAAGCGTTCAATAGCATGAGAACAACAATGGGAGAAAAACTGTTGTTTTTAGTGCCACATACTAGAGGAAAGGTGCCTGAAGATGGCACCAGACAGTTAGACTAACCGTGTGAGGTAACGTAAAACCCCCCCATAGAGAATCAGGATTGTGGTTTTGTCTCATTGCATTTTGATTAAAAATGTGTAGGCCCCCGTTGGATCCGTTAGTAGTGACGCCAACTAGCTGTGTTTTAAATTAACTGTCACTGAGGAGAATCCATAAGAGCACAGAATCACAGCTGGCAAACTTGTCATGAGAGATGCCGTTCCAGAATAAGCATTGAAGTCTGACAGGGTTCTAAAGTTAGTAGACACCACAGGCAAATACAATATAGTGCTTTTTATAAAAAAAAAAAAAAACAAAAGACAACAGAACAATCAATGTACCCAAACATTTCTTACTAAAGTCATTTTTAAATATACAAAAAGTACTAGAATAATCATACTAAGACTCCATATGCTACTACTAAATTACACCTGCCAGCTTTCCTTATTCTTGTATATCTCAGGATCCTCAGTAAATCTCAATGAAGATTTGTCAAAGCTATGCTTTTAAAAGGACATTCTACCACATAGAAATTCATACTAGAAATAAGATCCCACCGAACCCCCTGGAGTTCCTAAAGGGAAATATTCTGCCTTGCTGGCTTCAGGGTTCTTCTTCCTGGTACTTCTAGCAGCTGTCAGTCACAGCCGTGATGGTGGCTTCACGGCCAATATTTTAGGGCTGCTTCACATGCCACTTTTATTTGTGGTTGTGCAAGCTTGTAAAGAACTCCTAAAACCATCAGGGAAAGCATTCAGGACCATGGCCAGCAAGAAAAAAGGCCTCCCTTCAAGGAAACCAACAAAACAAGTACTGGGGTCTTGAGGTTTTGCGAGTCTTATGCCTTTAATATAAATCTCAGGTGTAATTGCCACACACCATCTATCTATCTATATCCCTTATATTATATAAATATATTTATACCTTCATAGGAGATTGCATTGAGTTTTTAGGACCTACCAATGTGGTGGGGGTATAGGATATTACATATAGGAAAGGTATATGTATGTGTGTTCTATCTCACCATTACCATTTAAAGGGCATGTCCACCCCCAAAACTACAATTTAACTCACTGCTAGCCCCACTGTGGGGTTGTGGGAGGGAGCCCTACACTACAGAAAAAGTTAGAAAAACGGGTGGACATGCCCTTTGAATGACCATCAATAAATGTATATAAAGTATAGCACTGACTTATATTAGGTACAACACAAAATATACAAAATACATACACTTACTTACAGAGCTGAGATCCCTATTTCAACATGGAATGGTCAAAATGGGAGGTTAAACCACACCCCTGGGTCTGCTCCATGTGAAAGGAAGTGTATCCAAAAAAAGCTTCTGTCCTCTACACAGGATGTGATGTGTATTGAAATGGACATATACTCCAAGGCTCCTTATATACCACCTCCAGCCTGCAGGTGGTGTCAGTGAGTAATAAATGACAAGACTAGAAGGATAGAAAGTGAAAGTAGATTGTGGCATGTGCTTTGGAAAAATATTGAATGCAACACCAGATCCTGTGTATAAGATCCTGTTACCACCTGTTGGGAGGACAGATTATTGGAAGACAATTTACCTTATTGGATATAAACTCTGAGGCAACAGATAAGTGTACACCAACTTACAAGGACACAATAGGTGTCAATATTCAAAGAGGTGCACCATAGACAGGGACACCCCTGATTATTGCACGTTATCTGGGGAACCTGTTTATGTGCACCGTCTGCTTTGTGCCAGACCACCAGAGTAACACACTGTGTGCCATGATACCCATAATCCTTCCATAAAGCAGTGATCTGTACAAATTGGTGGCAGCGGTGCTGGTAATACCATTTATTCTCCTTTTTCTTTGTATGTTTGTTCTCTGTATTAAGCTATGGAGGCTGCTACTGAAAGTGTTGTTTTAAATCCTCCTGTCCTTGTACCTTCAGATGAAATTCCCCAATTAGACTCAGTATCTCTACCAGGCCCAATTGCCAAACCTATTTTTAAACCTGATCCATTCGATAGGGTAACTAGGTAGTGGAATGATTGGCTAGAACAATTTGAATTGGTTCTCAAGACCCATTGTTGGGTTGAAACGCGTCGACACACGTGTTATTTAATAAATATTGCTTACACCGAGGAATCCCAGGAGTGCTCCGATCTTTCAGTTATTGTTATATTCTATATGCTTACGGAGGCACCCGGGTGGCTGTGAAAGAAGGACGAGGAGTGCCGCTCCACCCCAGTTAATACAGTATATATATATATATATATATATATTGTTTCAGAATTTAAAGGGCATGTCCACCCTTATAAAAAATTACCCCCATATCATAGTATATCTTACCTCAGCCCCAACCGCTATAAAATAAATTTAAGAAAGTGCCCCGATGTTTACTTACCTTCTCTCTCTCCTCCAACGCCCGGCTCTCTGCTTGCAAGACACTGCAAGCAGGGGGCGGGACCGGCATCCGCACCCCGTGATTGGCTGAGAGGCAGCCAATCACGGACACGGCTGCCGGCTTCTCAGAATGCCGGGGGGAGAGAGGGAAGGTAAGTAGAGTTCGGGGATTTTTCTTAAAATTATTTTTTAGCAGTTGGGGCTGGGGGAAGATATACTATGATATGGGCAAGGGGTTTTATGGTAGGGGGATGGATCGCAAAACGGGAGGGAGAGGGAGGGGGAAAAGGGCTGCAGTATGCATGCCAAACTTCTCCCGGAGGCGAGACAGGAGGCAGAGTCCTATATGGACTCTGCTATCCTCCTGGTGGGCAATTTTTGGGACATTGGGGGGGACTACAGGAGAACCATATGAAGCTGGGATGTTAGGTAAGGATTTTATTACACTACATGGTGGGGCCATTAGTGGGGGGGGGGATTATAGTTTTGAGGGTGGATAATTCTATAACTATTTTCAAAATAAAAAACAGACTGGAAGAAATACATTGACTACAAAAATCTAAGGCACAAATTCGACCCTCTTAGGGCACACAACTGTGCCGTTATACAATTTGAGAGACCCTGCAGGAGTGTAACTCGAGTCACATGACTTGTCCACAGTACCCGTTAGTTCCGGGTATCAACGTCGCCGCTTGATGACAAGTCACATGACTTGAGTTACACGCTGAGCGAGAGAACGGAGGGGAGGAATACTTAGAAGCTACAGACCAAAAGAACTATAATATGAAAACTGTTCCTGAGCGAGGATCCCAAGAGCAGCCAGCCACAGATGGGGAACATCTTGAAGAACCATCTGGGGGATTGTGAATACTTTTGCCTTTACACTCCAGTTATCTGCAGCTCAGTGTGGTTATTTATCATAGCCCTTCTCTCTACCATCGCTACTTCTATATTTTTCCCTGTGGAGGATTACTGCTCTGATTACACCTATTGCTTTATTTAGTAGATTGGGACTACTCTATTGTTGAACATTTTCTGATGAGCACTAGCTATTTATTATATTACTGTATAGCTTGGATATGTATTTTATAGCTTTTTATGGGGGGCTTTTGTAATGATTTAATGCGATTTGATATATTTTTTTTAGAATAGAGTTAAGGCTGACCAGCCTCTGATTGGTCTTCTTTCTTGGATGTTGTTTAGCGGACTCGATTTCTTTTCCTCACCTGAGGAAGGGGGCATGCTACCCCCTGAAATGTTGTGTTTTTTGATGTGTGGTTTCTAATAAATATTTTGAATTACTTTTACTGAACATTCTTTTGAGTTTTCCTGTTCCTGAGGGTGCATAGGACTATTCTTTATTTTCCGGATAATCAGAATGTATACTGTACCTAAAATTAGACAATAGACTAAACCATAGCATATTCATATATTATTATTTAGTAATATCATATTTGCTTTAATTATAAAAGTTACTCTTGCCTTGAATATTTTGTGTTAAACAATATTTTCAGATTACATGAACCTGAATAATGATGATGTTATGAAATAAAAGATACATAACAGAATACAAAATCACACACAGTGGATACTGAGCTTCACAGTGACCACAACAGCATCCCTATCCTGTGTCGAGAGGACACTATACCCGATATCTGGGATCTAAACTTGTTGATGCTCCTCAGCTGCCACCCAACAGTAAATCCAACAAACAGATTCTTCCAACATAAAGAGAAAAAAAGGTTGCAGATTATGATAAAGGATTGCATCTGATTGTCTGTGTACATGGCTTTGATAGTAAGAACAACTTTATTTGAAAATTTGTAAAAGATCTGTACACAAAGTGGGCTACAAGTACACCAATATCTTTAATATAGGGCTTTGGACAGCTATTGGTACGTGCAAATTCACAAAACAATCAATAACAAACAACATTGATACTTTGTAAATATTTTTCATTTGGTCAAGAGTATACACATATTTGGGCATGGACAGATATTTTGGTTGGAGCAGGCGGCAATTGGCTGTGACTTCATACATGACTTTATATGTCAGAATATCATTGGCAGTCACTAGCAATTTTATAGGTTTCTTCTATAAAAAGGAAGGATTTTAAAAAAATGTGTGTGTGTATAAGGATAAGGATTATTTCCATGAAACACATACTGTAATATTAACATGTATTACGATTTTAACTTGTAATGTTTTTCATTTCCTGTTACCCTAGGTAAACCCAAACTACTTTGCTCCTTTCTCCTGTTAGATTAATTGAAGAACAGGAAGTAAAACATTGCTTTCTACCTCCAAAAGTTTACACGTTGGTTAGGTGACCTCTTTGTAACAAGCCTAAATGTTATTTAATTGCCGTAAAAAATGGCACTCTTGTATGCTGCATAAAAGATTCTACATATAATAATGAACGCACTCACTTAAGTTTTAAGTGATTTTAATGTGACATGGTATGTGCTCATTATCAAAACTAGGGATGGCCGGTACGCGGATCTGAACCCGGATCCGCCACGTATTTATCCCGTTCGTGAATGGCGGATTTTCCGCCTTCCAAATGGCGGATTTCTCGTATTTTCGAAATTACAGGATATCTCGTATTTTCGAAAATTTTTGAAAATACGTATTTTCGAAAATTTCCGAAATTAGGAAATCATCTCACATTGAAATGTGCAAAGGTGCTTTGAAAGAAAAACAAGGAGGTAAGATTGATACAGATTTATCTGCCTGTAGTGGTCCTAATGTCAAGCATACAAGGTATGCTTGACATGCTAGACAAGGTAGGCAATTATTAAGCTATGTATGACATGTTTAGCTATTTTAAATTTCGATAAACTTAATAGTATTCCAAAAATGTCACACAAAACAATCAATTAGGATTTGATTAAATGTTGCAATAACCTGTTCAATAGAATGACATTTTTCAACCAAACAATCAAGTGATGGAATGCAATGTAATCATCCATTACTTCAGGTAGTCAGTCAATCCTTGCAAAAAATTGGATAGGATTTAGAACATTTATGGTGCATGGATGAGCTTTCCACGTTTTGTTTAGAGAAACATTAAATTATAGAATGTCTGACTTAGCAAGTCAAACATTTCTCAATAGTCCAATATATTAATTAAATTTTATTTACTGCAGCAATATCCTAGAGCTGTGAACAGTAGCACCTCAGAGTTAATTCTTTCCAAACTACACAGCCAGGTCATACTAATGGTGTGAAAGCTAAAAAATGCTAAATATAGAAATGTAGTTGATCATATATTGACCATATAAGAACTATTTTAGCTGATTAACCTGGGTTATATGATATTTCACAATACATGGGACTAATAAAATAAATTTTAATATGCTTTAGGTCCAGTTTATGCTGAAATGATTGAAAACCTTTTGCCTGACCTGAAGAATAAGAACTGCAATCATCTTTAAAGGGAATCTCCACTAGTGAAAAAAAATTTTGGTATACAGTTTTATTGAAGAACGGGAGGTTAAGGAGCTGTGTCTTACCTCCCATTCTTCAATAAAACAATCAGGAGCCAGGAAAGAAGGAAAGGTACTTACCCGATCGCTCACTCCTCTGCCACGTACTCTGGCAGGTCCCAACGGACTTAGTACTCTATGCACATGTGGTTGGTACAGGTCTAATCAGCCATCTTTCAATACACTGCCCAATATTGCGGACACCACAGTGGTCGCTGTAATTGGCCTGTCTGTCTACCTTTATAGCATTTATATAAAATTATGTCAATTGGTAAGCAATAGAAAAAGAAAGCAAAGTAATCATATATCACAATTTTTGGATTTCAGATGTTTTGTTATGACATGAAATTGTATACAATTGACAAGAATACCAAGTGTAAAAAGCTTTTGTTCATTGTAAATTGCTAGCTGTTTGAGCAAGAACTACATTTGTAACATATTTATTCATAGAATTAATCAAATATCGGTCAAACCAGACATTAGACAATATACATAAATTGTTTTTGATACACATTGATTTTATCATGCTGATAATTCTCTCTTGAAAGATTCAAGACATTGGGACCAAGGATTTATCACGGTCAGAAGCCTGTGGCCACATATCTTGATTTATGTCAGTCTGGCATTGGCATACAGACTGTCGGGGTATTTAAAACAGCTAGCAGTGGGAGAGCTTGCATGTTTCCTCCCACACAGTTTGTCTGGTTTCTGCTCCTACTCTGTACTAGAACTCAAACCCGAGTTCGAGCCAAACTATTTGAGTTCGAACAGACTCGGACCTCTCGAACTATCCCGGACCCAGATTTTTTGGACTTTCGATAATTTTCGGACTTTCGGAAAATGTCTATTATACCAATACGCGAGTAAATATGGAATAAACGAATGTGCGAGTAAAATGTTTATTATACCAAACGTAAGTAAATATCGAATTATTGAATATGCGAGTAAAATGTCTATTATACCAATACGCGAGTAAATATCGTTTATGGGATAATTATCGAATGTTCGAACGCGAGAGCTCGAAAGTAGCGTGCGTGAGAGTAAAATCGATTCTTCTAAAGTCCTGGATATTTGAACGTGTTCCAAGAGAACATTTCCCAGGTCCCAGCCATTTACTTAAGTTACCATTGATATTTTAATTTTATTTCATTTGAACTTTTCTAACTATCTGACTCCCATTGACTTTAATGGGTCTGTTTTCGAACTTTTCATATACTTCAAAAATGGACCGAACCAACTCTACTCTGTACCTGTTCCCTAATCCTGCATCCAGTACCGGTCTTCCTGATTCCTGCACGTTTCCCTCTTGCTCATGTTTGTCTTCTGCTTCCTTCTCTAAGCTTCTGTCGTTTCCAGAGGGACTAAACCTGGTACATGCTTGCAGTGTAACACCCCCACCATCAGGGGCTCTGGTGAAGACGTAAATATGCTTAGACTCAGTGCTTACTACATTTCCAGCTCTTGATCATGGCTTGTCTGACTATCCTTCTGCCTCTATCCTCTTGGTTCTTGATCCTTGTCCCACCCCTTCCTATCCAGAATTTACTAAAATTCTGGATATTTTTCTGAAGATATCCAAGCCGAGTATTTTTAGAGATTCTGCAATCACAACATTATCCAACAAATCATTCCAAATCCATCTGATCTTTATGTATATAAACTTAATTCAACAATTTGAATGGAACCTAGAGAATTTATATTGTGAATCTGACATGTATAATTTAGATTTAAATAGGTTAATGTTGTTATTGCCAGCATTCCAAGAACGGATATATTAAATAAATGTAAAAAATAAATACATGCCAAATTAAAAATTTAGATGACTCCAATAGTAACTGCCTAAAATCATCATTATTCATTAATTTTATGAATACTAAAAAATAACTTAGATGTAGTTGGGACTATCATCGCTGGCAGCAGGAAACGGGGAAAAAAGGACTAGAAATATGATTACATTTTAAGTTCAGCCTGAAAAAGTCTTTAAATAATATAATACATGCATATCGTTTATGAACCAGTTTTAATAGTAAAAAATCCTACTTCTTAATTCATCCACTGGGGGTCACCATCTGTATTTTTTTACTACACACTCTTACAGCTCAGTAGTTGTTGGAGATATTGGCAAACGAGAAGTAGGGTAGTGCCTACTATATCTACTTTATCCCTGGAAAGTAAACCTTTCATTGTTAAAAATTGTTTTAGGTTACAGATATGTTATGGTTGCAGACAATTTTAGGTTCACTTAAAATAAACTCTCAGGGAGATTCAATAAAAGTTCTTATCGTTTAAAATGGTGCTAAATTTGCCCCAGCCAATCAGATCTTATTTAGCATTTGAAAGCAAAATTAGCACCATTTTAAACGAGAAGAACTTTTATTGAATAACCCTGTATATCTGTTGTATTCAATTAGATCAACTGGACTTGAAGTTTAGTTCTTGAAGACGTTTCGCTAGTCATCCGACTGGCTTTCTCAATTCAGAATGACTTGTACAAGAATCTGTGGCAATTATGTACCCTGGAAAATCCCAATTAGCATATCACAGCCAAGTGTTAAGGGCGTGACTGGATAGTGGCTAAGAGGTGTTATAGGAACGCCCAGAGCAAGGTGTCAAAACAGCATTGTACATGGCAGACAGTTGGTGTCGAACCCCCCCTCCTCTATTTAGGCTGTACAATGCTGTTTTGACACCTTACTCTGGGCGTTCCTATAACAATGATCAGCTCAGTTTTTAATTTTAGGTAGCGTTGAGACATCCAGGAGAAGATGGCAAGGAGGCAGTCGGAGACACGTGATTGGATGTCAGGAGTAGGTGTGGACAAGTAAATTAATGTATCGTCTGCATATAAATGATACGTGAAGCCAAAAGAGCTAATAACATCTCCCAAGGAAATAGTGTAGAGGAAGAACAATAAGGGTCCAAGAACAGACCCCGGCAGTACCCCCACACCAAGAGAAACCGGAGAAGAGGTATTGCTAGCATAAGATAAAGAGTAAGTTCTGTCAGAGAGATAGGATAGAAACCAGGATGCCACTTCATTGCAAATGCCCAAAGAGTAAAGTATCTGCATTAAGAGGGAATCATCGACTGTGTCGAAAGCAGAGGAGAGGCCAAGGAGGATAAGAATAGAAAAAGTGACCATTGGCTTTTGCAGCCTGCAGATCTCGGTGGAATGCGCAGGATGGAATAAAGATTACAAAGGATCCAATACGTTATGAGCATGAAGGTAGTTGGCGATATGGGAGAAGACTAATTGTTCTAGCAGTTTGGAGGTTATCGGTGAGAGAGAGACCAGGTGGTAGTTGGCTAAATCAATCAATATTTTGAATGATTTGATGAATTCAAAGAAATTAGCCTAAATATTGATAAATTCATGACCCTTTTTCATTTTTATATCAACAGATCAGCGATATTAAATGGTTTATCAAGAAAAAAAAATGAAGATTGGGCAAGAAATGCATGTTCCAGTCCCCATCTTCTGCAGATGGAAGATCGATGATAAATTTTGATTGGTTCTTCTGATAGATCTAAAAATCTGCTTGGAAGAAAATCACCTTTTGTATTGCTAGCTGAAGAGACAACCGTTTAAACAGGGGTTCCCAAACTTTTTAAATAGGGGCCAGTTAACTATCCCTCGGACTACATTTTTACATTTGCAATACAATATCATAAGTGTCTTTCATAGTCAAAGCTGTGACACTGTTCCAAAAGATTTTGTGGAATCTTGTTCTATATAAAGAATATACATTTTTAAATAGCTGATCACATGTATGAAGGAAACATACGCACGATCAGCAGTTTAAAAGACCAGACCTGAACTATTGGAACCAAACCAGGAAGTTCGGGTATTTTCAAAAAGGTATAACTTTTGGACTTTCCAAAAATGTTGCAGATCTTCGAAACCAGCAGTTATGAAATGAAACCAGGTTTATTTTTGAAACAGGGACTCATCTCTATCCACCCATCTTGTCCAATCAAAATTAAAGTTTACCTATAAATGTTAATTACCCACTCCAAACCTAGCTTTCCCCTTATTAATATATTCCAACGATGCCCCTGAAGTCTCTTACTTGACACGGTGACATCACACTTCACAGGAAGTAGAGCGTCTGTCAATGCAGAAGCCCTCTGCGCCTGTTTTTTGCTTGAAACAGGAGCAGGGTGCAGCCCCTAGGCGGCGAGTGACCAGTCCAGGTAAGAGACGTCAGGGGCATCTTTGGAACATATTAGTAATGGGAAAAGCTAGGTTTGGGGGGTGATTAACATTTATAGCTAAACTTTATTTTGACTGGACTTGCCCTTTAATGGGAAACTTTAGTGAAAAGTTATATATGCATTCCTTAGCAATTCTACAGTTTGAACAAATTTTTTTTCTTCAAATCGATGGAATTGATTTGCTTTGCTGCACCCTACTGTCCATCCTTCTGCAACAATCCTTTTTCCCAGGATGTTCTCTATTTTGGAATGCTCATAACAGTGTCTTCCCACTAGCTGTTGGGTGGGTCATAAATACACACAGAATTCTACTAATCAACTGATCACTACAGGGTGTGAATTAAAGTGAAGCACCATAACAGACATCATTTTGGTCCTCCATACAGGAAATCAGCACTTTGGAAGTATTTAATTATTACTGAATGGGCTGATGGACTTATTATCGGATTCTATGCAATTGAAATATATAAAAACTGTTGGTTTTGATTACTGATAATATTTAAGGCTCGTTCACACAAGATGCGTTGCTTTTTGGTGCGTTTTTGTAATGCGTGTGTTAGAGAAAAAAGCAAGGACATAAATTTCACATAGGAATGTCACAATACTGTTCACACTACTGCGTTTTTGTAACGCATTGCTTGCAGCAGTTTATTGCGTTAGCGCACTCAATTAAAGTTTATGGGGAAGAGGAAAAAAACACATAGAAATGCATAAAAATGTATGTTTTTACTCGTTTTTTGTGATTAAACCCAAAAACTCACTGCATAAAAACGCAACAGAAGCGTATTGCAAAAACGTTTTAAATTGCAATGCAATTTACTGCGTTTTTTGTTGTGTAGTGTGAATGTAGCCTTACGTGTACTTTATATAGACGTGAAATAACTATTTTTGCCACTTCTATTTCAACCACCCAATTGTGTGTTGGTGCAAAGGTGTCTTGTCATTAAAATATCTGATCACCTAAATCCTTTAACATTTTTTGCAGCATGGACTGGTTACTTTGTCAATCAATTTTCCACATATCTGCTTTCGCAATAAACACAATACAATGCATAATATACTATATTCTACAGATGATCTCTGTGGCGCGATACCAAAATGATCTGGTTGCTGGGGCCAATAGACCACTTAGCGGAACCTTCCCCAAATTTGCTTTTCTAGGGGTTCCGAGCAAACATTTTGAATGGTTAAAATCCAAACAAGTCATTGTGAATTCACAAAGAAACTGAATGTAGTAGACACTTTACTCAATCAATAAAATGTGATAATGTATCTTTTTATAAAACAGATTTATTCTGAAAGACGATCAGCACTGAATTATAAGCTAGTGGTTATAAACAAGATAGCTAGAAAGTTTCTAGTTTTATCAAAAAAATGATCTACACATGACAGGTGCTGGTGCTTTGGAATTCCATATGTAATAATCGGCAGAAATCAGCTCTCGGGCTAAAATAGGAAAAAACAAAAATTATATATATATAATAGCTCTGAGCAAGCCAAAAACCTCTGAGAGGATGCCTCAGGGGCCAGTAGTGGGTTACATTTTATTTTTGGGGGTGGACAAGCCCTTTAAACTTCTGAAGGGGCAAATAATGAAAAGAAATGTATCTTTTTTCATATTAATTTAGCTAAACCCTTAAAGGGCATGTCCATCCGTTGAAAAAACAGATAAAACATTACCTGGTGGTGCAGCACCCACCCAAACCCATTTTTGTTTTACTTACTTTCCCTAAAGATGCCCCTGAAGATAATTACAAGACCCTGCCCCTTGCCGCTCTGCTTCCTGGTCAAGGCACGCAGGTGATGTAATAGCTAATAGCTTACAGACACGAACAGGAAGTGCCTCACTGCTGCTGTTCGAAAACCAGCTTGTGAACAGGAACAGGAGGGGGTGGCGAGGTATCTTCAGGGGCATCTTTGGGCGAGGTAAGTGAAATGAAAATCGTGTTTTGGGGGGTTCTGCACCTATTGGTAAAATATCATTTTATGGCTGGACATAACCTTTAATAATTAGCAACATAATGCTAATTGGCTATCAATTTACACCCATGACATCACTCACAGTAGTAGTTTGAGAGATTACAAACTGTAAAGGTGCAGTAAGTAAGAGATAACTAACAGACAGCAACATAAGCAATAAACTTCTCAGGTTATCTTAGAAGAGTATTCTAGTGCTTGAATAAATAGATATTACAGTTATGATCCACAAAGGATTGAGCAAAATGATGTCCTACAGTCCACTGTCATTATCTCAAATACCAGGGAATGGTATAAACGGACTTCATGTTCTGTATATTTAACAAATACAACAAGAATACGAAGTTCACATACAAACTTTCACAGAGGAAATAAAGATGGGATAGAAAACCTTTATTTGTGTAGCCCGTATAGTGGTTTATTCTTTTACATTTTTGTTATAAGGATTTCACTTACTTCTGAGTTATGTTGTTCCTTGTACTAAGCTCACCTAAGCTAAGAAATGAACATGTGCATGTGCCATTAAAAGTGGTTTACAACTGAAAAAAATTGTAAAGCAAAAAGGTTGACTTACATGTAAGAATTTTGGGTTTTGGTGATGAGAAAACAGTCTGTTGGTCTGCATAGCAGCCAGTGAGACTATAATCAGGAATCCTAAAGGAAAGCTGGGGAAATAAAAGGAATACATTTTTGACATAGGTGAAGAAATGTTGGCAAATCAAAAGTCAAAACATTCCATCTCAAAAAAATAAGGGGGGGGCAGATTCACCCAATCCCACTGTTATAGCCAGTTACTTCCTCAAACTTCTAGATACCATGCCTCTTCCTAAACAAGACCTAGCCCTTTTAAAATATATAAATCGAGAATGTCCTGCAGAAAATGGAGAATATGAGAAATACAGGAATACAGCAGTTTTTTTAAAAACCAAATACAAACTACACACTTTACCACACATTAGACCAGTATTGCCCAACAAGGGACAGGCTGGGGGCCGCAATAAGCAGAATTCTGGGTAGACCACACTGCTTGTTTAGCTCTGCTCCTGGACCGCCCACAACACACTCACGGTCCTCCCATAACGTCCCACGAACCACAGTTTGAGCATCTATTCATTAGACAGATAATTCCTAAACTATTTACTATTATTACAGCTTTCAGATTCATGGAAACTCTCATTCAAATGATTATAAATAATTAATATGATTAATAATCATTAATAGAACCTGGATGATAATGTTCCGCTGTTGCTGAATTAGAATCCAACATTTCTCTTACATATTGTTGGAGGTTTGGCATGAAAAATGGTTAGAATTTGTGTTGGCTTACTTTAACATATGCTGTGGCCCCAACACAAATCGAGTCTACGGGATCATTAATATGCCTTTCCGAGCTGAAGGTCACAGTTCCAGTTAAAGAAATTTCAAGAGATTTAGGAAATTTCTGACCTTAAAAGAAAAGAAATTAATTAAAACAATCATTATTACACACACACATTATCTCTCCTATTATATAAAAACTAAAATTAGATGATACCCACCAATAACCCAAACCAAAATACTCTTTTCTCTCGACAGCTCAAGTTGACCATAGCTGACTTTGTACTCAAAATGCTTGATTTGGCCTCTAAGAAATACAAATATTATAGTAAGGCATATACAAATGTTAGTTATGTTTAATAGTTACTGCAATGGTATATACATTTTTTTAATACTACCTGTACCATATTTAAAAAATAAACTTACCCTTTCTGTACTGCTCAGCACTTTTATACAAGGCAAATTAAATGGGGTTTCATGTTTTATATTTTGCCATTATTGGTGGTCACAGAATTTTATACCAGTACATCTAGACCCAAATGCAACTGCTTACTAATACTACTGAACACAGAAAATCTTAAAAAGTGTTGAAATCAATTGACAATCAATTGACAATATGTAGAATATTTAGTTATGTGTAATACAGATTCAATAATTTAAACACCGGTAATGAAATTCCCTTTAAAGGACAATTATACTCACCACCCCCTCTTTCCTTTCCCCCCATTCCTGCAAAGTACCCAGGGTAAGGACCTAAAACGCAGTCCTCACCTCTGGGTACTTTACAAAAGTCCTGCACTACTTCCCTCTGCGCTGTGGTCCGATCCTCCCATCTGGCACTTTGAGTGACAGGTTGTGAGGCAGCCAATGGGAAGACGTGCTCTGCGAGGAGGCGATCCGACCGAGAGATGAGGGAGATTACAAGTAAGTAGTGCAGGACTTTTGTACCCAGAGGTGAGGAATTTGCGTTTTAGGTCCTTACCCTAGGTACTTTGCAGGAATGGATCCTTAGAACACAAAAATATTAGTGAGAAAAACACAGTTCAATTCTGAGGAAACTCAACAGAAATCCAGCAGCACAGGGAGTCATTCAGATTTTGGCAAATTTGGAATTTAAAACAGTAAAATTAAACTTTACCCAGAAAAGTTAAGCCCTCATTTAATTTAGCCAAAAGAGCTTTGCAAGGTTTCCCTCCAAATGAATCATCATTTGGGTCTTGGCTGGAACTAGTATTCTGCCGATCAAAGTAAGGTTGTTTATATTAGCTACACATCACAAAGTACATTTAAGGAGGTTTGCTCCTGTCTGCTCAATAACAATTAATCTATACATATATGTTAGCTAGATCTTGTCTGGCTTAAAGAATACTAAAAATTTACTTTTTATAAATGGAAAGTACCTGGGGCAGGGAGCTAGGATTGATTATTCCAATCCTCAAAATATTGTTTTAAAGAGCTACAGCATGTTCAGTTTTCATTTGTCCTGACCTATTCCTGTATTTTACCGTATATACTCGAGTATAAACCGTCCCGAGTATACTGTATGCACAAATAAAGGAGGATTTCCCTATTGACTTCTTATTTGTGATACTGTATGCACAAATAAGGAGGATTTACCCCTATTTGCAAGTATTGCCACTAAAGATGTTTGTAAACTCACACCTCCCACCAATAAAGCATGCTGGGAGTTGTAGTATCAAACATCTTAAGTGGCAAATACTTGCAAATAGGGGTAAATCCTCCTATATTTGTGCATACAGTATGCACAAATAAAGAAGGTTTTACTCCTATTTTGTATGTATTTTCTACTTAAGTGTTTCCCGTGTAAATAAAGTAAATGTTTCCCTTACCTGTTCCGGCGGCTGCGCAATCCGCATCCTCTCCACAGCCTCTGCGCATCCGGATGATGTCCCTACCCGGCGCCGCTCACTTTGCGGCGCGGATAGGGACATCATCCGGATGCGCAGAGCGTGTGGAGCGAGGTGCGGATGTGCGGCCGCGGACAAGGTAAGGGAAACATTGACTCGAGTATAAACCGAGGTAGATTTTCAGGCTTTTTAAAGCCTGAAAACCTCGGTTTATACTCGAGTATATACGGTAGGGCTGAAGCCAGGAGCAAATCTGGCAGAAGCAATTTTCTTTAGGATGGTGCTCCTCACAGAACCATATTGGACAGTAGGAATTACAAATCCTAATCCCTGCCCCAAGTACTTTTCAGTTTAACTGTTTTAAAAATAAATTTATATACATGTTAGTTATACTTTAATCATTAGAAGATGATTAAAACAGGATTTATGTAATGATGCTTATACAGACAGTCTGCTTGGGAAAAGCTGAGCAGCCTGTTCTGTTCTATGGGGTGTGGAAAGCAATTGCCTGTGGCGGGGAAAAACAAGGCACATGCTCCATGACATTGTTAATCAGTCCAGCAGGATGTATTAATTAATAGTCAGCCAACATGTTTACAAACTTTAAGTTTCTGGCCAAAGCAGATGTTGGTCAGCCAACCAAAATCTAAGGTGTATACAGAGATTTTATTCAAATAGAGGGGGCTGTGCTATTTAAACAAATATTAATTTCAGTTAGGAATGTCTGAACTTAAAGGGTATCTCCACTGCTAAAAATAAATTTTGGTATCCAGTTAAAGGAACGGTGTCTTACCTCCCGCTCTTCAATAAAACCTGCAGGAGCTGAGAACAAGTCCGTTGGGATCGGTCCCACTACTTGGCGGAGGAGCGATCGGGTAAGTACCTTACAAATAAAACTGAATACAAACATTTTTTTTATAGCAGTGGAGATACCATTTAAAGAGCTCAATTAATTTACATGAAATCACATTTATTTTGTCAAATTTTAAGACAACATTTAGACATAACACTTAAGCATTTTTTTCTTACCGGTTAAAGAAAGGTATTTTAGCATCACAGTACTCAAACCCATTCTTCACACTTTCATGAAGTTTTAATTTAACCGAAATCTGCACTTGCGAAGCATTTTCTGTCATCTGATAAAACCCCAATATTGGTGGCACTGGTACCTTAAATTTATTAAATTTACAGCTGAATTAGAATAGAAAAGGCCAGTATGTAAATCAATGTCATGCAATGTAAATTAAGAGTGAAGAGCCGAGATGCAGGAATCCCCTAGGGTCCCCCTCTCCCCAAGAAAAAAAATTTACAAATTCCCTCCTGCCAGTAATCTTCTAAAGTAATCCAAACTACTAATAAACATTGCAAACCGATTATGAAATGCACAGATTCTATAATTAGATTAATCTTCCCACCTTCAGTATTTAGATATACTCCTGTCAAGTGTCTACTGATTCCTCTTCCTAATGGACACCACAGAAAATATACAGCCTGGATACCCTCTAATGAACTAATCTAGAATCTAATGAACATGTGATGTAAAGGAAGTGAACATCCCTGATATTTATCTGAGCCCCTTAAGATATGTTTTATATTTTTACTTTCTACAGAATAAAGGTTTTATTGAATTATTTCTTTTTTGGCTGCTTGGAGAATTTCAATACCTCCCGCTTTTCTTATTTTGCACTGCTTATATAGTGCCACCAGTACTTTTCTTGGAAACTTGTCAAGAGTCACTTTCTCCTTACTTTCTTCTACCTTACAAAGGGGTGATAAAAAGTAGCTCAATGGTGAGATTCTCTAAAACATTATGGACTAGATTATGCTAATGATAGAATAGGGTACGCTAATTATCCCACGGCAAAGGTTATTTTTTTTAACAAGTTTTAATGAGTCTAAAGAGCAGAATATGTTTTATTCCCTTTAAAATGCACTTAATACTATTCTTTTGAAGAAAAATGTTTTGAGCACATACTTCTCTTTAATTTTCAGTAAACTGTAATAGATGCAAGCCAGCACCATGTACTTTCCCTTTTATCCTAATAAAGCATACTACATGCAAGCCAGCACCATGTACTTTCCCTTTTATCCTAATAAAGCATACTACATGCAAGCCAGCACCATGTACTTTACCTTTTTCCTAATAAAGCATACTACATGCAAGCCAGCACCATGTACTTTAGCTTTTATCCTAATAAAGCATACTACATACAAGCCAGCACCATGTACTTTCCCTTTTATCCTAATAAAGCATACTACATACAAGCCAGCACCATGTACTTTCCCTTTTATCCTAATAAAGCATACTACATACAAGCCAGCACCATGTACTTTCCCTTTTATCCTAATAAAGCATACTACATACAAGAGCACATGTACTTTCCCTTTTATGCTAATAAAGCATACTACATGCAAGCCAGCACATGTACTTTAGCTTTATCCTTAAAAGCATACTACATACAAGCCAGCACCATGTACTTTCCCTTTTATCCTAATAAAGCATACTACATACAAGCCAGCACCATGTACTTTCCCTTTTATCCTAATAAAGCATACTACATGCAAGCCAGCAAGAAATGTTGCAAGAAAGTAGTTTTTTTTAGTACAGCTGCACTGTATTCAGATTGCTGCACATCATTTCTGTATGTCTTCCAGCCACATAGATTTAAAAGGAGAATGAAACCTAAAACTAGGACCTTTTCTCTATGGATTATAAAATTATGTAAATGTGAAAAGTAAAAAAATCTTTTAAAGCAGCTCAGATACCAGCTTCTTTTCCTCTGTGTGGTTCTCCTTGATGTTTTTCAATGCAGGATCGGTTTCCTTGCAGTTAAAGGCTAAATACCCCTAACAATTATTACAGCTGTATACTTGAATTTCTTTCTCATTATTTTTTTGTAAAACTGGGCCTGGTCGGTAGATCGGACTGAAATATTGGACCATGTGTGCCAGACCTTACATGCAACAGGGATACAAACTTGTACTGAACATCATTAAACCATATTTTCCATACAAAAAATATCACTAAAACCCATGCAATTTTTGTTGTCATGCCCATGATCCACACACTCATAGCTATGTATTTAAGTCTACCCTTTTAATTTAAAAATGAAATTGTAATATAAACAAAGTACCTGAATCCCTGAGACTCTTTACCTGAGATGTGTAGTAACATAAGTGGAACAAATCTGAAGGAGGAATGAAAGGAAATTTATAAGGTCCGTTGAATGTAGAATCATCTGTTATAGCAACACTGCTTGAGATTAGCATGGAAGAGTCAACAGAAGTCACACAGGGATGGACCAAGATATCCTGTAGTGGGGAGCCATTGGCAGGAAGATTCAAGCCGACTATTACATTGGGAGTGATTGCTTCCAAATTGCACTTGAGGGGGGAAAATTGATGATGTTAATTAGATCTGTTTTAATGCTCAAAAAGCTTTTTATCCACATGTCCGCTTACCCTGTACAAGCTTCAAATGACCCCCCTATGGTATCTGCACATTAAATCAATCAAATGTACTTTTTGCATAATAGTAATAATAATTTTCATAGGTCCATACAAGCTAATAAGTCCTTGAGCCACTTTAGGTTGACTGCAATCAAAGAGTCATTATTTTACGTACTGCTGAATAAGGTGGGCCCTGGGAGCTAATATAGCTTGTACAAAGTTAAACAAAGGATGAATCGGCAGGATGAGAGTTGGAATGATTTGGGCTCCCACCATGTGCACTGACCACCACCTGCATAAACATCTGCCTGCCCTTCACTTTTTCAAAATTTCCTGCCCACCACACCATTTCTGAATACAGTTAATAGAATGCAACTATAAGCAAACTGTGTAAAAATGTTACAGTTACTGAAAATGCTTTCTGGCATAAAGACAAACAGCACTCAAAATCATGCAGAAAAATGACTTCAGTTAATCCTTGCTGTTATTTTATATCAACCATTTGTTGACTAATATAGAAAGCCAAATTGCACCAGGAAAAAAATAACCTCTGTAGATGCAGTATTTATAAGCTACACATAAAAGGAGCGTAATTTAACTGATTTTTCTCCCCAAAAGTGGCACAAACCGTTTTTACATTAATCTTACGCCTAAACAAAATTGTTGTTAATACAATGCATTTACAGAAGGTAGACAAAATGCAACAACAACTAAAAGCTATAATTCAAATTAACAGAAGGACAATTAAAAACAATGTTATATGGATTGTGGAACTGCTATGGCAATTGTATATCAATTGTGGAACTGCTCTCAATAGAGCAAAATGTGAAAAAGCTTTTACTTACCTATGTTTTATTCACATTTAACATAAAAGAATGCAACGTTTTGGGCGAAAATAATGCCCTTTTTCAAGTGAACACATAAGCAGGAGAAAATGAACACACCTACACCTACAATTAGTCCCGTACACAAATATGGATAAATTAGAATGCCTTCCAAATGTGGTACTATAAAACAACTACAAATTGTATCACTTGCCATTTCTAAACATTGTCATATCTGCAGGATCATGGGCATCATAGAAGGTTTTGTTCTCCGTTTTAAAAAACGAAAACAGTATTGCTTCTACTAGCTAGAAAATACCATTTTAATGACAGATCCCCTATTTAACCTTACCCCACATTTCATTACTTTTATCTAAAGATATTTCTTTGCCTATGAGACTGCAGATCTGATGCTTTAACCCCTAAGTAGTTTTGTAAATTAATGCAACTAAACATTTACCTACAGCTTCTCATTGTAAAGATGGATGTGAATCCCCTATTCAAGGCAAGTCCAACCTGCAGCCCTCCAAATGTTTGATCACTAAAACTTGCATTAATCCCTGTCTGCCCCTCTGCTGTTTCAGGGGGCTCCCAGCCTTATTGGTACCGTTTATAACAGGTATCTTTTGCAACTAACTGGCCAAAAATAATTGAGTGCATTGTAAAATTAGGGCCAAGCTATATAACGCCATACTATGAAACTAGGATAGGACTATGGCAGTGGTTTTCAAACTTTTTTAGACAGTGGGAATGCAAATTACTGTCATGACATACACTAGTTCTTAATGCTTAACTTTTTTTTAGTTTAATGTTTAAACACTACTAAGTTACAAAATGGTTTTGAAAGCAAATGTAAATACACAAGACTTTTTAATATTAAGGCTCGCCAACCGTATTTTTTTTGGCTGTGAAACAAGCTTAAATGGTGTAAAGCCCACCAAAACTGAACTCTGGGTCAGAAATAAACAGGGTTATTCAATAATAGTTTTTATCGTTTAAAATAGTGCTAATTTTGCCCCAACCAATCAGATGTTAGCTTTCAAATGTTAAATAAGTTCTGATTGGCTGGGGCAAACTTAGCACCATTTTAAACGATAAGAACTTTTATTGAATCTCCCTGAAAGTGTTTTCTGGAATGATGAATCAGATTTTACCATCTAACAGACTTATCTGGGTTTGGTGGATAAACCTTCCTACAGTGACAACTGTAAAGTTTAGAAATGGAATGGTTTCAGTCCATAAGCTCTAGTGAAGGAAAACTTGTATATCAGGAAAACATGTAGAGTAACATTGTAGATAAATGTGTTCATCTAACTTTGTAAGAAAAGTTTGTGAAAGGGCATACCCCGAATCAACATTGCAATGCTCAAATCCTTCAAGCAATAAAGTAATTTTATATGGAGTAGGACATGACAAAACATTAATTTGGATTTTGCTTCTGTATATTCATTTTGCATTATTATATAAACTATTAATACTTCTGTTTTTGAAAGCAATCTTAGTTTGCCTTTGCAAAGTATAACATATTATCACATCATATTTTCCTTTAACCTGGTCTTGTTCATAGAAGCAGAAATTAAATTACTGCTGCATGCTCACCTTACACAACACTGTTCCAAACACATGCCATATGTCGCTATCATCGCCTTTGTCATACTGTGTAGATGTTACTTTCTCAATTATGGAGACATCGATCTGCGCTTTTCCCTTCTGTCTACTTGTTTTCCATGCACTAGTTTTGTGGGTCTGGCTGGCTGGAATACTTGCAACATTTTCATGTAATGCAAACAAGTTTGTATCAATGGGTGAACCCAATGGGCAAGCTTGTGTTATTAAAACAGGGAGCTGGGTAAGCTTGGAGGAGATTTCTGCTTCAATATTTTGTCCAGCATTAATAAATGTTATGACTCCTGATATCAGGGAAAATGCTTCAGAGATGCTGTTGATTGTGATGAGAGGTGGTGGTGGTATCAGCAACTGTTCTACCAAAGGAAGACAAACATATATAAAATTTGCTTTTTGAATAGAAAGAACAGGCCAGAGTTTTCCTTCTAACAGAGACAATGTATATACATTCGTCTTGTTGATTCTGGAACAATTGTCTCTGTATTCCACAAAGTTTTTATTGTCATCTGTTAGACCCAGCTCCAGAAACAAGGCCTTCATTAAATCATTGTCATCGGGAATGCTCACATAACTTGTTTTATTAAAGGCTTTTGCTCGCTTTTCCACAGTAGGATATCGCCTACAATTAATAAAAAGCATAATAAAAGTTATTGGCAGTTTATTATTTGATGTGTTTTTAGTAAATCACAGAGGCCTGTGATTTGTTGCTATGTCCTGTTTTTTAAAACAATCATGGTGGGTGAAATTCATATAAAAGTGTATACTTATATCAGCTGCTGATATATCATGGTTAATTATCAATATCCTTTTCAATTTAAAGGTAATGTCAACCCCTCTGGAAAAACCCCTCTGGAAAAAAATGAGTATGTTATGTAAGACCCCCCCCACCAAAACCTAGTTTGTTTTGGTTACACTGTTTAAATTTGTATCCAGCATGAGAAATCATACTTACAAGTTTGCGATCCACCGCCGCTTCCTGTCTCTCCACTGCGGCTGCTCGGGAACAGAAAATTAACACAGCAGTAGAGGCTCATCCAGGAATAGCAGTTAATGATTGGCCGTGACGTCACTGTCACGGCCAAGACTGACTGCCTTACCTGTAAGTGGAGTGCGAAGTGCAGTGGTGGATCGCGGAACTTGTAAGTATGACTCTAGGTTAAGGGGGGATCTGCATTAACATACTAATTTTTTTCCAGAGGGGTGGGCATTCCCTTTAAGACAAATCTTATTAGCCTGCCTCATTTCAATTCAAAGCAAACCTTAAAAAGACAAAACATTTTTTAAAGGGCATATTCACCTGCAAAAAAAACCTTTAATATATTGTAGGGTTCCCTGGCCCATCCCAACCACCAGGTTTGTTAAAAAAAAAGCAGAACTCTACTTACATTACTTTGTTCCCCCACCACAGAGCGCTGGGGGAACGAGGTAATGTAAGAAGAGTTCTTCTGCTTTTTTTAACAAACGAACCTGGTGGTTGGGGGTGGGCTAGGGTGCCCCACAATATATTTAAAGTTTTTGGAGGTAGGGCACCAGACATCAATGAGGGATCCAGAGGGATGGAGGGGGTGCTTTATTTTTTACATAAAGGGAAACTAAAGTCACCAGATAACATTGTCCTTATAGACAGAGCACATTCACAAGCTGGGTCTAACCTCTCTTTTTTTACTGTGGCTATACCTCCCCCGGCTCCTCTTCTACCTGCCTAAATGCTAAATCCTCACCCTGGGATCAGTTTAGAATGACTTTCCTTCCCATCTCATGTTCCTCGTCTGGCTTCTATTAATATACATTTCTGATTTATAGCAAAAAGCAGTAAATACAACTGTACTTACCTAGAAAACCTCACCACCACACGTTGACCATTTTTATGATCTAATATCCATAGTCCACGAATAGGCATTTTAGCAACTTACACTAGAGCAAGTGGACAGGAGATGATTAAAAGAAATTCAAAAACAAACAAAAAAATAATGAGTATTGGTGGCTTCTTCACCTTCTGTAAAAAGGAGTAAGGAAATATATGGATCAGAACTTATATTTAACACGGAAAGTTTTTGTAATACCTGTCTTTGTAAAGACCTGCAATAAATGTTAACATTTTAGCACCAGTGATTTGCATACTGTAGCTTGTCTCTTTCTGCACCATTATTCCAGCCATCTCAGCCACCATTTAGGGTTCTAGAGTCTGTATAATGTACTCATCATACATCACATACATTATTTTATATCAAGTTTAGCTACACTTTTTTTACGCTATGTCTTGAAAGAAATACTTGCCCTCAAATGACAGTTACCCCACAGTAACAGCATAAAGATCTTATTTAAATAAACTTTCTCAGTCTGCTGCATGATCTTGTATAAGAGAGGAATGTACAGAATAGATTTTTTTTTCTAAACAAACCATGAGAAAGCCATGTCCCCTATGTTATTGCCAAGTACACCTTTATAAACATGATTGTCTTTTTGCTTTCAAATCTATCAAATATTCCAACCCCCCCGAAGGTTTTACTTCCCAATGTTCCCTTTACAGATAAATTGTGCAATGGAATGTCAACTAGTCTATGAGCTGGTTACCTGAGTGTAGACGGAAAGTCAGGAAGTTTTGTAATGAATGATGAGTGTAACACAATTTGCACTTTCGCAGATGTATAATAACAAACGATGTTCTTCAGAGCATGGTTGGCCCTGTTTTTTTCATGGGGAATTCCAGTGCATTTTACAAAACACACACATCTCTCACCTCTGCTGTTTTTTTTTTACTGTTGCTCCCCCTTTCCCTCTCTTCCCAATGCTTTTAATTACCTTGCTATTTCAGAGGTCTGACTCACAGACAAAGCTGCTCTTTAGATATTGCAGACTCATTATTAGACTACAATTTGGCTTTAATAACAGCCTCAATCTAAGAAGAAAGAAAATGAAGCTTTAGCATGTTACATCAAAAAAGAAAAACACACCTCCCAGCTATATTACTAGGCAAACTGTTAAATCACAACCACGGAACATTACATGCATCTTCCTCCTTTTACGTCCATTGACAGCTCCCAGTTAATTCATCCCTACATTTAACTTCTCACTACTACACTTCCGGTATGAAGCCCAGGAAACACTAGCAAGCAGCTGGAAGCGCGTCACTTCCGCTCACTGTCACTCTGGAACTTCACTTCCGGTACAGCCTCTATTGACAATGGCTGCACACTGTGAGTCTTCCCATTAGGCTTGGCGAACCAATGGCCTCGTATCTTTGTAGGTCAAGGAATTAATTGGCTGTGAGGCAGAAGCCCCGAACTGTTCCAAGCTCCAGCCTTTGTCTTTTCTCTAGCAGGACGGTGTGAACTGACAGTCCGGATGGCTGCAACTGCGGAACTATTTGAGGTGAGTCTTTATTCTATAGCTAGGTTTCTCACATCCCTTGTTATGTTAAAGACCTGTTAGGACATGTAATGTAAATTCCTAACTTTTTGCGTTGCATTTTGGGACTATCCCATCTGTGTATTTCCCTCATGTTTAGAACGTTGCTATCATAGGAAAACGTGGTTTGTTGAGAGTGATCAGCAACTGCAGACAAGCTACAGGTTGTGTGAGATTCATGGACCCACTGTACTATTACCATTAGGAATACCCTGGCTAAGGGCTGACAGGGATTTTAGGGTGTTAAAGGAATTGTACACTAAAAAAATGAGTTTGCCTCATTTCAATCTATAAATGAATACATGTATGCAGCAGTTACGGTGATGTGTTTGTGTTGCTGCATGACTTCAATGCTCAAGCTCAGTCTCCCAGCCCCCTGCCAGACTGTGTGACTCTCTGTGAAGGCAAGCATGCTCAGTAATCCCTACGAGGCAGCACTTTATGTAACAACTGTCACCATTTCAGCTACAGCAAAACTATACATAACAGAAGAGGTTATGATACTAAAGGTGGCCAAACATATATTAAATTATACTTACCCGATCAAGCGCTCCCGGCCGTGACATTATATCGATCCTGCCGAAACCACCTCTATGCGACCGACATGCGATCTCAAAATAAATGGGATTTTGCGATCGCATAAAAGAATGGGAGAGTAGGTTCCGGCAGTATGTAGATAAGTGGTCAGCACACCTTTTTGTTAATATCCTGGGTGCGATCCATATAAGCATATATAGAAGGAATGAAACAGGTCTTGTTGCTCAATCAAAAATCTTTACCGCGCAGTTAACATGTTTCCGCCCGAGGTTCGGGCCGTCTACAGAACATCTGAAAATCCTTAAGACGGACCCTTCAGACACACCCCTTTAGTGATGAAAAACACTACCCATTGTTAGCGGGCTGTGTGTGCCGCTTAAACCACACACCCATTTGTGATGTAAAAAATCCGGTGACACTCCCCCTGATGCTGCCTCATTAACCCGTGCAATAAGGATAATACAGTGACTCATACCTATATGCTAAAGTGCTAAGTGGTAATAGGTCGTCGGTTAGTGGTACAAGAGGATACAGAGACCGGAACAATGCCAATGTGAAAGTGAGCTGAAAAAACAGCTGCAGAACCACAAGATAAGAATACTATACAATAAGCGCATGCCAGAAAAGACAACTAAAGTGACAGTGCCTAATAAAATATATTACAGGTTAAAACATAGTGGTATAATGTGAAAAATTCGATACATATATTACAACTATTACAAAGTAGCAGATATATCCTGTAGGAATAATACACTGTATATAAGTTAATTATCTGAATATAGATAATTATTCAGATAATGTTAACTGCACAGTAAAGATTTTTGTTGCAGATTTCTTAAAGGGTATGTCCACCTGAAAAATTAACATTGCCTAAAGTAAAAGAGCCCATTTAAATATGCATGATACCTTTTATGGATTTTGTCTGTGTGCCCTTGTTTGTCCGATGTATGTGCTGTAAGATCCGCTTGGCACATTGAATATTCATGTTGCTGCCTTCCCAATAGCAGGCAGTCCGACGTGCGCGCCATCCCGCACATGCGCAGATCCACCCATGCTGCGTCGGACTCGTCGACCCTGCCCGGCTGAGGGATTAAAACAGAACATCCCGTGCCGGAATGGATTTGTAGGTCTCGGGTCTACACACACACACACACACACCCAAACACACACACACACACAAACACCACACACACACACACACACACACACACACACCACACACACACACAAACCAAACACACACACACACACACCAAACCCCCACACACACCACACACACACACACACCACACACACACACACACACACACACACAACACACACACACACACACACACACAACCCACCACACACAACACACCACACACACAACACACACACACACACACACACCACACACACACACACACACACACACACACACACACACCACACACACACACACACACACACCAACTTTCCCTTCCCACAGGAATGGACCACTTATGTATGAACTCTTAAGTCTGGATTGGATATTTAGATATTGGGTCTATCTACACACACACTCTCCTGCTTCCCCCAGCCACAGAAATGGCACACTTTATGTATGAACTCTCTCCTTGTCTCTGCCAGCATTGTCGTTTTACTACAGTTCTGACAATGCAGGAGGGAATGTTTACATAAAAGCACAGGGTCAAGTGGGCGGGACCAAAACGCATGGTAATAGCCTCATTTAGTAATCAGCTCACTTCCTTATCCAGCACAGCTAAGGCCACACCCCCAAAAACGAATAGAACTTCTAGAGACTGCTGCAAAGGTAGGGAATGGAATTTTTTCAAAAGAAAGGCAGGAAAAGGCTTCTGGGGATGGGTACTAACTTATAATGAAAAAATTTTTTTGATTTTGGTGAATAGACATACCCTTTAAGGTCACTTAGTTTAAAGGCTAGTCCACCCTAAAATTTAATATTTGATATGTTGTTCCCCTGGTCCCCCAGCCCCAACCATGTAATTTTTAATTTCAGAAAGCCCCCCAAACTCACTTACCTCCCCTCTTTCCTTCGCGCGCTCCGGCCCTCTGCTTGGAGGAAATGCAAGCAGAGGGGCGGGACCGGCAGCCGGTCGTGATTGGCTGAGCGACAGCCAATCACGGACGCGGCTGCCGGCAGCTCACTTCCGCGAAGGAAAGCGGAGAGGTAAGTAAAACATTGGGGAGCTTTCTAAAAATAAAAAGTATGCGGTTGGGGCTGGGGGACATGGGGGAGGCTGTGTTAAAGTGGATTAACGCTAGGGGGAGGGATAGCAGAACAGGAGGGGAGGGAGGAGGGGAGGGGGAGGGAGGGGGGAGAAGGCTGCGCAGCACGCATGGCAGAAATCTCGGGAGGCAGGTAGCAGGCAGAGCCCTGCTGCCTCCTGGTGGTCAGTTTTTGGGACTTTGGGGGGGGACTACAGGAGAACCAGATGGAGTTGGGATGTGAGGTAAGGATTAAACTAACACTACACGGTGGGGCGGCAGTAGTTGGGGGGATTATAGTTTTGGGGGTGACATGCCCTTTAAGACCGTGGCACAGGTCTTAGATAATTTGTGTTTTAAACAAAGTAGGGTATGGGTTGTGGCTGGCCAGCCAACGTGAGATTTATGTCAATATAATGTTTCTTTGGAGCACGGTTTGATAGTCAAGTTGTGATCCAGACTATCACCCTGTTTTTTACAATAATTTCTTTAAGGGGGGCTTACTTTTATCTTTGTCATAGTACACAGGATTTGCCAATTTGGAATAGTTGCAGTAAGTGTGACATTGCACAGAGCTGAGCTCAACTCTATGACAGTTCACTCGCCTTTATTAAACAGGTGGAAAGCTGCCTAATTATATTATTCCTAAAGGACATTGCAGCTCGCCCATCTGCCGCCTCAATAACAGAAATGTGTGGCAAGTTAAGCTTCAAGTTACCAGCTTTGTGGGGAAACACTAGCAGATTTGTTACATTTGGAAACTATAAAGCAGCCTGCCATCTTAGAAGTCCAGCATCATGCTTCTAGAAAAAGTATATCCAAACTTACAGCAGTATAGTGGGCGGTGCTTCCTGCTTGCACAATGAGCTTTGATATCACCAGAAAGCTTGAGCATACCCAGTTGTATCCTACTGCTTGGACAGAAGGACACATTTATTCACCCGTGGTATTGAAAACTTCCAATACCGCAGGTTATCGTAAAAGTATGATTGCGGCCATAAATGTACTTTGGTTCATATAGTGTTGCTAAAATACTGCAATGGTATTGTATGGGTGATCATAGTCTATAGTAGCTATAGACTGTTTGTTGTTGTATCAGGCTTTTTAAAACATTTTTGTTTCATAAGGTCTTTATGCTGTGAAGTAGAATGGACCCTTTCATATTTAAAGGGCATGTCCAGCCTTAAAAAAACTTTTTATATTTATGTCCAGAGACCCCACTAAAGCCCAGTTTCGCATTATAGAAAACTTGCAAAGATGCCCCTGAAGGGACTTACCTGACCCGGTCCCTCGCTGCTTTGCTGCTCTACTCCTCTGCTCTACAACTATACTTTCTGGTCATGGCTGTCAGTTAAGGTGCGAAGCAGTGTCGCGCCCAATTACCTGACAGTCACGACCAGCACCTCGCTGCTGCTCTAAACTAGCTTGTAATGGCAGCAGTGGGCGGTACCCAGGCAACGAGGGGCCAGGCCAGTCAGGTAAGTCCCTTTAGAGGCACTTGCCTATAAAGCAAAAACTGGGGTTTGGGGGGTAACTGGACATAAGTATAAAACGTTGTTTTAATGCTGGACATGCCCTTTAACCATTTCACTGCCAGGAGAATTTCATTTTTTTTTTTGCGTTAACTGCCAGAAGAATTTTCAGGATTTTGCCCTTAATCGTTTTACACTAATTTTACAGTAGGAAACCTTGCAGTAAATCAGGAATATTATACATTGTTTTTTTCAGCACAAAGTGTACTTTATTTAACATGGTAACAGAATTTTGTAACTTTTCTGGAAATTTTACTGGAATTATGGGTAAAATATGTAAAAAAAAAAAAAAAAAAAAAAAATTAGCAAATTTTCTTGAAATTTCCCATTTTATTTACGTTATCTTAAGGTTACACACAAAAATCTTACTGTTTCTAAAAGCTCTGATACTCCGAGTACAACGATACCAGATATATGTAGGTACCCCACTTTTCCTGTACAGGAGAACCCCCCAAACTAAACTGCACCTTCAAGAATATTACACCAAATTAAAATGTAAACCACTTCTCACGGTTAAACATAGAATATCTTCCAAATTAATAAAATATCCCCACAAGTGAGATATTTTTAGAAACTACATACCCGCAGGATTTTATGAGTGAGGTAAGTTTCGATCAAATGCAGATACCCGGGCGCAGCTCTTCGTCCAATTGTAAGTTATTTTCTCACATTTTCCTTTTTTTCCTCAACTGTAAAATCAGAGACAAAAATCAAATGCGAATTTCAGCTAAAAAACTGTGGAGGAAAGTTCAACGCATCTCAAATATGAAAGCCAACCCCTCCCGAATAAAACCGTATGCCACATTCATGGGTGTACCCAGAGACATGGCTACCAACTAACCCAGAGCGTGACCAGTGCCAAATGTCAGTAGCAGCAGAAAAAAATTAGCCAGTTTTGTATTTGAACAGTCTGCAGTTTCGTGCATACCACCAATCGTGTGGGCGCAGTTTCGTGTAAAATTTCGCTTTCTTACCAGATTTTCAGGAAAAATGTATAAAATTACAATTCAAAGTTAAAAACCATGGCAAATTTCCATGTCATGTAAAAAAAACTTGTCAATTATCAATCTTCCAAATGCCCTGAATAAAAAGGTATGCCATATGCGTGGATGCACACAGAGACGTGGCCACCAACTAGCTCAAATGGGACGCATGCACAAATGTAATTACAAGAAAAAATCAGTGCTCTGTAATTTGAACAGCCTACCCTTTTTCTAAGGAAACAGTCCCGAAACATGGAAATTCCCCCCACAAACTGTATATATTTGGAATCTAGACACCTTCATCTACGTTACGGTGCTATGCTTTCATACATACATGAAGAATTCCAGATCCACTGAACTCCGTGTTTTTAGGAGGTTTTGTGAAAAATAAAATCAGAAGTGATCACCAAATTTTGATCTCTGTCCCCATTGTCCCCCTATTTATGAATGGAACTCTGAGTTCCATTCATAATGCAATAGTAAGGCTGTCACACTGACAGCCTTACTATTCCAGGTACTGCACTGTGATCTGAATGGAGATCGCAGTGCAGTACCTCCATCGGACCACCAGGGGCATTGTACCCCTTCAAGGGAAGACCCCGGTGAAGGAGGAAGCTCCATGACGTCACCGGGGTCTCCCTTTTCGGAAACAGCAGAACTCCACTTGGGACCGGCTTCCTTCCTATATGGTCACGGCAGAAAGGTACCGTATCTTATTTTTTAAAGGGGTAGCCACAGATCGTATATTCACGATCTGTGGCAGGGTGATCCTTTCCTGCACAGATTGCGAATATACAATCTGTGACAGGGAAAGGGTTAAAGTCATATTTATAAGCATCTATATGTATTTATGTGTGTTTATAGGAACATAGTCTGATGCCCTTTAGCTGTTTACAAACTATATGTCTATCTCTTGCCTTTACACATTTTATTTTTTTAATTTACACTTTGGGTTTTAGGAGCCATTTGTTGCAGATGAATACATTGAGAGACTGGCATGGCGAACTCCAGGGGGAGGATCAAGAGGAGCAGTGGAAGCATTTGATCCAAAAAGGTAAATAACTACTCATTTTAAAATTTTGCATGAATTACTGATTATAGGATGATAGGGAGATGCTCAAAACTGGGGTGCCAAACTTAGGCAACGATAACACTAGTGACACCTTTATAGTGGATTGGGATGCTTCATATTGCCTCAACTTTATACCTTGCCTGCCTCAGTTTCTCCCACTCACACCCATGTACAGGCCACCATGACGCTCCAAATAGCGTGATTGAGTTGTGCATAAACAGCTCATTTAAAGAAAATATACACTCTTTGTTTCACTCATCTTATGTCTTTCTCCTAATTTCTATGTTTTCTTTTCCCTTTTTTGTATTTTTTTTCCTGTCATTTGTAAATAGTAGATTTGATCACTTTTCCCAGTCTAACTTCATATAGTACAGAGTCTCCCCCACCCCGGACTTGAGATCTCATTCTAAGTCCGTGTGTCAGTGCTTAATTGGGATATTAATAAATATGTGGAGCCGAATTCAGTGATAAAGTGAAAGTTAAATTTACTTTCAGATAGGTACACTATGGAGAAATACATTGCACAGAGCTGTGCTAAGATCTTTATCCTCAGACATTATCCACCCTCTGCAGCTCTTTACTATGTTGTTTTTATAAGTGTGACTATCAAAGGAGTAATGTTAAAGGGTATGCATGTGAAATGCATTCTGTGAGAGACTAGCATATTTAAAGGGGAACTAAACCCAATTTTTTATTCTACAGAATCTGAAAACAACCCCCCTAAAAACACCAATAAGCTATAAAATCCCACTTCAGTAAATTGTATTAAAGTAAATGTAAGCCTGTTAAGCACTGGATGAAGTATCTGTGTTTATGTGCAGTGTCAGACCACACCTCCTGACCTCAGTCACATGCTTCCTTGCTTTATCTGTCCTGTAAAAGGATTGGCTAGATAATATTAATGGGTGTGACCAACTGTAACACGTTTCTGCCATAGCTAGGACTGAGCATGTGCAGAACATAATGGTCATTGACCAAACTGTGTGATACTAGAATTCTGTGAAGTAAAGCGCAAACCATATATATTATTTAGTTAAATTTCCTAGTGCCTGTATCAAAATGAAAGGTAAGACACAGATTACTGGTTTTATATCAAGGTGTTCTACCTTCTGGTTCAGTGTTGTTCTGTGGCTTTAGTTGTCCTTTAAAGCAATTATTTTAGTTAAGTTTACTTATGGATAGATTGAACGCAATATCTAGAAGACTGTGGCAGAACTAAAGTAACATTGTGAAAGATTGAGCCTAAACAATTATAAAATATACATATTACAATAAATACAATAGGCACAATACAGACTTTTTTTTATTACCACGCATACAGTACTGCATATCCTTGTCAACATTTCTGCTAATGAAGGGTCCTTAAGAGAAAAAACCCTGCCCAGTATAGTTCAGGAAAATGATTTTAAGGGACATGTTGATGATCCACCAAATAGACCTACAAACCAAGAGTTTTCTTACATAATTCATTGATCCTGCTTTAGACTGTAAAACAATTTCCTGAATTTCCTTTTCTTGGCTTTTGTAGCAAAGCCAAGAAAATCCACCACATTGCTAACTCATTATGCACAAAATATCTGATTGCAATGAGGTTAACTAGGGAGTCGACTGATTGGTTAGAACAATTTGAATTAATGGTTGGGATAAAGGTTCTCGCTTGCAAGTCCTTAGCCCTTTGCTTAGTGGTAAAGCCAGGCAGGTATACCAAGGATTTACTGTAATACTGAAATAAAAAGCAGTTATCAGTTATTAAAAATTGCTCTGAAGCAACATTTTTCCAATTAGATCTGTATAAGAGAATATAAAGGATAAAAACATTTCTTTAGGTAATCTGGGAATTAGAAATGTTTGTTTATACGTTAGATTATTAGGGCAATTCTATTACAATAACATGATGCTGTGAGGTACCTTCTGTTGTAATATATGAGGTACCATCACCACTTGCCCTGGTGAATACTAATAAGTATTAACCTAGCATGCTACACACAGTGTAGCAGGACTGCCTGGGTCTACTCTCAGACCTGCAGGATTATCCTGTTTGGTTCCTCTGGAAGCTGGTGACTGTCTGCGTAACAGTTACTATACCTATGTAAAGATTATGTATCCAGTATATCCACACATAGCAAAACATACACACACACACACACACACATAATTTCCATTGTGCACAAACGGGCACAATTTTGCTAGTGTATATATATATGTATATATATGTATATATTATATATATATAATATATAATAGTTCAAAGGGTAAAGAGTAGGTGCACACAAGGGGTCTTAATCAATATAATTTTAATAGTGCAAAACAACGCCTTGTTTTTGCACTATTAAAATTTATATTGATTAGACCCCTTGTGTGCACCTACCTCTTTACCCTTTGAACTGTCTATGAATTTTTGGGTAGCACCAGGGGCGAAGTAGGGTTGAGTGATTTGTGCCCTGATTTACGTTTCAGTTATATATATATAATATATATATATATATATATATATATATATATATATATATACTCTGTATATATTATTATATTATATCCCTTATATTAATATAATAATTTATAATTCATGGGTAATACATTGGATTTTTCGGAGGTACTATGTTGGTGGGGTCGGTAAATTAAAAACAAAGGGACAATGTTTATGTGTTGTTTAAGCACTAAATAAATAGTTATATTAATATTAACAAATATGTGGTAATGACATTAAAGTATATAGAAATGTAAATAAGGCTAAATATTAAAATAAAACACTTGCATAGTCACCACTCCTGTTTGTAATGGAATCTTCAAAATGGAGCGTTTGCCACACCCCAGGAAGTTTTACATGGAGGCAATGTAATTTAAAAGGAACATAATTATCACTTCCCTTTTAGTGTTGTATCCAATGGTGTGCTTAATATTAGATTGACAGCATTGTTAGCGAATCAAAACATTTTGAGGAAGTAGGAAGTTAGAAGGAAGTTGCAAGACTTATATTTCACTTTCTTTGTAAAACATGTGACAGTCTTAGTAAACATTCTTCTCACTCTCTCCTAACTCCACCCCACCCCTCTCAATAGAAAAAAAGGAGAGCTGCTGTTTGCTGCACAGTAAGTGATATCTATATATTAGGCGGGGTCTCATGTTTCCCAGTGGTGCTGTTCGGTTTGAGCTGCACAATGTGATAGAAATGCTTGGGTCTATTCTCAGACCTGCAGGTTTATTCCATTGACATTCTATGGATTATAGCTGTCAGATGGTTTGGATGTGTGACTCATACTGCCTGTAGGGACCTGAATAATCCTTCTTGAAACCAATAGTGTAATAGCTATGGATGTAAGGGGAAAAAAAACTTACTACAAACAGATAATGCTGGGATTTGTAGTTTTAAAACATGAGAAGGGTCACAGGTTCAGCACCCCTGTTCCTACCATTAGGCTGAATTACATCTAGGCACATGCCCTTAGCTACAAGCAATAAATGAGATACTTTGCATGTCCCCACCCATTTCTTTGGAAGTGAGAAATATGTGTTTATATGTTACAATAACATTAGTCTGTGAGGTACCTTCTGTTATAAGAAGGCTCTACTTCATTATATACTCTGTGGGGTAGTTCCTTTAAAAACATCTCTCCCTAATATTTATAACTAATCACTATCCTTCGCTATGCTCAGTTGGGACATATTACAGTGTTATATGTATCCAGACTAAATGGTATTAACCTGCAGATCTAAACACAGATCCAGGTAATCCTACCACAATATGCAATTCAATCTGAAGACTCTATACAGGATCCAGAATAACATGCTAGGTTCATACTTAATGGTATTTACCACAGCAAGTTCCAAATTTACACTCATTATGGGGTTAGGACTTGGAAACACAGGATAATAATTAGCATTACAAGTTATGGAGAGGTATGGATAAAGGAACTAAAAGCTCCAGCTCCCCACAGGGTATAAAATGAAATCCAGCCTTCTTATAACTGAAGGTACCTGACAGCCTCATGTTTAATATATTAATATAGGGGGGAAAGGGGAAAAACTGTCCATTTCCCTAAAAATGCTGGGTAGTTTCAGAGACATGCAAAGTCATTTATATATTTACAGACACCACTTGTGTCTAGCACACAGAAACTGGATTGTCTCATTACTTTCTATCGAGAGGGGAGAGGGAGTAAATCTAGTGTTCCCACGATTTCCATTACAACCAATTTGCATGTGCTCTCGCAAGTGCATAACGCACGTGCAAACGTGCAAAAAACGCGTAAATGGGGCCTAGCCCTTATAAACAAAGGGGTTTTTAGTATACATTACTGTGATCACATGAATGAAAAGCCTTTTTTACTTCAATTACCATTAGCAAACTTTAGCATTTCTCATAGTTGTGCACTGGATCCATATAGCAGGCTTTCTCACTTCCCCCAGCCCTTTGGCTGCTTTTTTTCATGTGATCGCAGTAATGTATACTAAAACCCCTTTGTTTATAAAGTATGCCAGTGTGTAGATAATATGATATTATATGGGGCATAGGAATGTGCATTGATTATCTTTTCTATGTTTGTGTGTGTGTGTATGTATGTATATATATATATATATATATATGTATGTATATATATATGTATGTATATGTATATACATGTATATGTATATATGTGTGTGTATATATATATATATATGTATATACATATATGTATATACATGTATATGTATATACGTGTGTGTATATATATATATATATATATATATATGTATATACGTGTGTGTGTGTGTATATATATATATACAAACAAACAGAAAAGATAATCAATGCTCATTCCTATGCCCCATATAATATCATATTATCTACACACTGGCATACTTTATAAACAAAGGGGTTTTAGTATACGTTACTGTGATCACATGGGTAATACATTGGGTACACAGAGTACATGAATTTAACTTTGCAAAGGGGCAAAGTGTTTTTTTCACTATAGATTCCCTTTAAGCACTAATTAAATAATTATATCAATATTAACAAATATGTAGTAATGACATTAAGTATATAGAAATGTAAATAAGGCAAAATCTATAAATAAATAAAACTACTCGCACAGTCCCCACTCTTGATTTGTAATGGTATCTTCAAAGTGGACTGTTAAGCCACACCCCAGGAAGTTTTACAGGGAGGCAATGGAAGCTTACAAAGGAACATATTTCTCACTTCCCTTTTAGTGTTGTATCCAATGGTGTGCTTAATATTAGATTGACAGCAGTGTAATCGAATCAAAATATTTGTGTGTTAGTAGGAAGTTGCAAGACTTATATGTCACTTCCTTTGTAAAACATATGAGTCTCTCACCCCACCCCTCCCTCTCAATAAAAAAACAAAGGAGAGCTGTTGTTTGCTGGACAGTAAGAGATATCTATATATTAGGGATAGGCAACCAGTAGATCCCCAGATGTTTTGAAAACTACAACTCACAGAATTCCCTAACTACTGGGCTTTATCGTTGCTGTATGTACCCAGCTTTAGTAACAATTAGATTCTTTCAGAAAGAATCTGATTGGTTAGTATACCAATCAGTTACTTTCTGAAAAAACTGATTGTAACCAATTATGATTTGAAAGAATGGGATTATCTGTTTCTCAGATCATTCCCCAGAGGCATTTACAGTAAATAACTATCATTTTTACAAAATTTTCGAAAATTCCTTTAAAAATTTAAATTTTCGAAAATTTTGGTGACCCTGACCCTCAAAAATAGAATGCGTAATCTCGAAAAACAGTTTGATCATGAGGAAAGTTGTTTTTTTTTACACTTCTGGATGTTTGTACGTTTTCCCCACACCATTTTCCAGGTTCACAGGCGGAACGGATTTTAGCAGTTTCACCCATCTATCAAAAAATGGTGGTACTCACATGTTTATCTGTGCTTGCTTTGTCATTAAATTATTAATGTTTAGTGAGTACTCCTAATTCCCCTCACCCTCCCTTACTCACTGCCTTCTTTTAGTGTCTGTGACACTTACAAAGTTCTTCACAGCCTCACCATGGAGGTTTGGGCATGAAAGCACAGACCCTGGGCATTCATGAAAACAGGTCATGTCTGCAAATTGCATTAATGTAGAAAAGACCTTGTGTGTCTGCTCTTTCTAAAGAAATGCTGGGAGTGAGAAAAAAAAACTTTTTAAAGCATGAGGCTATGAAGTACCTCACCTTAAAGGATATGTCCACCAATTAAACAAAGTATGTTTTATTTAGTTTAACTGAAGAACAGGAGGTAAATGAGCTATGTCTTACCACCTGTTCTTCAGTAAAACCAGCAGGAGAGAAACTTACCGTGGATCGTTCCAGTGCCAGCTTCTCACTGACAGGTCCCGACACATCCACGCCTCCTTGCACCGTGTGCACATGCACACACAATGCAAAGAACTGTGGATGCGTCAGAGAATGTCCGTGGCGTCAAACTGTCGGCAGTGCTGGAGCATTCCGCAGTAAGTTTCATCTTCATGTCTCCACCATTTCTATGGTAATGCTGGAATTAAGAAATCATTCTTCATTTCTTGGATTATTTGGGCAATGCTATTTTTATTGCATGAGGCTGGGAAGTACCTTCTATTTTAAGAATGCTCTATTTTATTTTATGCTCTCTGGAGGGATTTTTGCTCCTTTAAGCCCATCTCCCCTAAATCTAAATAGCTGACTGGTATCTCATTGCTCCCAGGTCCTATCCCATAGAAACATTGAATCTGTATCTTGCACTGATGAGCTCTAACAAGATTGAAATATGTCATGTTTTCAAGTCGGATGAATGGCTTTACACCATTAGGCTGTATTGAATGTTATTACGCCATCAGTTCTGGACATATGCATTAGCCACAGGAGATAAAGGAAAAACTTTTCATATTTCAACCAAAACTAGCTCCAGGGTGCCCATACATTAGTGAATATTTCTCATTATTTTTCTATGGGCATATTTAGTTATCGTGTGTGTGTGTGTGTGTGTGTGTGTGTGTGTGTGTATATATATACTTAATCAAAAGTGGCAGCACTCTCAGGACTTCAAAAGTTAAAACACATATTTTATTGGTCACATTAAAAAATATCGATGCGTTTCAGCACAGCAAGTGCCGTCTTCAGGAGGGGAAGTGCCTGAAGGCGGCACTTGCTGTGCTGAAACGTGTTGATATTTTTTAATGTGACCAATAAAATATGTGTTTTAACTTTTGAAGTCCTGAGAGTGCTGCCACTTTTGATTTAGCATGCATTATCCTGTTGGAATCTGCACCGGGGCGATTACTATATTTGGAACGGTGTGCTAACCCTCCCACTGTATGTATGTGTGTGTGTGTGTGTGTGTGTATATATATATATATCTATATATATATATATATATATATATATATATATATATATAGATATATATATATATATATATATATATATATATATATATATATAGATATATCTATATAAAAAGGAATAGTCCTGAGCACACTTCACTTAATCAAGTTGAAATTTTATTAACGTTTCGGAACTGCCTCGAGTCCCTTCATCAGAATAGTGATAAACCACAATACAAACACAATATATTCAAGTGACCACACCTACTGTGACTCCCCTTCAATTAGCACATTCTATCTATTAACCCCATAGTAACATTTCTCATGAAGATACATCTATTCACATCCATAGTAAAAAGTGCATAGTGCATAATAAAGTGCAATGTACATATAAAGTGACCAATATAGTGCAATGTACAGTAAAGTGACCATGATTTAGTGCAATATGCATATAAAATGACCATGATATATATAAAAATATATTGCTGAAATCTAAAACAATTATACATTCTTTTTGTATGTTTCATAAAATCTATGGCCATCGTATATATAATCCTATATATATATATTATAAATATATATATCTATATCTATATATAGTATATATCTTATATATATCTATTATATATATATATATATATATATATCTATATTATTATTATATATATCTATATCTATATATATATATATATATATTAATATATTATATATCTATATATATATTCTATATATGATATATAATATATAATATATATATCTATATATATCTATATATATATATCTATTATATCTATTTATTATATATATAAATATATATATAATATATATATATATGTATATATTATTATATACTATAAAATCCTAATTATAGATATTATATATATAATATATATATATATATATATATATATATAATCTATATCTTATATATATATCTATATCTATATAATCTATATCATATATACTATATATATCTAATATAATCTATATATCTATATCTATATCATATATCTATATTATATATCTATATATATCTCTATATCTATATATATAATATATATATAGCTATATCTATCTATATATCATATCTATATCATCTAATATATATATATATATATCCCTGTGGTATATAGTGCAATAAAAGATAAACTTATCTAGTAACTAGACGGGCAAAATATGAATCCTAGCTGACGTCCCCAGTTAAGTTTAATCTCTTCATATTGTAGCTTTTTACTCTTCTTCCCAGTTCAGACTCCGTGAACACATTGTATTCATTGAATTGCCATTTTCTGTTTCTTGATAAGCTGCCAACTGAGCCTTTGATGTGGAGGCGTCTTACTGTTCTAAGTATGTATTGTTAATTTATGTATATAGCTACACAATTTATTTTCTTGCTATCAAAGGGAAGTAGCTTCTATTATGGTTTTATAACGCCAAATTAACATATGAAGCAACATTTTGTTTGGTTGGAACATGTGGATTGGGATAGTCAAGTGGCATATTTTTATTTCTAAATATTATAAAATCTACATTTTTCGAATTATCTTAAATTTATTGTAACTTTCAGCTATATTAGGTTTATCTGCAAATATTATATAATAATAATATATATATGTAATAAAGTCAAGGAGGTGGTGCTTTGTTAGCAAATAGAATAGCCTTGCAAGGTTGTCATGGAAATATTATGTCAGTGGCAGAACCAGTAGTTTGGGCAAACTAAATTACTGAACTAATAGTATACACCAATAACACTTTTTTTTGTATATTATTTTGGTTTGACACAATAATACAGATATAGTGCACTTCAATTATTTCAGTGTGACCCCATTATATGCAGACCATTCATTTATTTTGTCTACTAAAAATGCTATTTCCCCATGTACTTGCTTATTTATTAAAAATTGTCAGGCTATAGTCCACCTCTAATAGGATGGTTTATACTATACATTAAAACTACAACAGTCCTGGGATGCTCGATCAATTCTGTAGGAACCGCCTGACCGTTTCCTTTTTGTGACCAACTTGTGATCGTAAAATGAATGGGCCAGACGGGACCACCAGAAGGTAGGAAACTGCCAGCGCTAAAAATATTAAATGATTAGACTTTGTTTATAGACCAAAATCTAATCAGTCTAATATCTAAAGCGTGCATGGGCACCTTCGAAGGAGAACAAAATCCTTGGTGGCGAGGTCTGGACTTCACAGTGAACTGTTGGGCTCTATGAAACTGTGTGACAATTGGCCTTTGGAATGGGGTTTGAACGGAGCAGCACCGGAGAAAACTATCAGGGGTGTGTGCCTATCCACTACTGTTTTAGGCTCTATGAAACAACATTCCCTTAAATTATTAGGATCTGTGGCATGGTTCATTGTCATGAAAAAGGGACATGCCTGCTACGTGTTTCCCAGGATGTTTCTGTTTGATGACCTCTTGTAACAAACTAATTTTTTATATTGCAGAAAACTGCTTCTCCCCAAAAAATAAATCCCTCTACTTAAACAATGCTTGCTGCTTATTACCAGCATTCCTGAAATAAGGCATTGACTGTTGGTCCCTCTCCGCACCGTGTCTTCTTCCTTTGGCTGTGACTGACGGTTACTGCATGGAAGGAGGTCACCGGCCACCATAGGACTGTCATAAATTGGGAGCAATTTCTTGCTTCAGGGACACCGGGGAAGAAATATTACAGCTGATCTAAAATTATTAAATGGTGAGGACTTAGTGGTTTAGGTCCTTACCCTGGATAATAATAATGGTGGAAGAGCGTATTGGGGGAGGTGAGTATTATTGTTCTTTTAGATTTTTGTGTAAGGTCCTTGGTTCCAATAGTACAGAGCTTTAGGTGCTTATTACACATAGGTGGAAACAAAAAAAGAAAATTTTATTGAATTACAGAAAACTTTGGTAAGAGGGTTTTTATAACTTATCACTTTGCATTTATTGTTCTAGGCTTTTGGAACAGTTTGTGAATCATATAGAAGAACTAAAGCTGATGGATGAAAGAATTCAAAGGAAAGTGGAGAAATTAGAAAATCAGTGCCAGAAAGAAGCAAAGGAATTTGCTAAAAAAGTGCAAGAGCTACAGAAAAGCAACCAAGTAAGAGTCGTGAGACCTTTATTTATTCTGAAACACATTGAGCAATTTATATAGAATTCATATTTTCCTTTAAAAGGGCTCAACAAATCCCAGTTGGAAGGTAGACAATGTGCCTAGAAATTATTTTATTGATGTTTATGGAACTGGATACCTAAAAAAGCTAAATTGTTTCCAAGAGTGCACTGGATCCTAATATAAAAAATGGGATGCAGGCACTGTCAGATAAAAAAGATGTAGACCAATTTATAGGACTGTGCAATCCTAAAGTTAAAAAATTTCCCAGCAATCTATAATTAAAGGCAAGTGTTTATAACTCTTGTTTTGCTGTCATTAAAAAGCTTTAGAAGTTTAACTGACAAATCTTACACACTGCTTGGTTTCCCAGACCTGTAGAGAGAGAGAGAACTGGGAATTGATGGTTAAACTTATAGAGCTATCAAGTCCTTAAAGGGTAACTGTGGTCCAAAATGGACTTTTTAGGTTAAGTGACAGGAATTGCTTTACTGAACATTTTTTCAATTTATTTTCATTATTTTTTTTTTTTACATTGTTTTAGTCACTCTTCCCTTTGTCTCCTCCTCCTCATGGGCCTCCATGGCCCCTCCCCTTCCAGTTCCCTTTAAACACCCTGTGGCCCCTCCCACTTCTTTTTCAGCCACTGTAACTTGATCTCTTCCTGGTTTCTTCTGCTTTCTCCTGCACTGAGCATGTGCCAACCGCAGATTAGAAGGAGGAATTAGTAGTTTTTAACTACAGATTCATAACCTCCCACCCTCTAACTTTCTGCTCAGTGATTTTTCATACCTCCGGCTGTGCAGCATGTAGAGAGGTGGTTAATGGCTTATTTTAAAGGCAGGAACATGGCCTTTTATTTAAATTCAACTTGTTTGGAGACCACCGTTCCACCGTTTAATGACAAAAAAATGGGTAGTAAAAAAACTTTTTCATACTTCCCATACAATTATAGATTCACGGCAGAAGTTGATCATTTAAGTGTTTTGTAGTCCTTTTAGGGTGATATGCTTTAGTTTTAAAAGGCAATTATAGTCTCCAGGAGGAAGACCTAAACTGCTCGGTCCTGACCTCTGGGACATACCTGATTCGAAATAACCAACTTGCTAAAGGCTTAGGTAGGACCCAGGTGTGAGGACCCGGCAATTAAGGTCTTCACTGTGAGTTCTTTTATGTGGGGGTGGGTGGTCATTAATTAAGGTAGATGCTTTAAAAGACAAAATAAAAAAAAACCTCAAATAATCCATCATGTTGTCTTATTTTTGCAGAGTTTAGTTTTTGACAGAAATCGGCCCAAAAAGTGCTTTTAAGTGCTTTTTAAGACTGACAAGTAGATTTGACCCAGCCCCATTTGCAACACGGTTTCAATTTTTAGCACCTGTGCTGGTCTGTGCATTTACACCATCTGCACTTTAAGTTTGAACTTATGCCAGCTTACTCAGCTGTTTACTTTTTTAATCTAAAAAGGTTGGCCATATCCAATGTATCAATTGATAATTATTTAGAGACTCTGCATACCTTGTAATGGATATTTTGAAGTTCTTCCTTTATATGTTCATCTTATGCATTTGCACACTATAAATAAATATTTAATGTAATATTTTTCTAGGTAGCATTTCAGCATTTTCAAGAACTTGATGAACACATCAGTTATGTTGCAACTAAGGTGTGTCACCTTGGTGACCAACTTGAGGGGGTAAACACTCCTCGGCAGCGTGCTGTTGAGGCCCAGAAGCTGATGACATACTTTAATGAGTTTCTAGATGGAGAGCTGCGATCTGATGTTTTTAACAACCCAGAAAAGGTAAGAGGTATCAGCAGGGCATTAAGTGATTTCAAGTAATAAGAAGCATAGTCCTAATTATAGGCTGTTGCCATGACTTATTGTGATCACACTTGCAGCAGTCGAAAGGCTGACTCATTAAAGTTTAATTGCTCACAGATGTAATTTAACAATATTATCCTGCAGTGCAGTGATAAAGCATTTTTTTGTATTTGTCTATGTCTGTTATTTTGGTTGTATGTATATTTCATGCAAATCAGAGTTAATTAACTCTTTTGTTAGCCTTGCAGCTGAGCTTGCTATAATCTGTTTTATGAGTCAAGCAGCCATCAATCAAGTTTTACATTGCATACATGGGGTTTACCTGTAGTTATAACTGCTCAATGTAAGAATTTGCCTTCTGTTGCCCAGTAAGGTAATGTTATTTTAAACGATAAAGACTATAAATGTAATTGTGACTGGTTATGTCATTGCTGCTACAGTTTGCAGTTGGGTTGCTGCTGGGGATCCTTCCCCACTCTTTGACTGGACTGGAAGGATGTTCAGCAGTGCTTAGAAAATAAACACCGCAAGCATGCCCTATCTGTAATACTATGTGTATGGCTGGAGGAGAATTTGTAAATTTAATATATTCATATATTTAATTTGGCAGATAAAAGAAGCAGCCGATATCATTCAAAAACTTCATTTAATTGCACAAGAGCTTCCTTTTGACAGGTAAGAAGTGTAGGTTTATTATTATGTTTATATCTAGTTTGGGCTTATTTTTTTTATTTTACTGTAAAAAAAAATTTTTACTAGTAATATTCAGCACTATTTGACATTTATTAGTTTTATTTTCACATGTTGGTCAGAGCATTGGGTCTGAGAAAAAAAATCCAAATTAAGTAGTTAAGGGCTTTCAGTGTGAATCAGGGGTAATATAGTTTTAAGTGCCACATGAACTAGGGTAGTATTGAATAACACAATAGAAACATGCAGCTGGCCACATCATATCCGTTGCAGGCCTCTGTACTGTGCTGCGATCACCATTTTTGTTGCAATTCTCATGCGCCCCAATAACTGCAAATTGCCAAAATCAAACACGCAAGCTGACAATAATGCGCAGAGATGCGCACTAGCATAATCACGCGCTTTGTAGTGTGGCCTCACCCTAAGTTACATTTTTTGTTTTGCTCAGGCAACATATTAGGTCCAAGGCTACTTCAATTGAATATTCTTTTTTTCTGCCCCTGATATATTCTGCACACTTTACATACTGATTGCAGGTTGTGTTTGGGTAGTTTGCAAAAGTAAATTTTCTCTTCTATAATTTATTTTTAGTTTATGTTGATATAACCAAATAACCTTTTTTGGCCTTAAATAGTTAAGTGTAGTAACCGTATATAATGCAATAAATCCTATGGAGCATAAAATAAACACCTAAAATTCATATTTGTAACAAAAAGAAGTAAAATGTACAAATTTGTCATAAAGAAATTGTACACTGAAAAATGTACTTTGCCTCATTTCAATCTGTAAATGAATACATGTAAGCAGCACTTACTGTGTTTGTGTTGCTGCAGGACTTTAATCCATTACAGAGACTATCTGACTCTGTGAGGGCAAGCATGCTCAGTAATCCCTATGAGGCAGCATTAGGAGAGGGAATTTCCCACCATGTAGTTCTCATACCAACTGTCACCTTTCCAGCTACATCAAAAATGTACATAAGAGTTTATGATACTTGTGCACTTGATTGACAGCTGAAATTTCAGACAGGATATCTAAAGAAATAGGTGACAGATTAAAAAAAAATGTACAGTGATAATCGGGAATAATTATAGCTTCCAGTAATGGGCAATTTACAAATACAAATTTCCCCATGTACATGTACTTTAAGCGATGCACTAGTGTCAAATGAACAGACATTTCTGCCGACTATCTAACAGTGTATAAGCATTTGGTCAGGTCTTAAGATCATTGATACTGCCTGACCAAGCGCACATCTACTAGGCGATAGATGACCATTGGTTTGACACTTGTGCATTGTAGTTCGGACCCGCAATCTCCCATGTGTATGGAGTTTTAGTCCTGCTGTGGAGTTTCTGCAGGTCTCTGAGTGTTTGAATTATCAAGGAAAAAGCTCAAAGTTACATACTTAAGTTGACCATGCATTGCAAACTTACCTCCCAACATTCCTGCGACTATCTGAAAACCACTTGACTTGATTATTTTGCCGGTCGTAATTACAATTTCTAAAATTCTAGCCAGAAAATATTGTGGAAATGTTGGCAGGTAAATCCACATGACATCTCGGATCAAATGCCGTCTTGGTGTATTATTGAGGTAATGTATGGCCAGCTTTAGTGTGAAGGATCTAGAATGGAAATTACAACAGGAGAAAAGACCAGACACTTTTTTTTTTAAACTAATTTTATTTATAACGGCATTCACCAATATACAACATGAGATGTAGTATATTCTCATTTTACAAATAATAAAGGATATATGAATTTAATACCAGGTTGTTTGTATTATTTCATATGTGATAAATGCCATATAGTTTTTGAATAATTGGAGTGAACAGAGGAAAACCTTAACAAAGTTAGGGTTAAATAGAAAAGAAAAAAGAAAGAGGGGAGGGTATATTCCTTATTGTATCTGGGGGGAAAAATATATAGGTATGCAGTCATACTGATGGTGCACGAGGTTTGTCATAGATGCTGGCTATATTGTTATTGTTCATTGAGTATAAAGAATATATGGCTCTAGTTGGTTTACTATAAGGTAGGACAGAGTATCAGATATACTTTCCACTGCCGAGCCTCAACTCTCTCCAGTGCACATAACCTATGGAGTCATACTAGGGGATTAGAATTTTTGAGAATTTGCAGGTGCACCTTCTGTTTGTATACATGAGTTTAAAAAGCGATAACGTGAGTTATCTTTGTCTTCCAGGTTTTGAGTTTCTGGGGATTTGGGGACATCAATGTCAGTATAATTGCTCGTCTGGCATAGAATAATGTAGGAAGGTTAGCTGTGCTGTGTTCTAGTAGTCTGCTTCTGGTGTGCCTAATGGACACAACTTGGGGTCCATTGGGATTGGGGAGTGATCTCTGCAAGAAAGTTTTTATATTTTGTTCCAGTATCTGGTGATTTTCTAGATAAGATGACAGAAATCTGCTGGTGCATGTTGGCACTTGGGGCAGGCTGATGTTTGAGTGGGTGACATTTTTGTGGAGATATATTTGGTGCATAAGTTTATTTGGGGCAGATGGGGAAACATGTATATGTTTCCCCGTCGAAGGACTTTTGCGCATCGAGTTAAAGCATTACTCTGGAGCCACTTGACCATTTTTTAAGGTTTTTCAAATATTAATTGATGTTTACTTCCTTGGAATAAAGCCAGTTTGGTCAGGGTGAATAATAGATTATATAACTTTCTGAAGTCTATTTGCAAGTAATTTAGCTAGAATTTTATAATCTGCGTTTAAAAGTGAAATTGGACAATAAGAGCCGCTATCAAGGGGGTATTTACCAGCCTTAAGGATTAGTGTGAAATGGGTTGAATATAGTGAAGGGGGTAGGGAGCCTTTCTGAAAGGAGTTATTAAGTGTTGTGATTAGATGTTCCAGTATGTATTTACTATATTTTTTATATAATGCTGCCGGTAATCCATCGGGACCTGAGGATCTATTATTGGTCATACTATCCAAGGCTTCTTTAAGTTCATTTATGGTGATCTCTCCCTCCAATAGCTTCTTGATTTTTCAGAACAGGAAATTGGTATTGGGTGGGTGAGTGTGTAGTGTCATCTAGTTTTGATTTATATAGATTTGTATAACATGAGGTAATATGTAGGGAGTGTCGGAGATAATGCCCAAAGTAGGGTCTCTAATTTGCAGGATCATGTTTTGGTCACCTGAGCCTTGTGCCATTTTAGCCAATAGCTTTGCTGATTGGTGACTGTGCTTTTGGAAGAATTATTTTCTGTGGTATTTCTCTGTTAGATTTAATTAAATAGCGACTGGGATAGTTGCCAGTTCGTTTTAGTGTCGAATGTTGGGTTATTTATATAGTCCGATTCGGCCTTTTGAAGAGCTTGAGAAAGGGTTAGTCTTGTCTGATTTTTCTTGACTTGTGAGAGAGAGATTTGTAGGTGGCCCCACACGACTGGGTGGCTATGGAGGTCTAGTGAGAAGTAAAATTTAATCTCTTCTTCAATTGGGTCATGGAATAGAGAGAGCCAGAAGGGGTGTGTCCACCATATTCTTGCTTGGGTCCGTGTCTGTCTAGTTTGAAGGGTAAGGAGGATTTGGGAGTGGTCCGATATTCCTCCAGTAAGGTGAGAAATTTTGTCAGCTGAAGCTACTTTGTTTGTGAATATATAATCCAGTCTGGAGAGAGTGTTGTGAGTATTGGGGTGACCATTATATTCCATCAGGTGGGGATGGAGAAATCTCCATATGTCTGTTCACTGCAATCTGGTTATAATATTTTTTAACAATGAGTTTGGTATTGTGGTATATTGTGATGATGACGGAAATCTCTCTGTTAAGCTAGGTACACCCCATACAATAATTCGGTCAGACCGGCGGACATTTTAGTGTATCCCTCGGTCGGGCCGAATTATCAGATGTGTTTTGCATCCGGACACAACCAATGTCTGACTGTTCGTCCATCCGAAATGTCGGAAAATTACGACCAATCGTGTGGTCCTCTATGCACCACAAGTTCGTGGCTAACTGTCGGACGCGGCTTATTTTGCCACAACCTACAGTCGGAAGTGCCAAACAGTCGGTCAGAGGGAAGGATTGTATGGTGTGTACCCACCTTAGAGGATTCATGAGGCCATTAAAATCTCCCATGCATATCATCTGTGCATGTGGGTATTTTGTAACAAATGGCAACATTTCTTGCAGTGGAGTTTGTTTAGTGGGAGGTGAGTCATATATACTCAAGTATGAACAATTTTTTGGGTGACAAAATACCATAAAAATAATATGCTTGGGTCATGACGGGAGCTGAAGTGATAGAGGAGAGAGTAACCTACAAGTGTGAACTAGTGGGATATGCATTCCCCCCACTGCACAAACTCACAGGAGGTCAAAGCAGGCTGCAAGAGAAAGAAGTCTGATCTTAGAAAAGTCATTCTTTCATCTTAATGTCCTCCACTACTTGAGCTAAGTATTTGGTCGAATACAACAAAAGTGAAACGACACTGCATCAACCAGGATATGTACAAGAAGAATCCGGACACTTAGGTTAAATCACAGCTTTATTTCAGTGCGCCTGACGCGTTTCAGACCACCCGGTAAGTATTTGGTCTGTATACTCCTTTACTCCGTATATGTTAGCACTCTGTAAATAAGACATGGAGAGATTGATTTGTTTAACTCCGTTACAATAGGTAAATACTACTTAGAAGACTGGTAAATTAAAAGTTAGCAGAAGTGGTTGCAATTTTCCTGGATTCTCAGGTTAAATACATATATTCCCTTCCTCCGTCTGTCAGTCATTCACCCTCCCTTAATACCTTCAAACGTAACCTTAAAACCCACCTCTTCAGTCAAGCATATAACCTGGCCTGGACATTACCCCTCTTACTACACAATACGATCCAACCTGCCTTTTACACTCCACTGCCATTCTATTTACAGCCTACTGATTCCCGTCACCATATGTCTCACCCCCATTTCCTCTAGACTGTAAGCTCTTTGGGCAGGGTCCTCACTCCTATTGTATCACCGTATTGCTGCAAGTAACTCATCACTATGTGTACTTATATTATGTATTACCTGTGTATGTAATATGTATGACTTTGTATAATATGTATTACCCTGAATGTAATGTATGACTATGTAACTGTAAAGCGGCACAGAAGTTCTTGGCGCTATATAAATCAATAATAATAATATACATATTCAGATCGGTATATACAGTGCATTAGTTTGCTATGCTGTATTTTGTACATTGACTTTGAAATGTAAGTTTAATTGTACTCTGGGATTTGAACTTGACTAATTGTAATGTCTACCATTCATTATTTTGCAGGTTTGCAGAAGTAAAATCAAAAATTGCAAGTGAGTTACTTGTTTCTCTAATACTTTTTGTTTATGAGTTAAAATATGATTTTCTAACGTTTTTGTTTGATTTAATTTAGGTAAGTATCATGATTTAGAGCACCAGTTAATCCAGGAATTTACAAGTGCACAAAGAAAAGGCGAAATATCGCGTATGAGAGAAGTCGCTGCAGTTTTACTCCATTTTAAGGTATTTTTGATTAAAGGTAAATGTACGGATTTGTGAAATATTGTTAAAAAAGCACTTTTACCATTATGATTTTATTTAACATTTATTTAACATAACATATCAGGTTAATACTTTCTGTTTGTTGACTTTGGAGAAAAAAAATGCAGATTTTTGGTTTCAAAACTCCAAACTCTACTGACCAAGTAGCAAATAATTAAGCCGTTTTTTTATTTGCAACACAGCTTTGACTAACTCCACTTTGGATACATTAGCCAGTTAGCGAGAGGAATTTCAGTCCCAAAACCAACTGAATTTTACTCTAGCAACTTGTGGGTTACCTGAACCCAGTACTATACAGGGCTCTTAACTTGTACCAATCACATATAACACAAAGTACAGTGTGCCTTTATCAGAAACTTACTAACACAAGAAATCTGTATGCAGGTACCAACCTTAAAATGGCAAACTTCGAATATTTGCTTCTGTAATTTAATTTACCTTCCAATTTACTTTACAGTATTGTAAAAAGCTGCAAGTAAATTACTGCTTTAACATTTCTATTTTCATTTTCTTTTAGGGTTATTCCCATTGTGTTGATGTGTACATAAACCAGTGTCAAGAGGTAACATTTTGCAGATTTCCTTCATAAAATCAAGTGCATGCTGTTAACCACCTTAATGAAACCATGCATATTTGTTTGTTTATAGGGAGCGTATTTAAAATATGAAATCTTTGAGAATTCGGCTGTATTGTGCCAACGGGTGAATAAAGAAGTTGGGGACATATTCAGTAATCCAGAAATTGTTTTAGCTAAGCTCATCCAAAACATTTTTGAAGTCAAGATACAGGTATGTAACATATTTAAGGGAAACCAGCAATATTATTAAAGGGTATCTCCACTCGTATTTTCAAGATTTGGGAATCTTTTAATATCAGAATGCCTTTAACACGGGCATGGGTACAAAAGCTAGCCATACACATGGCCTACATTCAGCAAACCTATTGATCTCGCTGGATTTATTGAATATTATGAACGTGTATGGATAGGTCCCGAGACCAATTTCAGTCGGATCATTATTGGTTCCCTTTACTGCAGTAGATATTACTGTACACTTGTGTAGTGGGAGGGTTGTGGGGTGTCTGGTCCATGTGGGTAAATGTGGCTATACTTTAAAGTTGAAGATGCTGGATTTTGCATGGCAAAGATAAACTTTTTTTTCCTTCCAACCCAAAATGACTACTAATTAAAAATAACTACTAATTATTAACTAGGAATATTCTAAAGATAGCTGTGTAGGTTCTCCAGTTTGGCAAGTGGAATTATGGCCTGTTCAAAAACCCCAAGGCTGGGTACCCACCGGTCGATATATCGACCCAAATGACCGGTCACTGCGATCGACTGGTTGACCAGGTTAAATTGTCGGTCGCTGAAGAAAAGCCATTGTCGATATTTCTCCATGGCCAATCTTGCCGTGCATACTAGACTTCATGGACAAAAATTTACCACCCGATTAAACTTATGTCCAATTTGGGCGAAGGTTCAACTGGCATTGGTAAATCTCTTGTGAAAACACAACCACCAATATTTTTACTGAATTGACTGAATCAGTTGGTTGGTTTGAAAATCATCCCCTGTGTACCTAGCCTTACTTGACCAATGGACCCCAGTGATGTGATTTTGATACTGGCCATTTTAAGAATAAAAACACGCTACTCACATTTTAAAGTAATATTCACCACATTTCTGTAGGCACCTTTATGGCTACAAACTGTTTATATTGCACTATATAGTAACATTGTTTTAGCAATATTTCCAGAAAGATGCTTTGTTTAATGTTCTTTTACGCTTTTCATGTTTAATAAGCAAAACTGGGACATCAGAGATGAAAAGAAAATGTTCAGAACTTTGTTTACAGAAGGTGTGACCAATTCAGTTGAACGCAGATAATTTCCTTGTTTCGATCTGTGTTAAAATTCTATCTTCCAGACCTATGTTAAAGACCAGTTGGATGAATGCAGGAAATCAGATGCAGAGCAATACCTTAAGAGCCTTTATGAACTGTATACAAGGTGATGTTCTAGTTAATTTCATTTTTTTGCATCTACATAGAAAAAAACACATATAGGTTTCATTTTATGTGCCTGATAACATTTCAATCTATAGATGATGTAGTGTGAACAGTTGAGCACCAAAAAGAGGCTACAGATTCGAGAGAGATTTTAGCTGGTCTCACCAAGTTTTATTAGCATAAAAACACTTCCAGTACACTCTTACAAACACAAAACTATTCACTCTCTGGGTAAACAAACATGCTGAGAGCCCAGCAAGCTCTGTTTATCCTTCTCTCCACCAAAAGATCCACACCCTGTTATCCAGTATGAGAGACCAAAACCAACATGTGGGCTGGTCAAACGAATTGGAACCATTCACACAGGAACCTGGGAGGAACATATATACTATCTTTTACTTTCCCAGTCCTACTGTCTTTACAATTTTAATTATTTCATACAGATTTAATATGAATTATCAAGTTGTGTTACCATTAGAGATGCCAGAACTATATAAAGTTTGGTCCGTTTTCGAACTTCAGAGAAAGTTCAAATTCGGACCCATTCACAACGTTTCGGGGGGTCCAACCCCCTTCCTCAGGTGTACACCTGAGGAAGGGGGTTGGACCCCCCGAAACGTTGTGTATCTGGCTTGTATGTTGAGCACTCAATAAATGAAAGTTTGCTATTAATCTCTACCTGAGTGGGCCTCCCTGCATATTCTATATTTATTATAATATAATAACCATAATAACCTAGTCATGTTATAAATCACATTGCTAAAGAATCGTATTAGTAAAGAAATAAAGTTATAAAGAGATCGCAATAATGAAGGAAAAACATTCATAAAGGAATGGCATTAATGAACAAATCTGCATTTATAAAGGAGCACTCAATCGCTTCAGTATAGAATCACATTAATACAAGAATTGCTTTAGTAAAGAATCACATTAATAAATTACATTTTTAGTAAACAATCACAAATCAAAATGTTTATAGAAAAAAATTGACCCATGTATGGCTAGCTTTAATCTTAACAATTATTTTATTAAATGAATTAAAGGGCATGTCAACCCTTAAAGGAATATTTTATACATATGTTACCGTAATCGCCCTCCAACATTTCCAGTATACTCACCTATTCCTCTGAAAGGACTTACACCCCAGTCAAACTTGTCATATGCCAGGAATTCTTTTATTATCATGTGGAATTATGATTTTTAATTAACACAAATATGGTGTAGTTCTTTAGCAATCAACACTACTTTTCAGTCTGCATGTTATAAACAGCTTTTATGAGTTTCTTCCTAAAATTATAAAAAAAATTTGTTGCTGACTGAATGGCTTTGCATTTTAAATACGGAAAGGCAACATCAGGTTGAACAATGCCCATAGATTGGTTCATCCTTTGTATGTGGATGGATCGATAGATAAAAACACATGTACTGTAATGTATGTGTATCACCGCAGGTGAACATACTGCAATTGGTCCTCACCACACAATGCGATCGCAAAATCCCATTCATTTTCGCATGTCAGTCACGGGAAAGGCGGTTCCGGCAGGATCGATCGAAAGTCGCAGGAGCGCTCGGTCGGGTAAGTAAATCGAACATATGTATGGCCACCTTAACTGTCACTTTTTTCATATGCATGTTTTACTCTAACTGTGTTGTGTTGTTTTAGCATGTACTTGTTTTTTTATCATCGTTATTATATTGTCATGCAAAATGTCTTCAACTATGATTTACTTTTTAATTCACTGTAAAAATGCATTTTTATTATGCTTTTCTAAAGTATTTTTCTTTTTAAATACAGAACGACTAACCTTTCCAGTAAATTAATGGAGTTCAATTTAGGAACTGACAAGCAGACCTTTTTATCCAAACTCATCAAGTCTATTTTCATCAGTTACCTAGAAAACTACATTGATGTTGAAACTGCCTACTTGCGAAGTCGGAGTTCTGTAATTTTACAACGTTATTATGAGTCTAAAAACCACCAAAAAAGGCCTATTGGAGGTGGGGGGTAAGTGTCTGCTTTCACATAAAGAACATGAACAAAAACTACCTCTTATTTTATAGCATGCGGTGCATGTGTGGGATGTTGTGACTGCATAGTTAATGGCTGTCTGATGTACATACCAGGAAGAATGAAAGAAGGGGCTGCGGTAGCTGAAATTTGCAAGGTTTAAAAAGATGATTTATAGCTAAAACACAAGCAATTTGGTTTGAGGGTGAATAGACCCTATTTATATGCAGGATTTATTAAATGTTTATTTTAACCTTTATTAGATTGTAACATACAGCTTTATGCTCTTGACATTCTTCCTGTGTGGTAACTGCTGTACTGCCTTCTGCAGCCAATGCATCCTTTATACATAACTACACCGTCTCTATTTCCTTACAGGTCCCATTGTTTTAGTAATTGGAGAAAAAAGGAGAGTGTGTGTGTGTTTTGGCACAGTTCTTTATGCACAGCTTTAACAACATAGGATAATCAATTTCTTTTTGCATTGGTTTTCCCATCACCACCTGAGTTCAGGGAATATAGTGTGCTTCATCATATTAGATAAAATGATGCTCCTTGGTATGGGGACTGAACCACTATATTAAAACTGTATAATTTACCAGGATTCAACACTATCCGTGTATTTGCAGTTATCAATTTTCTGACTATTATTTTAAAATTATATGTTGATCTATCATCACATCTATAATACATACTTGTGCTGTATTTACTGTCTTGTTTTGTTCACCTGTATACATTATAAAAGCAATTATTATATAATCATAGGAATTCTGTAGTTCATTTGTTCACTTTGCCCACAGTTATGCTATTTCAAGAAAATGATATAGCAGGTACAGGATTATTTTAAAATATTTGTTTGGACTATGGCTGTTGTGCTTTGTTTCTGTTTGTTTGGCAATATAATTTTATTATTAGTAAAATAATAAAGATTTTAAAAAACAATATATTATCATGTGGTAAACTTATTGTAGAATTCAAGATCTAAAGGAAAGGATAAGGCAGCGAACAAATCTCCCTTTGGGACCGAGTATTGATACACATGGTGAAACTTTTCTGGCCCAAGAAGTTGTGGTTAACTTATTGCAAGAAACCAAGCATGCCTTTGAAAGATGCCATAAAGTGAGTCCTGCTAACTATCTTTTAATTTGTACAAAAGAGCGAATTTGGGATCATTCCTTTGGCTAAATTTCACGTCTAGAATAGAAGTAATACTTATCTGGCCAACAGATATTATGATCAAATATCCAATGCACATTCCAGTGTTCACTATTGTATCTTAGTAGTTATGCCCAATGATTAGCTAGTATTATGTTGCATAAGGCCTGTTGAGGTAATACTAAAGATTCCTTCTCGGAGAGTGACCATGCTGAATTACCCACATACAAACAAAGCCCACGACAATGCTTCTTGGGCAAAATAACATTTACACTTTTTGGAAGTGCAACAGATCTGCCTTAAAGTTTAATACAAACAGAAAAAAGGATCTCTACACATTCCAGGGCCCCATAATATATTATAATCGGTAAGTGCATGCAGTAAAAACAGATAATGTATTTGTGATTATAATAATGAAAAGCCTTCCAACCACACCAAGCTAACCACTGTATGAACTCATTTTAGCAGGTTGGTTCCAGTTGCTCTAGTTAGACATTTCATCACATTGCTCTACTGGTTGCTCTACTTGCACATTGCATTGAAATTTAGAACTACCATAGTATTTGCTTTGTATAGCACTTCTAAGGCACCCAAGATTTCCAAGATTTAGTCATTAAATATCCCCCAGGGTGATATGTGTCACAAACTGGACACATGTTGATAGGTTATACTAGGATTAGAGGGGATGATCGAAAGGTACAGAGGTGGAATCAGATGGCTGCAGTTGTACTACATTCTGCTGCAGTTCTGAAAGTATGTCTACAATTTATTTGCTATGGTATTGTTTGCCTTTTTTAGATCATTTTAATACTGTGCAGAATAGGAAGTTTAATTTGTAAAATGAAACAAAATCCTATGTGAGCTTGTTAAAAAATTGATTAAGCATATATAGTGTTTCTGACCAGGACACGCCAAAATTCTCCTCCAATGTTAACACATCAGTGAAGAAGTTGGTTAATGTGATAAACATACAACATTGAAAGCACCTATCTTGGAATGCACTTTTCATTCTATTTCTTGCATCTACATTTCTGCTTTAACAAGATTGTAACTTAAGTTTTCCTTCTGTTTTAGCTTTCAGATCCTTCCGATCTCCCCAAGAATGCATTTAAAATATTTTCAATTCTTGTGGATTATTTATGCATTGAGCATATTGATTATGCCTTGGAAATAGGATTAGCAGGTAAGGATTTTTTTGTTTAATTTTCTATACAAAAGATGCACTAACAACAAGTAAACAAGTTGTTGAGTCAATATTCTTGAGAAGGTTCTCATTCATCCAGGTCATGGTATACCTTTTGAATTAGATCAACTGGACTAAAAGTTTAGTTCTTGAAGACATTTCTCTAGTCATCCGACTGGCTTTCTCAATTCAGAATGACTTGTACTGTTGGTAATATAATACCCTGGAAAGTCCCAATTAGCATATAACAGCCAGGTGTTAGGGACCTTCTGAATTCAAGTGTAGAACAGTAGACAGTTTGTGTCGAACCCCACCTCTACTCAGGCTTGAGTCAATATATTATCTAAATGTCAGCAGAAAAAAAAATGCTGTGAGACAAAGGGGTTGGATGCATCTGATTTAAAATAGAAAATGAGTAAGCTCCACAATTGTAGCATTGCAATGTACCAACAGCAGCAATCTCATTGGTACATCACATTTCAAGGGACACCTTCCATCCATTTAATTTTGTCTGCATATAGGGTGTTTTGAAATCATTATAGTTTTACATTGTTTGCTATTGTTATTCCTATTAAAAAATCAGAATGCCATACATGTATTAATGTACAGTATACTAGCAGAACATCATTTTGGTGAAAGAGTGCTATAAATGACTATCATATGAATAAAATGCTATATTAAATATTTAAAGTGGGTTTTCTCATTATTGGTATACTGTTGTCATACCAGTGCAATACCAGCATGGTATTCCATTGCTATTTAGTTGTTATTGAAATATTGTGCCAAGCAGCAGCTTTTAAAATATAACATATTAACTAGAAAACAATACCAATGTCATTTGTAAAGAATAATTATAAATTAAGATGGACTTGTTTTCTAGTTAAAGATGTTTCACAACGTATTCAAGTAAGCTCCCTTGGATCAACAGCCCAGTTTGATTTGATTTAATATTAATTTTGTAAGGATGATTTATCAATTTTACCTTTGCATATAAATAGTTTTCTAAATGCTTTAGGCAGAGGTCTGCTTTAATCCTTGTTGTGAAATTGTAGATACACAAAACCAGGTTTTTATATATGATCCATTCTTAAAGGCATTATAGGTATGTATGCTAAATTGGTCAGCCAAATCTGCACATGTGCAATCTGGATGTATCATTTCTAATTTTAGAGGCTTGCAGTTATTACTTGTACAACAATGTGCTATGTAGCAGAATAAGATGGATAAAGTTTTTACTTTTAAAGGTACACCTGCTACATATGTTTGTATAAAATAAATACGTTCCCTGTGCTGACTGTGTGGAATTCTGTGCAGTTTTCAAAGAGAAGCTTATCTATTTATTGAATTGATGGCACTTATATTGATTAAACAATAGATTCAGTACAGGCAGGCAAACCACTGGGATGCTTAGGTACAGAAATGCAAAGAGTAGACCAAGAGTGTGGCCAAAATCAGTAAGAAAACCTACAGGTGACTGCCTCACAAGCACAATTCTTCACTGTCATAGGACTACTGTGACTACTGGTACTGTGAGCAGTGAACATGAGGGGCGATATTTCTAACTATTGTCTGTTGGGGGCTTTGATTGCTTAGTGCAATAAAAACCTCTGTCAGTACAAAACATTTGAATAAAGTGTTTATTTGTTACTTTTTTTTTTTTTTTTTTTTTTAGCAATACCATCGCCAGATGCTAAGAACGCCAACTTATATTTTTTTGATGTTGTACATCAGGCCAACACTATTTTCCATTTGTTTGATAAACAGTTTAATGATCATCTTATGCCTTTAATTAGGTAAGGCCTTAAATGGTTTGTGCCATTTGCTAGTGACATTTTCTCAGTACTGTTTTGTATGTTTAAAGGCAGCCAATTATACCATGGTGTTTTATCTTCCCTTTTGTACACAGCTCCTCTCCAAAACTAACGGAGTGTCTTCAGAAAAAGAAGGAAATCATAGAACAGATGGAGGTTAAACTCGATAATGGAATTGACAGGTGAAACTGCATGTAATTTTTCTCTTTTGATCAAACTTTTCTAATTTTGGTTTATATCACTCTATTTCTACAATAGAGTAATAAAATAACTCTTCTGTTCTGCATGCATCACGCATGCGCATAGAAGACCGAGTCCGTCGGGACCTGTCAGACTACTCGGGGGAGGAGCGAGTGATTGGGTAAGTACCTTACCTTCTCTCCCGGCTCCTGCAGGTTTTATTGAAGAACGGGAGGTAAGACACAGCTTTTTTTTCCACAGTGGAGAGGATACCCTTTAACTCAACTGCTAAATTACTTTTTTAATTACAATGAAAACCTCTCTACCTTCATTCATATCACAGATTCATATACATCTACATTAACTTTTGTTTGGTTTGATTCACCCCCAGTTAGGGGACAGACCTGTCATGATTATAACTTAAGAAAATGTTGAATTTACCTAAACCAAGGATGTCCATCCTTCCAGATGTTTGTATCTACAAGTCCCAGCATTTTGCAGCCAGGGAATGCTGGAAGTTAGGTTTGTGAACATCTGCAGGGCCGCATCTCTGGCTTAAACCATGTTTTCATCTGCCTTCAACTGCTGTTAGTGTCTACTGGTTTTGCCACAGTTCTTTGTGGGTGGAACCCAAAGAGATGATCTTATCCTAGGACTATAAGGAAGAAAAATTGTGGCATCTATAACCAGATGTAGGTTTACTATCCGATAGTATAATACTAAGTTTCTGTCCCTGATTAGGCCGAGAATTACCTGAATCATAGTTCATATTTTAAATTGTTGCCAAAAAGGTGATTTGTTAACGTGTGTGTAATTTACAGAACACTTAATTGTATGGTTGGTCAAATGAAGCAAATTCTGACTGCAGAGCAAAAAAAGACAGATTTCAAACCAGAAGATGAAAATAATGTATTAATCCAATACACTACAGTAAGTAAATGTTTTTAATTTCAGCCCCTACATTTCTTGATAGCCCTTTAGTAACTGGCCTAAGCCAAATTTATTTATTTTTAGGCTTGTGTGAAAGTTTGCCTGTATGTCCGAAAGCAAGTGGAGAAGATCAGGAACTCAATGGATGGGAAAAATGTTGACACAGTGCTTATGGAGCTTGGTGTGCGCTTCCATCGCCTCATTTATGAGCATCTCCAGCAATTTTCATATAGCTCAATGGGAGGCATGCTTGCAATTTGTGATGTGGCCGAATATAGGAAATGTGCCAAGGATTTTAAGGTTTGTGTGTTTCCTAAATTGGGAGTTGCTGAAGCTGTGCAACACAATGCAATGTTTGAATCCATGTACTTGATTCAGGGCTGCTAGGGTTTCTTGCAGGGTATGCGTGATTTATATTTTTACTTAAAGGGACTGTCCGCCCCTCTCTACAAAATACTATATATTGTAGAATACCCCCCAAAAACTGAAGATCGTTTTATAGAAAAGCTTTAAATCATCTCCCAGACTGAGATATACTTACAAGCTCCTCTATCCACCGCCGCTTCTGGTCTCCTCACTCTGTCTGCACTGCAGCTGCTGTGTTCTTGAGCAGCCGCAGTGGAGACTGCTCCATGAAAGGCAGTCAGTGATTGGCCGTGACGTCACTGTCATTGCCGACACTGACTGCCTTACCCGGAAGTGCAGAGCCGCGGCGGATGATCGAGGAGGAGCATGTAAGTATAATATCTCAGTCTGGGAGATGATTTAAAGCTTTTCTATAAAACGATCTCCAGCTTTTGGGGGCTGTTCTACAATATATAGATTTTAAACTATAATGGGCAGATTCAATATTGGTTAGCGCAGCTGGCGCAAGTTAGTTAATATTGCCAATATTTAGCTAATAGCTGGTATTAAAAGTCATGCACAGGTGAAAGCCTGCTTGGGATTCACCCAGAGCCACACACGATTGTGTCCGCAAAATTAAAATCTCCCTTTAAGGTGGCCATACATCAGTGTGATATTACTTACCGGACCGAGCGCTCACGCGACGTTCCTGCGACCCTGCCGGAACCACCTCTCCCGATCTTATATTCGACCGACATGCGATCGCAAAATGAATGGGATTTTGCGATCGCATGTCGGTCGGATATTAGATCGGGAGAGACGGTTCCGGCAGGTTCGATGAACGTCGTGTGAGCGCTCGGTCGGGTAAGTAATATCGCACTGATGTATGGCCACATTTAGTGTCAGATATTGGTTTGTTTGCCAAGACAATAAAATGCACAAGGCTTGATTACTTCTCATTAATACTTTGGCTTCTCTGCAGCATGTAGGAATTCATAGACTAGCCACTTAAATAGTAGGAAACATTTTTAATGTAGGCTATGTAAAAAAAAAAATTAAAAAAAAGAAGGGTAGCCCTGAATAAGGCATATTGGTTCCTGCTCATAGTAATGTTTTGCTTAGGTCACTAATGTAGATTAAAGGGCATATTCGCCCCTCAAATGAAAAATTATATATATATAATTTTCATTTACCATGTCTGCACCTATTAAGTGGGAAATGGTGGTGATTGGCTCCCCAGCATTCTAGAATTAAAGATTTTATCTGTCACCTTTGGAGCTTAGGTAAAGAGATAGTCACATTAAACATATTCCTGCCTACAGGGTTTTTACAGTATGCAAGCCTTGCTTAAAATCACACCGATTTCTGGGGGGGTTCTGGGATTGATAAACTTCACTCTCCTGTTGGTATTATTCATTACATTTAAAAAAAATGGAGCTTTAATGTTTTGCTTAATTCATTTCTATTTCTCTGCAGATACCAATTGTTTTACAACTTTTTGACACTCTTCACTCTCTTTGCAACCTCCTGGTTGTAGCTCCTGACAACTTAAAACAGATGTGCTCTGGAGAACAGCTTGCCAACCTAGACAAGAATATCCTACATTCCTTTGTGCAACTAAGAGCAGACTACAGACCTGCACGCCTTGCCCGACATTTCAGCTAAATTATTTACTGTTGGGGCATCTATATATTACCTCAATTCCAGGCCAAGACTATAAGAAAGCACAGGCAGAATGAAAGCGTGTCTATTTATCACATTTCTCACCCACTGTCAAAGGGGATTATGTGTATTTTTTTTTTTATATATTATGGAAGCAAAAAGATTTTTTTCTCAATGTTTTTCTTATGCTAGCATTTTTTTGTACTGGAAAAGATTCTTGCATTGAAGATGTTCCATACGTGTTACTAAATTTACAGTTTAAAGGGCATCTGTAGTACCACCTTTTGCCATTTAAACATATATTAGCCCAGTAGGTAGGAGAAAGTACTCCTACCTCCTGTTGTAATGTCTAACCCACCCCCCTCCTCTTTCTAGCATGCATGACTGCATCAGAGTTAAGAGGAGTGTCAAGAGTCCAGAGACTTAGGAAGTAGTTGTCAGCCAAGGCACAAGTGGCTTATTGGCAGATTACTGCTTAGGTTATGGACATAACGGCAACTAAAATATAGGTTTAAGAGGCAAAAGGTTGTTTTGGACACTCAGGATTCCCTTTAACCTGTAATGTAGCAGTGCTACTTTTAAACGATGTGGGTAAGCAAGTACAGATGTTTTTAAATATATTAGTTCAAAACAAGTATTTTCTGGGTTAATCCTCATAGAAAACAAAAAGGCCATAATCATCTTACTAGGCAAGTAAATGGTTACCGTTACCTCCTATTATACCCATTACATATTAAAGCCTATTGTAAACTGCTACAGTAACACAGTTTCTTTTATAGTGCATGCTTTTTGAGATATTGATTTCTTTTATACTGCTTTGAATGTTCCTTCTCACTTTAAGACACCTACCACATTATTCGGCAAGGATCTTTTCATGCACATTATGGGCCTTATTTGAGAAAAGGTGCAAAATGATATCTGTATTGTAAATCTGCAGCTGCCAAATTGTGTTTTATGATGTTTTCTAACTGTAATAGATAAATAGTAAAAAGGAAACATCTGATTGGTTGCAGGAAATTTTTGCACCTCTTGAATTGAATAAGCCTGTAGGTCTTTATTTTCTTTCCTAAAGTATCTAATTTATTTGTACATCTCCTTATCTAAAATCATTAATATTTTGTGTTGCACATCTGTAAAGCTAACAGTCTTGTCAGTACACGTGACTATTGTCCAGTTTTTACATGTTCTCTTTACTGATGTATCAATGCAGGTCGCATAGTTAAACACAACTGATTTATATTTTAAAATGTATATAATATAAATGTGATAGTTTTTAGAAGTAACAAATGAAAAACAAACAAAAAATACAGCAATACACTGCTCCACTCCCAAAAACAGATTTCTAAAGCATTCTGCACCTTATTTTTTTTTTCCTTCTGTAGGCAGATACAGTCCAAATACTCCAAATGCACACGAGTGGTGTAAGATACAAGTGGTGATGGGAAATAATCATTTAAGTTAAAGGGCAACTGTGATCTCCTTTTGTCATACCTTGAAAATCAACCCTGGATCACATCTCTAGGTAAAACGTGTGAACAGTTATATTGCTAGAAAGGTTTAGCAATATACTTTCCTGAACAGTTTTTGCTTTCACCAGCTTGTAGTCTTGTGATCAGCTTCTGCATACATTGATAGGCACCCCCTCTCAACTGTAATTTTCTTTTAAAGTCAGTGCAGGTAGTTCCTTTCTTTGCCAGCATTAATTATTAAGTGGGCATGCGATGCCTTTGGGGCAGAGGGGAGGAGCAGAGTGATGTCACTCAACCTACTGGAGGCGGAACATTATAATAATAAACTGCAATATAATTCCTCACAGGCTGCAACCAGAGATGTGATACAGGGCTCATTTCAAAAGACAGTTTGCAGGCTTTTATTTAACCCTAATAAATAAACCTAATAAATAGACCACAGTTGCCTTTTAAGAGTGAAATTGTGGCTAAAACACATTCTTCCTGATTTTAAGCCTATAAACTGCTAATAAATGTAATATATAACTTGTTTTCCCTAACTAAACATATACACTACAGCAAGCCCTACAAACAGAGAAGCATTACCAGGCATCTGCCTAAACATAGGGGGGGGCCATCTTCAGTAGTACAGCCCATACAATATAATTAAAGAGAACAAGGGGGCCCCGAATGGCAGCCCTGCTCATGGCCCTATTTGTTCTTAATCCATCTCTGTCAAAAAAGTACAATGGCGCAAACTGAAAAGAGATGCTAGAAAAGACTAGAGGGCGCTATTTGACACATGCATCTGTGGTTCGAAAATGTTTAGAAAGTGACACATACGTTTAATAAGTGTTTTATGGGCTAAAAGTTAATTAAAAATGTGTTTTAGGCTGAACTTGAAAATGCCATAATGTGCTGCAGTTGTGTATTATAAAGGTAATGTACCATTGCAGGGTTACCATATAAACGCAAAAGGCTGCACATTATGCTAATATTTGCACAGTATGTATGTATGTATATAAATATTTTGTGGTTTTTACCAACCTGCAGTATATTACCATTAATAATATGCTGAAAATATGTTAGTAAATCAAGGCCTTTTTGTTTTTTTGAATTGATTATACTGTAATATACAGCTAACTTGATGGAAGCCAGATTAAAAGTTGGTTTATTTGGGAATTTGGTCTTTGAGTTTAATTGACTCCTGCTTTCCTTATATTAATTCAGCTACAATCAGAAAACACGGGATATGGCAATATGTTTACAAGAATGGAACTAATAATTCACGCAGCGTGTGCGTGGGTGTGTGAACTGTGTATATGTGATGGACAAATAGCATTTATTAATCACAGAATTGACTAATACAAAGAAAAAAATTTGGGTAATAACATAATGCTTTATCAAACCCAACATGAAAAAAGATTATCTTATGTAATATTAATTAAATAGCTAAAAGAAAGTAATGCACCTGGATGCAGAATAATAGAATTTATCATCGAGAAATTCTTCATGGCAACTATTAAGCCTTTATAAACAGAAGCATTCAAGAGTAAAAGGTTTAGTTCTCAAATGAAAAGATAGATATTTTTTTTATTTGGTTCACTATTTTCATTATTTGAAAACATCTGCCATCAACTTGCTCCTTCCTATGAATTACTGGCAAGTCTTTCTTTCCATATATAGCCTATTATCAATTACACAGATTACCTATTATTTTGTTGTTTTCCCCCCTGGATTTTTAATATTGTTTACCAGTTGTCACGAATAGGTCCATTATGCATTGATGTGGAATCTGCTTGTTCATAAATGCATTCCATTTGGAGTATCAAAGTGGCAAATATTTATTTGTATATGTACAGAAGTATAGATAGCCTATTAAGATAATGCTAGGGGAAACTCTAATTATACTATAATGTAAATACATTTTGGGGACTAAATGATTAAATGTTTAATCCTCTTTTTAATATGTATTTATTTGTTTGCATAAAAAGGAAAACTAAAAGTATTTAAAGTACAACTCCAATGACAAACATTTTCCATCCTCCCTCTCTCCATTTAAAGTACTCAGGGTGAGGGCCTGAAGCACTCTGTCCCCACCGTTGGGATTAGAATAGTTAAAGTACCTAAAGTTTGTCTTGTAAGGTTCTGGTTTTCTTCCTGATTCCAGGATTGGCCAATGAGAAAATTCACTCCTTGCAAAGCGTGCCTTCCTATTGGCCAAGCCACTGATTGGTGGATCGAACTAAACTCGGTTTAAGGGGCTTTAGGTAAGTATTATTGGGATACCATGGTTGAGGCACTTCAGTCATTCTCCTTTCACGAAAATGAAGTTGTTAAAGGGGAACTGTGGTCTCCAAAAAAGTTGATTTTAAAATGAGCCGTTAACCACCTCTCTACATGCTGCACTGCCCAAGATTCGAAGAAATCACTGATCATAAAGTTAAGGGGTGGGAGGTTCTGAGTATGCGGTCAGAAATGCTAGTTCCACCCCCACAAGATGGCCCTGGGACTGCCTGTCGTAAACTCATTAGTAGTACATCTTGGCTGTGCGGCTGGATTGAGTTAAGTAATTGCTGAGTGGTCTGCTGTTCAGTAAACTGCCTCAACAGTTTATGTGCTTCCCCCCCTTTGTGGACTAAAGCTGCTACTTTTATTCCCAAATTCCCTTTGAAATGTAAATGACCAACATACAACCTGCAGCCAATCATCAAACTTAAGGTTCGTACACACGTGCCGGGCGGATCTCCGAACGACCGGCCGTAGCTATGAGCTGATTAACTCTATCCTGCCCCTTAGCTTGAGAGCAAGTGATACAGGAGGCTAGCCCGCAGGAGGAAGCGGACTGGGGCTTGGCAGAAGGGAAATCTGTGCAAGGGAGTATAGAGCTAGGACACAAGCTTAGGCAGTGTCCAGTAGCTCAGGTCTGTAACAAACTACCCAATCCCTTAGCTTGAGAGCAAGGGAGCCAGTTAGCATTCAGCAGCCCAGGAGACGCCAGCAGCAGCCCAGTGGTTTGGAGCCTAGGCAGTGGAGCCCAGAGATCCCGGGGACTGCATCCCAAGGACAGTGCATCCTTGGTATGGTATGGTTGTGCTTGATAGTGGTGCATTATAATAAAGCTCCTCTAATTGTTAAAGAGCTTGTGTTGTCTGGTTTGCCTTATTTCCCACAACCTCACCCAGGGTGTCTTGTGACAGTATATATTACTGTTCTCACATGAATGAAAAGCCTTCCAACAACGTCCAGGTAACCTCTATTACATGCTTCATATCAGGCTTGTAAATCAATACTAAAAGAGTGAAGATACTGACAGCACAATGCGTCTTCATGAAAAAGGCTTGTAGAACTCTACTATGATTTTGTTCATGCGTTTCTAAACATTTATAACTTGGGCTAAAGAAAGCTCACTTTAAATGTAATATAATACAGATTGACAGACATATCAAATGAGAAAGGCTGGAGCAACAGCCGAAACTTTGGATTGGTAATAAGCCGCTTTGAACCTATTGCAAAACCTGTGAGTGTGGATCTCCTTTAGTCTGTAAACAAGTCGTTAAAAGAATGTCATTTGATAAATACATTTCTAAAATTATTTTTTATGGTCATTTTTTCTTTTTTTTATATGCCTTTTAAAGCCTTTTTAATTAAAGGATAAGTATTGTGTATATAAAGTTTATTTAAAAAACAGAAAATGAAAAGTACTTGGGACAGGAATATAGGCCTGGTAATTTCTAACTCCTAATATTGTTTCTGTGAGGAGCACCAGCCCACTGATTCTTCTTCCTGGCTTCAGCACTATCTTTAATACAGGATTAGTCCAGGATTAACCTGGCAAATGAAAACTGCAGGTGTTGTAGCTCCTCAACAAAACAATACTGAGAGGTAAGCATAATCAATCCAACCTCCCTGCCCCAGGTACTTTCAATTTTTAAAAAGTAAATTTTTAGAGTATAGTTATCCTTTAACCGTGGAAATACATATGCTTTTCAGAAAAGAGCAGTATTTTTTCATCCCAATGACCTTAACCTGCCCATTCAGCATTGTGTCTGTGTATAAATAAATACAACCGAAATACTGACTTCCTGTTGGCAGGACCCCTAATAGAGACCCAGCCCTTGACCCAGCGACTGGGTTGATTCAGTTGCTCAGTAGAGATCTGAGCATCTTTGACCCATCCAACAGCCAATCAGTAAGAATTACTGTTAGGAACATTAAAAGGAAGTGGTGCATCCTGGGAAGAAGAAGGACCGTTAGAACCTATGATGTCAGCTCACTAATGTCAACAGCAGGGAACAGCAAATGGTATGAAATCAACTGATTTATTCTGAATAGTTAGAATAACTGAGAAGGCATTACACAAACTAACAATTTAACAAATATTGATCATTTCCACTGAACTGTCCCTTTAAGTTTGGACTTCCCAACAGAACTAGGGTAAATCATTTGGGGATGTATGATTCATTTTCTTCTGGGTAAAAGTTAAATCTACAAATTTACCACATAACGAGACACTGGTGCACACTGGTAAGAAAATACACAGGTAGACTTGCACTCCAAACGGTGAATAGTTTATTAATAGCCAAACATCAGCAAATCAAACAACGTTTCGGGGTAACAACCCCTTCATCAGGTCCCCGAAACGTTGTTTGATTTGCTGATGTTTGGCTATTAATAAACTATTCACCGTTTGGAGTGCAAGTCTACCTGTGATATTTTATAGCCATTCGTTCCCTTTGAAGTGGGGATTCTGGACTGTTTGCACCCACCTGGGGTTAGTGTGCATATGGACTTTGTTCTTATCTACACTGGTAAGAAAACACACACCAAGTCTTCAAATCAAACAGGTGAACAACTTTACTTGAATTACTTTAACATATCCAGGAATCCCTTATTACTCTTGGTCGTGAAACGTGTCAGGGAGTCCTGAATATGTTAAAGTTATTCAAGTAAAGTTGGATCTGTTTAATTTAAAGACTTGCAGGGTTATTCAATAAAAGTTCTTATCGTTTAAGATGGTACTAATTTTGCCCCAACCAATCAGATATTATATAACATTTGAAAGCTAACATCTGATTGGTTGGGACAAAATCAGCACCGTTTTAAACGTTAAGAACTTTTATTGAATCTCCCTGTTGGTGTGTGTTTTCTTTCTGGTGTGCGCCAGTGTCTTGTTTTGTGGGGAATTTGTGTATTATACCTTGTGGAACGACGTGTCTGGGGCGGCTGCATCTGGACCACTGATTGGAAACGGTGAGCAGGTGAATTTTTTTTATTATACTATATATGTTAAGTGGAAGTTCATATCCATATACTCCATCCTAACCTTATTGAACAAATGTATGTAGAGACGGGTCTGGTGCATGGCCCCCAGGACCATGCTCATGTTTAAGTGAGTGTTTATATGAATATAGTTTTGATGTATTTTGTAGATCTCTTTATTTTAAATTGTAGACATTTCGTTTTAGTTATTGGTTAAAGTAATGGTCAGAATCCCTTTAAATATTTGCTCCTTAGAGTAAAACCTTTTTAAAAAATATTTGTGCTGAGCTCTAGTTCACCGCTTACACCAATGCAGATGTAATTCTTTATACTATAGGTAATGTTTAATTCGTATATTGTAAGCAAACAAGCTCCCCATCCCTGCATCTAGTATGCTGTGTTCCCAGTCAGCCCAGAGGTGTGTGATGATCTCGAAGATAGTTTGTGGTTAGGATGAATGAAATAAGTTAAAAACGATTTGCAAGTAATACATTTTATTAAACCATGTCTTCATCTGGTTTGCGGCCATTGTCTTCGTTTCTAACCAATGATTCAATTATCATCGTGCATGAACTATAATGCGTATAAACCTTTATCAAAAACGGTTCAGATGAAAAGTATCTGGGACGGGGAGGTAGGATTGGTACTTTCAACCTCCCAATATCATTTCTATGAGGAGCAGCAGCACAAAGATAACTGCTTCTGCCAGGACTCCTCTCCTGAGTGCTTCAGCAAATGATTTTGGAAGGTGGGAATAATCAATCCTATCTCTTTGCTCCAGTTACTTTTCATTTCTAAAAAGTACATTTTTACAGTATATTTATCTTTTTTAAGGACTTTATGATCATCACCAGTTACCCATAGCTCACTAAAGCTTCACTGTTTATCTAAAACTTCTACACCTGTAGTATCAGAGCCACTTAAAACAACCATACACCTAGTAAGTCTGGTAATTTCCCACTCATTTCCCCTCCATCATTTCTCCTTAAAATGCTAGAATGATGATGAAAGTTGTGAAACCTTACTCTTTCGATGAACACAGAGGTAGAAGTTGGACTGGGTAACTTTCTCTGTGCAAGTACCTCCAGGAAAAAATCTTCCAATGTTTGCTACACTTCTATGTACTTTTTCTATATAGAAAGGCATTTTTTTACTATAGATTTCAAACTTTATATGCATATTTTTTACAAACGGCATCTACATTCTTTACCTTTTTCACGTCAGCCCAAATCTTGTTGGTTTATGTTCAAATTGACATTTCTTGATAGTAAGCCTGCATCCTAATGTTTTCCTTTGACCTTCATCAATAAGGATTAAAATATAATTACATTTCAATTATTTTGAAATCCTGAAAGCATAACTTTTTTTTTTTTAAATTCGGTTTACTTATGAAGGTTTGCAGGTATATGACAATGACATACATTTCAGGATAAAGGTAACATGAATATCATTCCATTGTGCATACAGACCTGTGATATTGCGTTTTCATTAAAATAACATTATATAACATTTACAATTGTCTCAGCTATAATTTTACTTGTCTTTGATACAATACCTATCCATATGTTTATATTCCATAAGCATTGTACATATAGTATTTTATGTCATATCAGTCACATCGGTTTCCCAGACGGGATAAGTGAGGGGGGGGATAGAGGGGGATATTTGTAGTTTATTCAAGTGCTCCCATCGGGGAATTTATTGGTAAGCAGGATCTATTCTATCTTATTTATGGGTTGTTTATAGTGTATTCTGAATCTTTCCATACGCTCCATATTTTTTTGTATTTGTCAGGGCTCTTCCTGTGTATATATAGCACACGTTGGTAGGGCAGGTCTTTATTGACCAGTCGTTTCCAGTCCTGTATGGTTGGTGTGTCTGGGGCCATCCATTTGAGGACAATTGCTTTTCTGGCATAGAATAATAGTTCTCTACTCAGAGTTAGCTTATATTTACCTCCATGTTCAGAGTCAAAAATTCCTAATACATATTGTTCCGGTTGTAGAGGTATGTTTAGAGCTAGTTGGGTGTGCAGAAATTGTTGGATCTCGTGCCAGTATATTTGTATTCTAGGGCACAGCCATAGTATGTGCCAGCTGTCCGCCTCCGGAGAGCCGCATCTGGGGCAGTTGGAGTCTTGGCGCCTGCCGGCTTGGTGCAGTCTTTGAGGTGTTAGGTATGCTTGGTTCAGAATGTAAAACTGTATCAGTTTATTTTGTGCGGCGGGAGATGCCAGTGTGTGGCTCTCTAGGAGGTCGCCAGCTATTTCTGCATCTGGTATTGGTATAACTTTGCGCCATTTATCGAGTAGCAGTGTTGTTTCTTTAGACATAGTAGCCCGCAGGAGAGTTTGGTAGAACTTTGATACTAATTTTTTCCGTGTGGAGTGTTTTAGGATTTGTAGTATTGGGTGTGGGCTTATACATGTTATTTGTCCCTGAAAGTCTGCTAGTAAACAATGTTTTAATTGTAGGTACTGAAAGAAATGTTGGTTTCTTAGTGTATACTTGTCTTTAAGTTCTTCAAATGGGATTATTTGTTTATCTCGTATTATATGTTCGAAATTGATGATCCCTTTTCTTCTCCAAAATTCAGCCGAGTGGAACTGTCGTAGGTTAGGACATGAGTAGTTTTGCCATATGGAGATCTCCTGTGGGATATCTTTGAAATCAAGTAGGTTATTTATTGTTTTCCACACTTTTGCGTCTTGCTTATGAATTATTGTGTTTTGTCCTATGGAATGAATGGCCGAGTTATTTAGGTATGCCATGTACGTTCCCCTTAGATAGCTCGATAACATCAGATCCGATTGCGTGGGTTGTTCTCCGTCCTTTGTCCAGCATTTGAGATATTTAAGCTGACCGGCTAGGTAGTATAATCTGAAGTCTGGAAATGCCAGTCCTCCGTCTGTTTTGTTGGCTTGTAGTCTTTTAAGTTTGACTCGTGCTCTACCGTTGCCCCATATAAATGATGTTAGGATACCGTTTAGTGTGGTAAAGAATTTCCCGGGGATATACGCCAACGTATGTTGCAGCACGTATAGTATTTTCGGCAGGATAAATATCTTGATCAAATTTATGCGCCCAATAAGGTTGAGTGGTAGTGGCTTCCATCTTGTGACTTTATCTCTTACGAGGTTTAGTAGCGGTATTACATTAGTGTTATAAAATTCGGGGCCAGTCTTGGTGATCATGATTCCTAGGTATTTAAACTTGGATACAATTGGTATATGTTGTGGTAGATTTTCATCGGATAGTGCATTCCTATCCAGTGGGAATATGCAGGATTTGCTCCAATTTATATAAAGTCCTGAGTATGGTCCATATTTTGTTATAACCTGAATGGCTGCCTGCAGAGATCCCTCCGACACATCCAGGAACAGGACCACATCGTCTGCGTACAGGCCCAGTTTTTCTTCGAATGTGTTTAGTTTCAGTCCATTTATTTTTGGGTGGGTTCTGATTTTTATGGCTAGTATTTCGATTACCACTGCGAACAAGTATGGGGACAGTGGGCATCCCTGCCTCGTCCCCCTGCACATATCAAAAAAGTCTGATGAAACTCCTTGTGTTGTAACGCAGGCCGTCGGGTTGTTGTAGAGGAGGCGAAGCCAAGTCACAAAGTTTGGGCCCAGTCCATATTTCCGCAGGACAGCCCACAGGAATTCCCATTCTACCGAATCGAAGGCTTTCCTAGCGTCAAGTGAGAGGATTGCCCTGTGTCCGGTATTATCGTGGTTTACCTGCGTCTGGATTAGTACCCGCCTTAGATTAATCGACGTTGACTTCCCAGGCATAAATCCCGTCTGCTCTGGTGCTATTAGGATGGTAATTACGGTTTGCAGTCTGTTAGCTAGTATTTTTGCCAGAATTTTGTAGTCGCAGTTCAATAGCGATATCGGCCTGTAGGAATCGAGTTGTGTTGGGTCCTTATCTTGTTTTGGCAGTACTATTATGTTGGCTTCTTTCATTGATTTTGGTAATTGTTGACATCGAAAGGCTTCTTGGTATGTGTGCAGGAGGGGTTTGCTTAGTGTGGCTGCGTATCTCTTGTATATTTCGATCGGGATACCGTCTAGGCCTGGGGCTTTCCCGGAGTTTAATTGTTGTATTGTTGCTTGTATTTCTTCTTCCGTGATTTGTTTTTCTAGGGATGTGCGTTGGTTATCGTCTAGTGTGGGGCACGGAATGTCCGCTAGGTAGGTATTTATTTCGCTTGAGGTGTATGTTAGTTGCGTTGTATATAGTTCTTGATAGTAATGTTTAAAGCTGTTGGCGATATCCGATACCTGTGTTAGTGTTCCTTTATTTGGGTCTTGAATCTTGAGGATTGTATTTGGCGCTTGTTTTTCTTTGGTTAGGTACGTTAGTATCTTTGCCGATTGGTTACCTAGCTCGAAGTGGGATTGTTTGTAGAAGAATGACTTGCGTTGTTCCTTTTCTTGTAGTAGGGTGGAATAAGATCTCTGTCCGGTTTGCCACTTTCGGTAGTTCTCTGCTGTGGGGTTTAGTATATATCTTCTTTCGGCCTGCATTACTTCTGATGTTTCTTTTTCTTCATCCTTCCTGGATTTTTTCTTTATATATGAGACCGTTGATATTAGGGTTCCTCTCAGGAAGGCTTTTAGTGCGTCCCACTGAATTAGGGGAGAAGTTGTACTCTGGTCTATGCTCAGATACATCTTTAGTTGTTCCTGAATGCGGTCTGGTTCTGGGAATAGGGAGATCCAGAAGGGGTTCAGTTTCCACCTCCTACTTGTCGCTACCTGCATATTCGCTCCCGATAGCTCCAGACAGAGGGGGGTATGGTCAGATGGTCCTCTTGGCATAATAGATATATTTAGTATGTTATTCATTAATTGTGGAGTCACAAATATGTAGTCCACTCTGGAGAGTGTGGCATATGTTGTTGAATGACAGGTGAACCCCTGTGTGGATGGATACATATGTTTCCAGACATCCACCCATTCCTGGTCTATTGCGAATTTGTTTATTTTGGTTAGTGGGGGGGTGGAGTCTGGTCGCAGCCTAGCGGGAAGTCGGTCCCAACTCTCATCCATCACCATGTTGAAATCTCCCAATATAATGGCGGGGGTGTCAGGATGCTTTGCCATGAATTGAATAGCGTGGGACAGGAGTGAGATATTTGAGGGTGGCGGGTTAAAAAAACCAAGTATTAGGTATGGGTTGTCGTCTATTTTCAAGGCCCGAAACACAAATCTACCAGCTACATCTATTTGCGCTTGTAGGATTTCACACCTTAATGTGTTGCGTAGGATTATAGTCACACCTCTGGCATACGATGAGTGGTAACTATGGAATTGCTGGCCCATCCATGGTTTGTTTAGTTGTTGGGCATCTTGTTGTGAGAAGTGTGTTTCCTGCAAACACAACACATCTGGTCTGTATCTGCCGATGATATCCCAAACTATGTGTCTTTTACGTGGGCTGCCCAAGCCTCGCACATTCCATGAGAATAGTTTCAAATCTCCTATCATGGCATTCTAGGTTGAGGGGGAAGCTGGGGGGGGGGGAGGGCAGGGAAGGAGAAGGGGTGTCTGAGAGACCGATCAGTACCAACCTTTTTATCACTTTATCAACAGTTTACATACAACACTTTGATTTGTAGACTACTATTAACATATCTATATATTTTTTTATTAGCTGAGTTAAACTTAGTTTACAATTTTAATGTTAATATTTTGTTCTAACTTCTCAGGGGTTACTTTTGTAACTACTGTGCCCTGGATTAATTGGGGTGGTGATTCGAGACTCCTCCAAATATTTTTCCCCACTTAGATATATATATAACTGATGGTCCCGGGAGGGGGACTACTATCTTATTTAACTTTGTATATTATGTAGAAGTTCTTTGGTGGCAGTTTACTTCCATATATACAGCGTGGGAACAATTTACCCGATATTTACCATAGCGTGTAGTAGTATCTACCTTCTTGGGTCTATTTTCCCTCACTATAGGGTTGGTGTCTAGTAATTCAAAGCCTGTGACATTTGCTTAAGTGACCCTAAGGTTTCGCCTGTCATGTTAAGGGGTATCCCTGCGGTTGCATCTGCAGTTATTCGTTTGCTATACTATACGGGTTGCATTCGTCTGCTGCAGGGGTGACATTAAGTTGTTTCTATATCCTAGGGTGTGTTCTTGTAGCTTGCTTGTCTATTTGCATACTAAGTTATAGATGTGTGTCAGCCCACCTGTACATTGCGACAGAGTTTGTACCCTTGGCGTTGCCTTTGTGGATATTGTTTCAGTTATATCCTGCTCAGCTAATAGGGAACCTTAGTATCTATTCTGCCTATGTAGTATTATTAAAGTTAAATTTTGTACACGTCTCCCGACAGTTATAGTCACATTTGCTTGTATACATATATCATTTCTTTTATAGTATATTGCACATGTTATATACATTCACTTATTTAATACTCAATCATAGGTGCCTTATCTTTGTTTGTGTTACCAGTTCCTTTATCAGGGTTTCCAAGAATATAGGTATTCAACCTGCGGGGTATGCCAGTGGTCGTCGGTACAGGTTGGGGTTGTAAATGTTCTGTTGCCAGGGCAAATGTCCCTTTTTGGTCGCAAGGGGCTTTGTAAGTTTGTCATGGGTTACCAAATATCAATTGTTCAGGTTGGCCACTATGCCATGTTTTGGCGTTACTGTCCTTTAGTGTTTGATTGCCCTTGTTGTATCTTGTTAGTGTGGTGGAAGTAGAGAGTCATTACTATGTCGCATCTATAAGTTTATTATTGACTGTTTAACATATCTTTCAAGTGTGTGGTGTGTCATGTCTATGTACTCACGTGTCCATACGATCTACCGAGACTGCTGTGGTTTCAAATACCCGTGGTGTCGAGCCAGGCTGTAGCTTCAGCCGGTGTTTGGAAGAAATGGGTTTTCCCCTCATGGATGAACCTCAGCTTAGCCGGGTATAAGATGGCATACTCCATACCCGCCTTTCGGAGCCTTTGCTTCACCGCCAGAAATGATGCTCTTCTACGCTGCAGGTCTGGGGAATAGTCGGGAAATATTGCGATGTTGGTATTCTCATATTGCAGGTTTGTTGCGGTACGTGCCTGCCTCAGAATTGTATCTCTATCCCGTGAGTTCAGCAGTCTCGCTATGATCGGCCTGGGTCTGCTTCCAGGTGGCAGGGGTCTGCTCGGGACCCGGTGTGCTCTTTCCACGGTGAAGGCGGTGCTGAGGGATTCACCTCCAAATTTTTCTTTTATCCATTGCTCCACAAAGTCCTCGGTTTGTCCTCCCTCTGCTTTCTCTGGGAATCCTACCAGGCGGAGATTCTGTCTCCTTGATCTGTTCTCCAGGTCGTCAGCTTTTTCTTTGTATTGTTGTAGTTCTTGCTGTAGTTGGGTTATGTTTGCTGGCAGTGGTTGTACTGTGTCTTCCATTGTGCTGAGCCTCGTTTCAGTTTCCTTTACTCTTTGGCGCACTTTTTGTAAATCCTGCCTCAATAGGCCAACATCCACGTGTACCTCCTCAATAAGAACAGTAAGTGTGGATCGCGTGTCTCTTATGGCCTGTAACAAGCTGGAGTGCAGCTGAGGTAGGGTGAGCTCGGTTTCAGGGTCTGGTGGGCCTGCCAGGTCCGGTGTCGGGGTCGCTCTTATGGCCGGGGTATTGGCCGTCCGCGCAGCCATACGTCCCTCCGCGTCGGGTCCGATCTGTCCTCCCGGTTTCGGCGGCCGCTGGTCCCGATGACAGTGTGGGCAGTGTGTTTGCTCCCAGATGGGCAGTGTGTTTGCTCCCTCGGCCAGGGTAGGAGTCGTCCGCGCGGCCACGTGGCAGTCTGTGTCGGGCTCCCTCTGTCTCGCGAACTTACTTAGTCGCTCGGCCGCCGGGTTGTCCATCTTGCCCTTCTTGGTGTCCTTGCCTCTGCCCATCTGCGGTGTCTCAGGTCACTGTGGGTGCTGGATTTGTCTGGATCTATGGAGTTTGTGGAGGAGCTCGAGGTTACACGTCCTTTCAGTCGGCCATCTTGGTCACGCCCCCTGAAAGCATAACTTTACATTTAGACTTTGATAACCATTTACAACATTCTGTCTAGACATCACATATAGATTGTGCCATACTTTAGTTTCTACTATCTGAAAATAGAAACCCTCACTCTCAAGATTCACACCATGTAATTAATAAACAGATTAAATTGAAGTTTCCCCAAACCATAACCTTGTGAAACAAAATAAATACACATGTGGTTTTCAAGCCAGCAGACAATGTTATTGCACAATAATAACACCATGCAATACAGTTTCAGAAAATCATTGCAAGTGTCCAACATCTACTGCTGCTAAGCCATAGTCTTTCTTTCTTCTTGTCACGTTACACAGAACTCTACTGATCGCATTCATACACTTTATAACAGTGAGGAGTAATCCCCATGTGTGACCCTATCAATTGGAAGGTTTGTGTTTTTGCTATAGGTCTACGACTTGCAGTGCAACTGTATTGAATTATGTTAAATATTCCATATAGGCAATGATTCCAGCTACTAGAGCCTTTATCAAGCCTGTGCCAAATAACTCAAAGTTCATATATAAAGGCCATATAGGCCGCACGCCAATCATGTGACCTAATCAAATATTTATCATCAGCACCTAGAGAGTGCTATTGTGTCTCAGATGATAGTGCATTGCATTCCCATCTTAACATTTGCGTGACTTTAACGCAAGCTATAAGCTGGATGTTTGATTAAGAACTGTTAATAAAAGTTTTAAACACATTCTAAGAATAAACATAAAATAAAGAGGCTTACATGAACTTAATTTTCTATAGAAAAGTAATTTCTTGTTTTATAAGTATAGGTGGCTGCACAAAATTAATTAAAAAGTACGAACTCTGCCAAAAAGCTTGTAATGGTGGCTTATTTTACGTTCTCCTCCACCAATCAGCGCAAGCACACCACAAATATCCCTTGTTAAGGCCAAATAAATCAACAGAAGAGACTTTCACTTTGAAGACACTGTGCTTCAAGGTAGATTGCAATGATGCATTACAAATATTATATAATTATTTGCACTAATATTTGAGCAGGTGGAATGGATTAGTGCACAGTCAACACCACATTGCTGATAACATGTACTTTTTCTGAATGAATATGTGCTGTGCAACATGTATAAATATTGTCAATAATTCTTTACCCAAAGATAGTAGTGTTTGTATTTCTCTGCTCTGCGGAAGGCATATGAAATAAAACTTAAACAAGCTATCTTGGGTCTTCTGTTTTGTAATTATAAGAAATAATTCATTTCACATCTGAATGGAGTAAACAACTTAATATTTTGTTATTTGTTAGCAATTAAAATTGGATTTTGTCTCCTCCGTATCTGTCATTTTGAAAGCCATATTTTACACAATAATTGTATTTAAGCTTCTGGGATTTTTATGGAGAAATGCAATTAAACAGAAAGTTGTTACGACTGACCTTTACATTGTGTTATCTGCTGATCTATTTCTGTCCAGCCAATCAGAATAAAAACTAGTTAGAATGATTCTTTATACCCTTAATAGTATATAGAGTTATGTATTTATAAACCATGCTTGTGCCTATAGTAAAGGTGAGAGTCCAGCCAGTTTATGGTGTGGGACTAGCACTCTGTATTCCTGCCATCTCCTTGCTGGTGTGTGCAACTTCAAGAAAAAGATACTTAAGATCCTCTGTATCTTTCTTGAAGTTGTGCCTATGTTACGTGTATGCAGCTGCCTTTTCAAATCAGCCCTCTGTTACATATATGAATTTTTATCCAAAGATGATCTTTAATAACTACTTTTAGTCGTTTTAGGGAAGTCCTATATGCAGTAAGCTTTAGTCCTTTTTATGGGTAGTCATCTGGGTAGGTTTATGTCATCCTTAATTGGATAACACAGGGAAGTTCCATATGTTCTGATGCAGTGTTCACTCCAATCCAGCTTCAGATCCAGTTTTTTTTAAAAAGAAAGGAAAAACAATAAATGATGCCCTGGTCATACAGTGACACCCAGTGATAGATATACTAAAAAAACTACCATATGAAGTATTGCAATTAAGGAGAAATGTAAGAGCTTATTATATAGAACCTACAACATATAGGGCCATATTCATAAAGGCGCTGTATCGCTTTTTAGCGATACCGCACATTTAACGATCGTTAATTTCCGATCAGTTTAGCAATCATTAATTTACGATCATTATCATAAATTAATGATAACAATTGTAAATTATTGATACGATAACGCAATCATAGATTTACCATCCCCATAGAATACCATTGTGGTAGTTTAATACCGCATGGTATACTACGACTGAACGTACGTTAATTAATGAACTCTTGGCATAAATGTACGACTATCACGTGCCGTATCACATGTGTGATATCACTAACTTGCGATACTGCGTGTTAATGAATATGGCAAACCTTCAGGGTTTTTTTTGGTTAAAGGGGAACTGTGATCTCCACACTAGTGGCCTTAAAGGACAACAATACCAAAAAAAACAACATCACCCCCATTACATGTCCACACTTCCAGCAGATGAAATCGCTAACTTACATTTACAGCTGTGCTGCCCTCCCTTAGATATCACACAGAAAAATGAGTGCTAAAAGCCCGCCTCCTAGGTATCCCAGGGCCATGATTAACATAACACTTGTCATTGGCTGGTGGGAATGTCTGTTACAACCTCTCTCCTCCTCCTCTGCCAGTCAAGCAAACTTGAAATTGCTAGGATACAGCCTACATAAGCAAGGGTGGGTTTTCCCGCATGCTAGCTCTGAGTGACAGTTAGAGGCAGACAGAATCGTTTCACCACCTTCACAGCATGGCTAATTGAAGGCAGAGAGAGGCTCGAAATCAGTAAATAAATGTATGGGGAGCCCTTTACTCGTTTTAAAGCAACTAAAAAATAAAAATGCATTGAGGCAATACAGTTATCCTTTAATAATAAAAGAGCACACTCCTTCCTTTAAAATTACTACAGGATCATGCTTCTATCATGCTGCAGGCAGTAGTATAAATGGTGGTTTTTCCTGCTAGCACTGTGAGCTGTGGCATCACCAGCACCACTGGTCTGCCCCCAAGTCTCAGGTTGGAGCATGCCCACTGCTGAGACAAAGCATAATCAGCTGCATCATAAACCCCGTCCATTGGCTTGTTTAAAGGGCATCTTTATATATATATATAAATTTAAGTTGACCATAACTGGAGACTATAATTCTTCCCAACCACCACTGTATCATTTTTTTTGTTGATCTGCACCCTATTTCTTTAGATATCCAATCTAAAACGTCTTATATTTCAGCTGTCAATCAAATCCCTTGCTCTCAAAAACTATTCTTCTGTGAGTAGTTTTACTGTAGCTGGAATGGTGACAGAGTTTTGACAGTTGGAATGCTGTGTGCAGGCTTGACAGTTGGATTGTGGGGAAAAAAGTCAGGTTGAATGGAAGTGGGAGCGGTTAAAAAAGGGAGGGGGGATACTGCTCCTAAACAAAATGTGTGCTGGATTGAAGGCATGCAGCAACACACGCCAATCAGAGTATGTGCTACTTACATGAATTCATTTATAGATTAAGATGAGGCAAAGTCATTTTTTCAGTATAGTGTCCCTTTAAAGGTATGGGAGAGCTATTTTCAATAGAGAGACATTCTATTTAGACCACAGTTACTCTTTTAATAAGCACCTGTTTATTATGCACCCCGGTTAACTGAAATATAAGGAAGGATGTTTTTGGAATTGCGCAAAAGCACTAGGTTTATTGGGGCCTTCTCTTGCACCAGCTGAGATGGTTAAAATATAATGTATTTGGTTTTGAACCTCATGTTAAAGTTCTCCTTCTAGAGCGATCCAGCTCTGTGCGATCCACTTGTAAAGGGATTTTCTGTTTTAAAGGAATTTGTCTGTTTTCAAGGGATGTGTTAAGAAACAAAAGCATTTAAAGGGCATCTATAGTAGGAAAATGAACTTTTTTTTTCTTTCCATGAGTTCTATAATTCCTCCCCATCCCCAGAGTGTCATCACTTTGTTCAGATTCCCTCTGTGACCTGAGATACACAACTTGGAAGAATACGTGATTGCATTCCTGTACTCCTACTTGTACTGTCAATCAAATCCCTGTGACGTGATCCTCTTCCCTGCTTATGTCCCTCCCTCCTCCATGCTCTGTAATAAACATAGAGATAAGAGAGGTAGCTTTGATGGCAGAGTTAAGGCTTCACTTGACCCCCCTTCTTGAAAGACTTCACTGATTGATGATGGGTCATAAAGAGAAAGATCAGGACACGGAGAGATCAGTGTCTCCAGGATAGCTCGCTTTCTATTGGCCACTGTGCGTGGGTGTGTTTTTCAGGATGTTGAACTTTTAACTCCTACTGCACATGATAAGCTTGTCGGTTAGCCGGAATTTATACACAGAGGAGGTAACAGAGGGGAGGGGGAATGGGGGAGTGCTGCACACAGATCTGACACCATGGAAAAACAAAGAGATAGGATAAAGGCAGCACAGAGTACATGAATTTAACTTTGCAATGGACCAATGTGTTTTTTTCACTATAGATGCCCTTTAAAACGAAAAAGGGTTTAAGAACAAGATTTTCGTCTTTTGTTTTGTATTGCTGCTTCTGCGTTGTGTATTGCTATTGCTGTGTATTGCTGTTTAGTATGGACAGTTTTGTTGGGACCATGCAATGTTTATCCTGCCGCATGTATGGGATCTTGGAGCAGCTGCCCCAAGGGACCTATGTATGTTTCAGATGTGGGTGGGTTGCCCATTTGGAATCTGAAGTGCAGAATCTAAAGGGGAAACTTGAAGCATTGCAGGGCTTGGCAAACCTGGGGGAAACAGATTTGCTGCGTTAGCTGAAGATGTGGAGGACGATGGCTCAGAAGTAGCATGTATGGAGCGGGCCATTCCCTTGAGCACTAAGGGGACAGCCATCTCTAATACGAGAGAGGGAGGATTGGGGCTAGGAAGGGGACTCCATTATTAGAAGGGTAGATAGGGTAATCTGCCGCCAAGACCCTACATGCCGAACAGTGTGTTGCATGCCTGGTGCTAGGTGTGGTGTACATGTGGTGTATTGTGTAGACCGATTATTGGGTGGGGCTGGGAGTGACCCAGTGGTCTTGGTTCATGTTGGTGCCAATGACAAAGTTAGAGGTGGAGGTGAGGTCCTTAAAAATGATTTCTGAGAGTTAGGGGCCAAGTTAAAAGTAAGGACCTCAAGGGTAGTGTTATTAAAAATACTACTGCAGCCACGTGCTACACTAGGGAGGCAATGGAAGCTTAGGAGTATAAATGCGGGGCTAAGAGGGTGGTGTAAGGCGATGGGGTATGGGTTTTTGGAGAACTGGGCTGACTTCTTTGTTGGCTACAGGCTCTTTTGTAGAGATGGACTTCACCTCAATGATGATGGCGCAGCTGTTTTGGGGGAGAAGATGGCTAGAGGGTTGGAGGAGATTTTAAACTAGGTATGGGGGGGAGGGTACATTGACTACACAGGGGTAGACAGAGGAAATAGGGATAGGGGGGCTAATAACATAATGCAGGTAAATGGGGGAGGGGGGAGCATAGAGGATAAGGAGGCATGTAAGTCCCAGTTTGGAATTAAGTTGAATGATAATCTAAAATGTATGTTTACAAATGCAAGCAGTCTGTCTGGAACAACTGGAGAACTAGAACTAATAGCTTTAAAGGAAAGGTATGATGTGGTTGGTATAGCAAAAACATGGCTAAATGATTCACATGACTGGACAGTAAATATTGAAGGATACTCCTTATTTAGACATGACAAAGTTAATAAGAAAGGAGGGGAAGTATATATGTATGTAAAACAAGAGTTGAAGCCAAATTTAAAAGATGAGATAGATGGGGTATAAACGATAAGGCAGAAACAATATGGGTGGAGTTATATACAAGAGGCAAGAAAGTGGGTAAATTAATTGTTGGGGTATGTTATAAGCCGCCAAATGCCAGTGAGGATGTGGAAATGAATCTCCACATGCAGTTGACGAAGGCTGCTGGTATGGAGATACGGTAATGGGAAGTTTAGGGAATAGTGATCATTATATAGTGTCATTTAATACAGTTTGCAAAAAACAAAAGTGCACTGAGTAAACAAAAAATCTAATTTTATGTTGTTGAAGGAATCGCTCCTGCTCATAGACTGGGGGATTTGTTCCTAGGTAAGGATATTGAGCAGAAGTGGACTGCTTTTAAAGGGATATTAAACCATTATATTTCTATATTCATACCTTTAGGGAACAAGTGTAAAAAAATGAGGTCCATTCCTGCATGGCTTAATGCCCAGGTAAAAAGGGAAATGGAAAAAAAGAAAAAGGCTCTTAAAATTTTGAAATTGGAGGGAACTGAACAGTCATACAGGGAGTATAACAGCTGTAATAAAGAGTGCAATAAAGCAATAAAACTAGCTAAAATAGAAAATGAAATACAGATAGCAGAACAAAAGTTTAACCCGAAAACATTTTTTTATTGAGTGAAGTTGAGTACATTGTTTTAGAAACATTACATATACATTTGTGCCAAGGACAAATTGTAGATTATCAATTTGACAATTTTCATTATACCAGCATTTGTTCTTTTTGTGTATTCGGTCCCTCGTTTTTCATATTAAATCAGTTGAGAAAAGGGTTATACCAATAATATTAACATATAATTTTAATAATAAACAATTCCTGTCCTGTTGTTCCAGTTCTCCTCTATCCGCCACCAACAACCTTGTCTCCTCCGTTTTTGTTGAGCGGCCCTTTTGGGGGCTCTTTGTGCCTAATCCTTTAGTTGTCTGCTCTTTGAGTAGCGTCCTTCACTGGGAGACCTCTGGAATCAGACATGGCAAAACCCCCAAAATGTTTGTTAAACATATCAATAATAAAAAGATGAGGACTGAGAATAATGTGCTAAACCATTCCCCCCCCCCCCTCTGTATTCACTTAAAGGGACTGTCCACCCCTCTATCCAAAAATTGATATAATGTAGATAACCCCCTAAAACCTTCGTTTTAGTCAAAATTTAGAAATCAGCTCCCACACAGAGATATTATACTTACATGCTCCTCCGACTAATGTATAAAATTTGTACATGGATAGAGAATTGGTTATTGGATCGCAAACAGAGAGTGGTTGTCAATGGAGCTACATCTATGTGGGCTAAAGTGGCCTCAGGGTTCTGTACTGGGGGCGCTTCTGTTTAATCTGTTTATAAATGACTTAGAAAGGGGCATTGAGAGCAAGGTCTCTGTGTTTGCTGATGACATTAACTATGCAGAGCTTTGGAAACTTCAAATTATGTGCAATTGCTGCAAGCTGACCTAGATAGATTATCAAAATGGGCAGAAGTATGGCAGATGAGATTTAGTGTTGATAAATGTAAGGTGATGCATTTGGGGTTTAACAATCCTTGTGCCACCTACACCATAAATAACTCTGTGTTAAGTGAATCTCGACTGGAAAAAGATCTGGGGTTCTGGTAGATAACAGACTTAGCTGTAGCAAACAATTCTAGAAAGCAATGGCTAGAGCTAGCAAGATATTATCTTGTATAAAGAGGGGAATAGATTCAAGAGAAAAAAACATTATACTCCCTCTTTACAAGGCACTGAAAGGACCTCATTTGGAATATGCAGTGCAGTTTCATATACAAAAGGGACATCTTGGAAATTGAGGCAGTTCAGAGAAGGGCAACTAAAATAATAAAGGGAATGAAGAAGCTTGACTATGCAGACAGATTAGACAAGTTAGGGCTGTTTACATTAGAGAAGCGACGTTTGCGTGGGGATATGATCACTATCATCATATACAAATATAGCAAAGGTTTCTTAACAGTGAGAACGGTGAAACTGTGGAACTGTCTTCCAGCAGATGTGGTAATGGCAAGTTCATTGAATAGCTTTAAAAGTGGGCTAGATAAGTTTCTAAAACTAAAAAAGATTGAGAATTACTGGTATTAATACATATACTGCAGTTCAGGTTGGTCCAGGGATACTATATAATATTGATAATTACTGGTATTAATACATATACTGTAGTTCTGGTTGTTACAGGGATACTATATAATATTGAGAATTACTGTTATTAATACATATAGTGTAGTTCTGGTTGGTACAGGGATACTATATAATATTGAGAATTACTGGTATTAATACATATACTGTAGTTCTGGTTGGTACGGGGATACTATATAATATTGAGAATTACTGGTATTAATACATATACTGTAGTTCTGGTTGGTACGGGGATACTATATATTATTGAGAATTACTGGTATTAATACATATACTGTAGTTCTGGTTGGTACGGGGATACTATATAATATTGAGAATTACTGGTATTAATGCATATACCGTAGTTCTGGTTGGTACAGGGATACTATATAATATTGAGAATTACTGGTATTAATACATATACTGTAATTCTCGTTGGTCCAGGGATACTATATAATATTGAGAATTACTGGTATTAATACTGTAGTTCTGGTTGATCCAGGGATACTATATAATATTGAGAATTACAGGTATTAATACATATAGTGTAGTTCTGGTTGGTACGGGGATACTATATAATATTGAGAATTAATGGTATTAATACATATACTGTAGTTCTGGTTGGTACAGGGATACTATATAATATTGAGAATTACTGGTATTAATAAATATACTGTAGTTCTGGTTGGTACGGGGATACTATATAATATTGAGAATTACTGGTATTAATACATATACTGTAGTTCTGGTTGGTACAGGGATACTTTCCGATTGCCAATTCAGGAAGGAATTTTTCCCCCTTTTTTAGCTGTTTTTTTTGTCTGGATCAACTGTTAGGTAGAGTTAAAAAGGAGAGGGAAAAGGCTGGACTTGATGGACGCATGTCTTTATTCAAACTCAATTACTATGTTACTATGTTATTATGTTATAAACTACTAATCTGCAGGCAGCATGGTGGCTCAGTGGTTCGCACCAATGCTTTGCAGTGAATCGTAGCTTCAGATCCAACCTTGGTTACATCATCAAGGAGTATGTTCTTCCTGTGTTTGTATGGGATTTCTTTTCTCCAGTCAATATGGCTTCCCCCACAATCATAAAGACCGAATGATTATGTGGGTGTATCATGATCTAAATGAATGAAGTAATTTAAAGGCACTACTTAAAGGAGAACTAAACTTACATTTTTTAAAATCCTAATGTGTAAGCTATTCTCCCCAGAACACCTATAAATTGTAAGATTCTTCTCTAGTAAGTTACATTTAGTACATGTAAGTAATAGATTCTATAACAAAGAAGGCTTTTGTGTTGGTGCCAGTAAAACTCACAGTCCATGAATGCCTTAAAGAGCCACGCTCCCTGACCCCAGGATTCACTGTAGAGAGTTTCTAGCCAGTGTTCATTGTTAAATTGCTGGTGGCACAACATATAAATGGCATGTTTTTAGGAACACACAGCCCAAGAAGTCACAGGTTAAAAAACCCTTGTTTATTTATGAAACAAAACAAACATTTTTTGCTTTTTTTGTTGTTTGTTTCCATCATGTTTCAAGAAAAATATAAAGTTTAGTGTGTAGTTTTTTTTTTTTAATTTACCAACCAGTGTGAATTGCTAACAGCCTTCCTGGAGAAGGAAACAAACAGACCATTGGAACACAGGCTTAATTCCCCAGGCTTCCTTTTTTTTTTGTATTATGTTCCTAGCAAAATATAAAGAAGTTCTACATGTACTTATATCCCACCTAGTAGCCCCTGAGGTAGAAAGCTTTCTTTTTAGAAAGACACGGTATAGAATATCTGTTGTATTCAATTAGATCAATGCTGTTTTAACACCTTACTCTGGGCGTTCCTATAACACCTCTTAGCCACTATGCAATCACACCCTTAACACCTGGCTGTGATATGCTAATTGGGATTTTCCAGGGTACGTATTGCCACAGATTCTTGTACAAGTCATTCTGAATTGAGAAAGCCAGTCGGATGACTAGCGAAACGTCTTCAAGAACTACATTTTAAGTCCAGTTGATCTAATTGAATACAACAGATATACCATGACCTGGATGAATGAGAACCTTCACAAGCACGGTATAGAATGTTGCATGTTCAATTCCTCAGACGATCATATTTTCAAGGATTATTGAACATTTAAAGATTTTCGAAAAACCTCGAACATTCGCTAAAAATCGAGACTGTGCTCCGAGGTCCCAAAATACGAACGATCCGTCCGGTTTTGGATGGAACATTCGGATTTCAGTTCCGTGTCGGATCAGGGTCCGAGTTGGACCCGGATCCCATCTCTACAGTAGATCACTTTTATTTGTAGCTGTCACTAAAACCAAATTCACCATCCATGTAACCATGGGACATGGTGCCATAAATGGTGCCATAAATATTGGGTATAGAATAAATTTTGGTATTTTTTTTATATCTTAAAAACAGGTGTTGTAATTGAATTTAAATACAATTAATGTAGGGTAACTTTACACTACACTGAAAACATTCCAATACAGTGAGGATCTACACCCTCATTATTGAGGGTGGATTATTACACAGATGCCACATACATTTGTATTGCAAAGTGTTCTGAAGTCTGAGATTTTGAGTTTTAGAACCATCACGTTGTACGGATTCTATTACTGAGAATTAGAAGGCACCTCTTAGTTCGTTCAAACTGATAAGCAGCCGTTGATCTTATCTCATTTAAGATGTCCAGATAAACAGCAAAATGGGGTAAAATGTAATTTCTATCATTTGCAGTATTATTACTATGTGAATCTTTCATTGTTGCCGTGGAAGAAATAACTTGTGTTCTTGGTATAGCACGTGTTTCACTGTGTAGGGTAGAGGGTGCAGTGTATCAGATGTTTGGTCTAATGAGTTATAGCTCAAGACTTGCTATGAGCTTGTGTCCACTCTCTCTACTGGGAGCTCCAGAGGTTGCAGTAGCATGTCTTAAATGATAGTATATGTTTATAAACCTTATAAACGAGCGTCTCACTTTCTTTATGACTATGGCAAATTCCTTTTTCACAGTTTTAAAGACGTAATTACACTAGTTATAAAGAACAGAGGCAGTGTTTTTCCTGTGGCTCCTCCATAGTAAGTGAAAAATGTGTTTCAGATAATATTACTGTAATATCTGGTGCATTAATCCCATAATTACATAAGGTCACCATCGTAATCCAGCACTGGGACTGCAAACAATGTAAAGAGCAAAGCAAGTCATCATCATCTTTCATGTTAAAAAAACCCAGGAACAATTGAATAGCATGATGTATAGCTCAGAACCGAAAAGAATCAGGCAGGTGTCTCTTACTGTAAAATTTTATATATAATAAAGAAACATGGATGGTGGATTAAGTGTTCTTAAATCGGCTGGAACAGAATATGGCTTGAATGTGGCCTTTTTGTGTGGTTTGCGGCAAGAACCCGAGAGTGTGTTTCCTCTTGTCACCTGAAGTGCAGTTGTACACTAAAGTCACAGCACCAACCTCTTACACTGTGATAACCCCTTCATTTGCTTGGTTTGGTTCTGAAATTTAGGAAATTGCCCTACATGAAGGAAAAGAACAGAAAACATGTATACAAGGTAATGTACTGTTTGCTCAGGGTCTCATGATCTTAGGCTTAAGGAAGAGATTTAGTGTAATGACCTTTTGTTTGAAATCAATGACTAAGGGGTAAAAGTATGGATTTGTATGTTGAGCTGTGATTGCTGTCCAGTGTGCCATGGCCATTGAAATGCACTGATAGTTCCTATTACAGTAACTGCAATAGGACTGCAAGCTGAATGTTTGTATCTGTGTGCCTATTCATCCTTGCCTTTAGACACTTGATTTGTTCTTAGATTCCTGTTCCAGGAACAGGAATCCTCACTCATTTGCTACACATATTGGGTGTTAATTTTTGCCCATCTAGTCATACTCTAACATACTCTACTTCCCATTTTATCATCATTAAAGAGTTAATAGCTTTAGAAATTTTACTGCTTGCTCTTAGTTTGCCTGCCTTGTTGTTACAGGTTGGGGGTCCATTCCCTGCCTCACTTCTAAAGCTATCAAGGCTTTGATAACAGCAAAATGGGAGGTAGAAATACTCAACCAAACCTCCCATGCAATTACATATTTAAGGGGGAAATAATTTGGGTGCTAAGTGCTCCTTTAGGCCTGCCATGGATGAAGCAATATTGTTACCCAATAAGATTGTCCAATAGAAAATGGATGTTTTAGCAAAAGGGCCTGCAAATTTCTTCCAGACACAGGTGAAAACAGGTTCATTTTGAAAGCTATGGTAATTTATAGTAATTTACACCAGGAAGATATCTGTATATCAGTAAATGGCCTTCCTGTCTGATGGATCTCATAAACATGAGTTAATTTCAACCCGATATTCCTGCTTGACAGACTCCTATGCACAAACAATTCAGTAATCTGATGTTTGGGAATAAAAGTTGTATGGCTGATATTTCTACATGACTGATTGTATGGCCTGTTAAAGACCATGAGGTCAGATTAAATGTACTGACATATTCAATACATTACAAGTCAGTGCCTAGTGTTCCCATCCTACATATTTAAATAATTATTCGTTAGTCAACCAAAATATTAAACCAGGTATTCAGTTGGCTGGAATATAAGTAGAATGGTTGGTGGAAGGGCACTCCTTTACAAGGGGCCATTTTTACTGGTCCTTTACATTGCATTTAAACATTTTTATGCAGAATGTACTGTATATTATGTATATTATATATACACACACACATATATATATATATATATATATATATATATATATATATAAGTCTACGTATTTATATCTGGGGTTATTGAGCTGAGGTCATCTAGCACCATTACCAGCATTCCCCCTCCCAAGATAAATGTACAGCCAACCAGCCAGAAGAGGTGTGGATTCCCAATGCCCCTTATAAATTAGAGATAACAGAGTTGCAGCAGTTCTGATGAAGCTGAGTAATGTCTTTATCCAGCGCCCATCAGCAAGTAAATTGGGCTACTATCTGGGATGCTGGATCTCTGCCCAACAGTTTTCTAGGTGTTTAAAATAGGGTTTAGTTCTTTTACAAAGCTTTTATTTCATATTGTTTACTCAGCAACCAATCCATGGAACTTTCTCTCTCTAACTACCCTATACGGTATATACTGTATAAATATATATATTAAACAGGATATGCCTTACCTTAGGGAGTCATTTGGTTCAGAGGGACCCTTGGCCTTGCTTCAGAGTTAATCAAAATTGTCTTTTAAAAAATGTTGAAATCTGCAGTTGTATTTCATCAATCACTGGAGGGCTTTAAATCCCCAATTTAAATTTTATTTTTCAGAATATTTAGGCTCTCGGTATTTCTCAATGGCTGCCCCTCCTTCTCTAACCCTAAACCCCGGGCCCAAAATTGTTCCAGCTTTTGTTCTTTATTTGTAAATCTATACAATCTGTCATTTTCCTTTACATGCAGCATGTTCTATGTAGACTATGAAGTAGGCCATGGAATTCAGTGCCATTAATGTGTAGCACAATGCATGGTCACTGGTGAGTTTTAGTACAAGCTCTGAAATCTAAAGGGGCAACAATTATGCCGGGACAAACAAATAAGAACCCAGCTGCGTATTTTTTTGACAAAAGGAAACAGAATGACAGGCTACTTGAGGTATGCAGAATATGTTTTTTCTTTTCATACATATTGCTGTCCGGTGGGGGGTTTATTGCTAAGAATATGAGTAAAGTTACTGCCGGGTTTTTACTGGTACTCGTGTTTAAAAAGAAACTATGGAAACCAGAAGTAGGATTATTAATTAAATTTAAATTTGGAATGCTTCTGACAAGGGTGCCTGTATGAATTCAATAATGCTACCTGTTGGGTTGTAATTTACAGTGCTGTTTGTAACTTATTAGAATGCCAAACTGCTCCTAAATTAACACACATTGTTTCATTAATCTTATTAAATTTCTTAGCATAACACAGAAAATATTCCAGCACAAGGGCTCTCTCCTTTCCACACATGTGCTTGATGCAATGAAACCTCTTAAAATATAAAATGTGGGAGTGGATATCTCATAGAAGTATATATATATATATATATATATATATATATATATATATATATATATATATATATTGACCGCCTGCTTGACCTGCATCATACCCCCTCATTCTGTAACCATTTTACTTTCACTCATAAAGTCCTATAGACTGGCTAAGTGGCATGTCCACCCCCAAACTAAAATTTAACCCACCCCTCTCTGCTCCTTATGGTTCCTCTGCAGTGCTTATCCAAAGTCCAGGAAACTGAAGAGTCTTCCTGTTCGAAAGATTTCTGCCTCCTCCTTGTCCTCTGAGAGGACAGTGGCTTGCACAGGGGAGCCTTTCCAACCTTCCTTTCCCCTGATCCCTCCATGGCTGCCCTTCACCTAGCGTAAAACGTTTTTTATATAATGTAAGAATCCGAACTCTGCTTACAGACCTTCGCTTTAGAGGGTGGAGATGCCCTTTAAATATATAACTGTTCAGTGTCAAAAAGTGTTTTATTTTTTTTCTGCTTCATTGTTGACAGGATAATTTCCAGAGGCGCCACAATCCCAGAGGGGGTAAATCTCTACTTGTTTGGGATTGTTAAAATCTAAAGTCTGTAGTGTGTAGGCAGTGGGTGAGTTGGGAATAGTGATGACATATTGACAGTCAAGTGCTACCATGAGTAAATAAATCACATTGAATAGCATTGTTTGGAGTGCATCCATTGAAGTTGATTGTATTGCTGACTTTGGGGTCTTTGAATGGACAGATCTTCCATTTTTGTCCCAATGTGCACAGGTCATGCTGCAAAGTATTGCCTCTAATGCCAAAACATCTGGAAGGTCGAATTAATGAAGAAACTAGAAAACCCAAGCAATGATATCAATTCACATTCATTTCTTTAAAATTTCTATTAGACAAAGTCACCTTGGAGGTCTGGGCAACACTGGATTGTTATGCGATCAATGAGCTCTGTGGTAACTTGTGATGAAATATATGGGAGAAGGAGATATATAGCTATAATCATCTCATATATCTCTACTGTTTATCAGACAAAATAACAATACTACCAGTAACTGTATATTGCAAAATAAAATTTACTGAGAGGTTTTAGTGCCTACATCTTCTATATTGTCCAAACTGTATCTTGTTATTCATTTGTGGCCTGTATGGGTGCATCACCCTTAAAGGGCCAATACATTGAAAACTTACCTTGCTATGTTTCTAGGCTGAAGAATACATTTTGGTTGATGTTACCGCCATAATGGCAATTGCAAAGCATGTTTCTTAAGGGAAACTGGCAAGGTAAGAATCTGCAAAATGTATGGCCAACTTTAGATCCATAAAATCTCCCATGCCCTGTGTCTATTGTCCAACATGTTAAATATTTGGGAATGATCCTAACTAATTCACCAGCTACATATTATGACCTTAACAATAAACGTTTTTTAGATTTAATAAAATATGAAAACAGGTCCATTTAGACAAAATATTTTTTCCCCACTGCCACATCTTTCTAAGCGTTTCTTTAGTGGGTTGAATGGGATTATTTTATCCTTGCTTTGAGATGCTAAGACTCATACACATGTGCGATTGTGGGGGAATGTGCTTTTCAGCCAATGACCGTGCTGCCCCGGCAATGTAGCCAGGGCTTGTTGATGATCCACCAGGCAACTCTGTCCATGTGGCCCGATTAAACAGCCATTCATACCGATGAAATGCCTATGCATGATTGTTGGCTGAAAAGCAGTTTCATAAACATTGCACGTCTTTATGAACCTTAAGAGTCCCCCCAAGGAACATGCAGAATTAATAATTCTGACATTTCATTCATATTGTATGGCCAGCCACCTTAGATGTAGAGAGTTTTGCAGTAAAACTTCATGTTTTATGGCAAATATTTGGGTATTTAACAAAATCTCCCTAATCTTGTGTTCTTTCCAGTAGCATAAGACCATGTCTTTAGAGATTTGCAAATTGTGGGCAAATTTGGCAAAACAAAACAAAACTGGGCAGTTTCATCCATCTCTACTTAGAAATATTAACACATGGTTTATCCCAAAATCTTACAGACCAGAAGCAGAGTTAAAAGGCAAGTCCAACCCTCAAATGAAAAACTATATGCAGGAAAATCACCCCCCAACCCCAAAATTACAATAATTGGAAAGCTAAAAGATACAAGAACAACCTAAAATGCTGCATAATGTCCTGTTACCCTTCTTTTGTGCTTCCTGAGTCTTCTGGTAAGCAACTGCCAGTCATGAATATGACAGTTGACATCAAAGCCGATGACTGAATTCTATTCCCATAGCTGCTTTTTGTGATCACGTACAGGGAAACCTTTTAAGATGGAAGGGGGAGAAGAATATATTACTGCATAACAACTTTGTCCTGCACCTGTCAGCTTTTAAGTTTTAATGTTGGGGGTGGGTGGGGTGATTTACCTATGTACAAGTTTATATTTGAGGGGTGGAATGGCACTTTCATGTTCACACAATACAGGAAGTGATAATTATTGGGCTACTTTCTGAAGCCATAGGGAATGACCCTTTTATGCCGGTAAACAGTTATGTTGTGTCAGAAAGCTAAGGTTTTTTCTGGGATTTAATGGGCTAATGTTTAGAATAATTTGATTTTACCTCACTTGAAAGCATTACCAATTCCATGGCAATGGCATAATAAATAGGTGCCGTGGCTTGGGAATATGATAGACAAGGCAACTGTATTAACTTTTTAAAACTATGCAGCCAAATTGTAACCTCCCACACCGTATTTTGTTTAAGTACTTACAGTATTAGAGCAGGATTTGGTTGAAGTATGAAACCGTTATCTGTTCGTCCGATAGTTATGATGCTGTGTGCAGAGCAAACAGGGCCTGGCATGTAGAACATGCAGTATTCAAATTCATTTCAAGTATTCAAGCAAATGAATGAATAAATGCTGGTTTAACAAAGAGTGAATAGTTGGCAATAGATGTATAAAAGTGTTACCAGCCACCAGTAATTGTCTAACACAACGGAATGTAGTATATCAGGTACTGTATGTTTGATCTCTAATAGGCTCCGTTATGCTAAAGGTTGTAGGGATATCAAGTAGGTGTCTACAATGTAATCAGATGATTGGTTGCAACAATCTCCACACCACATGCAAAAAGTGATTATTTAACAATATGGAGTATCGTCCAATAGTTGTTATGCCTATGGCACAAATAAGAGCACAAAACCGCCCCACATTATGCATTATACAGTGTTTGACTAAGGCCACAGAGATGATTCCAATAATATTTCCCAAGATCTTGTCTATTGAAAGCTAGAGTTCAGCACACAGTTGAATTTCTTTCCTCCTCTCTTCTTTCCCTGTTATAAATTGGTAAATCGGTATACCCGAATTCCTCTTTATTTCCAATTATATTATTAGTAGGTATTCCATAGAAATGCAATAATAATCATGCGTGTGCATTATCTGTGGATTATATAAAGTGTCAAGTCCTGCTGTCCTTTCTGGGACACAAAGGGTTTAGCAGTAAATTGTACCATTTGTGGATCTTAGTAGAACATAGAGAAGCAGATGGCACTGATGCATTACTCTATGATGGTAGATGGGAGGCAGTCTTGTTTCAAGTAAATCTCTATCTGGGCACTAATCCAAAATGCCCAGTAGGCAGAAGCTAAAAGGAAGTGCTTGCTTTTAGGTTTTTAAACTATATCCCTTAATCCTGAATGATGATTGACAATCGTGATTTAAAGTACAAGTTCCCCTTTTGTAATCCTGCAAGTTTGATGTTATTTGTGTGTTTACCAGGGCTGTATTCAACAAAACGTAAATGGGAGCCTATGTGATTGATGCGACATTTCATGGACGGATAGCCTATTTACAGATTACCAAACCTTCTGTATCCATCTTCCCATTCCTTGTACTTTTAAGATCCACTTCCAGCAGCCAAATGTACAATTAAAATGCTTTTTGTCAGTCACGAGAAGTAGAATGCATTCAGTACAATCTAAATCACAGTGCATTCAAGAGCTATTCAGTAATATGTTAATCCCGAATTTAGAAACGTTAACAGCCCTCTCCATTTACATTTGCTGGTGTTTAAAACATTAAAAGCTAAAAGTATGTTGACTAATGTAATGAGAGGACTGCACATTATATTTTATCAAAACAACAGCACTGTAACAATACTGTAACGTATAAAAATGTTAATCTTCAAAATGGCTAATGGAGAACAAGCCTTATCCTGCTGGCTAGTTCCGAGGGGAGGAACTGCCACTGCGTGTCCTCAATGGCACTTACAGGGTTATTAATGTACAATTCTAAAAACACCAAAAAAAATGTTTTCCAGTTAAGAATCAACCTGTGAATTAATTTATTGGTTAAGAAGATCAACCCGAGACTTGTGTATCTTGATTTAAAATTATTTCCTCAATTACACTTTACTCTTAACATCTCAAAACAAATGAATTCAGTGTTAAATGAAGTGACCAAACACAAAATCTGTATGTGCTATTAAAGTCACAAGAGCTCGTTCGATTGGTTAAGGCTGCAATAAACAGTATTTATGTTCAGTTTCAGTTCCCCCCTCCCACTGTCTCCATTAACAGTCGTCGCTTACGGTATTTTTTAGATATTTACACAAGCAACATACACATGAAGTGGGTTAATAATGTACATGTTAAAATGTAAAATACAGAAGGGCATGTATGTATTATATAATTCCAGAAAACTAGTTGAGTTAATTTATAAATCAAAAATAGGGGAGAAGCGGAAAGAATCGCTAAAGCATTCACTGAGCATGTGCAGGTTTGTCTTTTGTCTGGGACCAACTCTGGTAAAAATCTGACTAAAGAGATGATTTCTCCACAATATTGCTCATTTAAAAGATACCAATTAGTTAGGAACTATAAAAAGACCTTTATTTAAAGGGCACATCCACCTTTAAAACCAAAAAACTGGTGACTTGTCAGTTATCAGCCTGCAACCCCAAAATGCTATTTTTACTAATTTATTATATGCATTTGTAACCAGATATTTAATGCTAAGTTTTTTTTTATTCTGACAAAGGTATCCTCCACCTCCTCCCTCTCCTCAGTGAGCTTTCTATAAGCCTGAGCATGTGCAGAGGTGACAGCAGGGGAAACAGCAGACAACCTTTGGCTGTGTTCTCAGCAGTCGCAATCTTGATTGATTTCATAGAGGGAGAAGACAGCTTACTCTGTCAGAATGGGGGCAATAATTATCCTTATATATCAGGTTAGTAATACAGGTTATAAACTGCAAACTATATCAGTTGGGATTGGGGCAGGTAACTGACAATTGTTACCTGCCCCTTTTTTTTTGTTTTAAGGGTGGACAGGCCTTTTAAGCTTTGATTTTCCCTTATAGTTGTGTTGGTGATAAAACTTAGAAAGCACAAAAAACACATTATTATTAACATGACAGAGTTAATAAGAAAGGAGGAGAAGTATGTATGTATGTTAAACAGGAATTGAAGCCAAATCTAAAAGATAGAACAGATGGGGACATAAATGGTATGGCAGGAACAATGTGGGTAGAGCTGTGTACAGGAAGCAAGAAGGTAGGTAAATGAATTGCCTACAAAAAGGATAAAAGATAAAAGTTTTTTAACGGGGTGATCCCTGGATCCCAACTCGACTATCCAATGTGCTCCACCCGGAACACCTCAAACAAAACCAACAACCCCCCCAAAAGCCAATAATTAAAACGGGGGAATTCAGTTTTATTCATACACTACCACTATTTAGATTTACCAACTACATAAACAATGATAAAATATCCAGATTGGCTGGCCAGCCACAATACCTAAAACATTTTTACATACATACTAGTCATTAAAATATAAATATCCATACATAACCCATATACCACGGTTTAAATTTTGTGACTTGAAAATAATGTCTCTCAAATTAATACATTTGTAACAATGGTCTCAGTTTGATACTTATTGTTTATATAGTCCAGTTGCCCCTGTCATTGCACTCAGTCCATCCACGTGTGTGTTTCCCTTGCGGTATAGAGGCTTAATAGTGTGATGAAAAGACGACCCAGTTGGACTTTTATTTCTGCCTATGGGCGCCAAATGCCAGGGAGAATGTGGAAATGTATCTCCATATGCAGTTGGCGAAGGCTGCTGGTATGGGGCATATTTTGGTTATGGGGGATTTTAACTACCCTGACATAGAGTAAGGGAACTGCCAGCACCTCAATAGGTATAAAGTTCTTAAATTTCCTATACGAGCATTTTCTTTCACTAGTTCCTACTAGACAGAATGCGTTGTTGGATCTGGTGATATCTAATAACCCTGAGCTCATTTTGGAGATGAAGGTAATGGGAAGCTTAGGGAATAGTGACCATGATATAGTGTCATTTAATATAGGTTGCAAAAAACTAAAGTGCACTGAGTAAACAAAAACTTTTAACTTTAGGAAGGCTAATTTTATGGTGTTAAAGGAATCACTCCTGCTCATAGACTTGGGGGAATTGCTTCTAGGTAAAGATACTGAGCAGATGTGGACCACTTTTAAAGGGATATTAAACTATTACATTTCTAAATTTGTACCTTTAGGGAACAAATGTAAAATAATAGGTCCTTTCCTGCATGGCTTAATGCTCAGGTAAAAAGGGTAATGGAAAAAAAGAAAAAGGCTTTTAAAATTTTGAAATCCGAGGGAACAGAACAGTCTTACAGTGAGTATAAAAGCTGTAATAAAGAGTGCAAGAAAGCAATTAAATTACCTAAAATAGAAAATGAAATAGGGATTGTCGAACAAAGCAAGTCCAACCCCAAAATGTTTTTTAAGTATATACAGTAATTGGTAAAAAGATGGGGACTGAGAATGTGGGACCATTAAACAATGGGGCTGAGATGGTTATAGAGGATGCCAAAAAGGCTAATCTGCTAAACCATTTTTTTACATCGGTTTTCACTGTTGAGAATCCAAGTCCTTACAGCAGGGATTGTAATAATATGCAAGGGAGAAATGAGGAGTATTCACATTGGCTGACGGAGGATATGGTACGGAAACAATTAGACAAAGTTAATATCAATAAAGCCCCAGAACCAGATGGATTGCATCCTCGGATTTTAAAAGAGCTTTGTTCAGTTCTACCTCGACCACTGTTTCTCATCTTTTCAGATTCACTTTGGTCTGGAGATGTGCTGCTGGATTGGAAAAAAGCCAATGTAATACTAATATTCAAAAAAGGTAGTTTGTTACGGGATCATATACTTGACTTTGTCTCCAGAGCTCATCTTATTAGTAGTAGTAGTAGTGGATTTATGAGAAATAGATCATGCCAGACAAATTTAATTGGTTTTGATGAAGAAGTGAGTAATAATTTAGATTCAGGCATAGCAGTAGATGTGGTATACTTGGATTTTGCAAAAGCTTTTGATACTGTGCCACATAGGCTAACATATAAACTGAGGACTGTTGGCCTTGAAGAAAACATTTGTGCATGGATAGAGAATTGGTTATTGGATTGCAAACAGAGTGTGGTGGTAAATGGAGCTACATCTATATGGGCTAAAGTTCTAAGCGGAGTGCCTCAGGGTTCTGTACTGGGGCCGCTTCCGTTTAATCTGTTTATAAATGGCTTAGAAGGGGGCATTGAGAGCAATGTCTCAGTGTTTGCTGATGACACTAAACTATGCAGAGCTTTGGAAATTTCAAATGATGTGCAAGTGCTGCAAGCTGACCTAGATAGATTATCAAAATGGGCAGCAGAATGGCAGATGAGATTCAATGTTGATAAATGTAAGGTGATGCATTTGGGATTTAATAATCCCTGTGCCACCTAAACCATAAATAACTCTGTGTTAAGTGCATCTCTAATGGAAAAAGGTTTGGAGGTTCTGGTAGATAACAGACTTAGCTGTAGCAAACAATGCCAGGTAGCTACGGCTAGAGCTAGCAAAATATTGTCTTGTATAAAGAGGGGAATAGATTCAAGAGAGAAAGATTATTCTCCCTCTTTACAAGGCACTGGTAATGCCTCATTTGGAAGATGCAGTGCAGTTTTGGAATCCCATATACAAAAGGGACATCTTGGAAATGGAAGCAGTTCATAGAAGGGCAACTAAATTAATAAGGGGGATGGAGGGGATTGACTATGCAGACAGATTAGACAAGTTAGGGCTGTTACATTGGAGAAGCGACATTTGCATGGGGATATAACCTTATACAAATATATTAATGGGCCATAAAATGAACTCTGGTGCATTGTTCACTAATAGGTCATATTAGAGGACTCGTGGACATCCTTTAAGGTTGGAAGAAAAAAGTTTCATCTTCAGGTTAGGAAAGGTTTCTTTACAGTGAGAACGGGGAAACTGTGGAACTGTCTTCCAGCAGATGTGGTAATGGCAAGTTCATTAAATAGCTTTTAAAAAGGCCTGGATAAGTTTCTAAAACTAAAAAATATTGAGAATTACTGGTATTAATGCATATAGATCTGGTTGATCCAGGGATACTTTTCGATTGCCGTCAACTGTTAGGTAGGATTAAAAAAAAAAAAGAGGGTGAATAGGTTTGACTTGATGGATGTATAGCTTTATTCAATCTCAATTACGATGTTACTTTGTAAAAAAAGAGCAAATTATGTTGCTCCATTTTGTGTCTCCCGTGTTATATGGTTATGAGGATATAAATTATGTTCTTTTAGGTTCACACCCATTAATTAATATGTCTACAGGGACGCTTTTAATTGATATGACTTTATTGCAATTAAATTTGTTTTCAACATGTTTTCCCCATAATTGTAAATATGATTGTTTTTATTATATATTGCTGTATATATATAATATGATCATCTTGGGATCTAAAACCTCCACAATAGAAACGCTAGTAAATTTTTGATAGACTTGGCAAACATTAGTCTGCAGAGTGTCATCCAGAGGTAACGTAGCCCATTTTCATTGGTCATGCCCTATGCTTGTCCTGCAGCTCTTTGCTTCGGGACAATAATTCCCTAAATCAAATCTATTGGGCAAAGCATTTTATCCTTCGTGGTAACACTTGCTGATTTATACATCTGCCAATATGGTTTGGCTTAGAGATGATGTTTCACAAAAGAAAAAAGACAGGGACAATAAAACTTCCATGTAACTTGCAAGAGGATAAAGATATGAAGCAATACCAGCCTATAAAATGAAAAGAATAGAAATTGTGCCATTTCATTAAGAGGATTTTTATTACAGGTCTGAAAACAGAATTAGAAATACTGTATCCCTTAACTAGATATTTATTTAAATGATTCAACTCTACATGCTTCTGGCCTGCTTCCACAAAAGCCCATCATAAAGAGGATTACAACTATCAAGTCTGAAGGAATAAGAGAGCAATGCTACAAGAAAGGATTGTTCCTTGTTATGGGAACTTTTAAAACACATAGAAATATGTACGTTAATCTCTTTGTTATTTCAATAGGACACAAAAGCACAATTTATGGTTAAGGACGTAGCCCCTTCTTGTAAGTGTTTTTCATGACTAATTACTTGTCCTTACTATGGTCCTGGGATTCCATAATATATGTTCTCTATTCTATTCATTTCTCAGAACACTGCATGTACAAGGCTCTGAGTCTTTGCAACACTCATTTCCAATTTCTTACTGTATGCAGCGGTTTACAACTCCCATACAGTGCAATATACCTTATTCTTTATTTTATATGGCTGGAGTTTTTCAACAGTTAAAAGGGCAAACACCAAAGATTAAATGTGATTTAAAAAAAATGCAGGTTTATCCCTTTCCTTATTTAATGTTAATGAAAGGGTAATACACTAAAGGAGCATATTCATACCTTTAAAATGACTTCAGGATCATGCTTCTAAGCTGCATTTTATCCAAAGTTACAGCAGTATAAAGGGTGGTGTTTCCAGCTATTACATGTCCAGCACCATTGCTCACTACCACAGGCACTGAGCATGCCCAGTTGTAGCCAACTGCCATTACTGAACATCATCTGCTGAATCACAAGTCGTCATCCCCCCCAAAGTCTGAAAAGAAATAAGGTAGAGGAATGGACAGAGAATGGTTGCAGGTCTTTAAATAGCTTAAGACAAGATTGTTTTTTGGGGGGGTGAGGCTTCTTAAACACACATCATATGATTGTCACACACCTTTTTTTATCCTGTCTGTCTGAGTATAACTTTATAAGCCTATAACTTAAGACCCCACAAAAAATAGAGACATTGAAAGGCACTGAGAGAGCTCTTTTAAATAGAGGACACTTGTATGAAGACTACAGTTACCCTTTAAATAGGGTAGTATAGAATAGTATTTGAGGTTAAATAAACACATATCCATCCAGTCAAACCTACTCAGTAATATCCACATTTCCTGCCTAACAGTTGATCTAGAGGAAGGCAAAAAAAAACCCAGCACAATTATGAAGGGGGAAAAAATCCTTCCTGACTCTGGATCAACTCTACTTTATGTATCAATACTAGTAACCTGCAACATTACTTGTTTTCAGAAACTCATCCAGCTTTCTTTTGAAACTATCCAATGAACCTGTCATAACTACGTCCATTGGAAGACAGTTCCATAGTTTTACTGTTCTCATAGTGAAAAGCCCTTGAACTTGAAGACTAAATTTCTTTTCTTCAAGTCTTAATGGATGTCCGCGTGTCCTCTGACATGTTCTTTTGGTGAACAATGCCCCAGATAGTGTATTGTAAGGCCCATTAATATATTTATACATTTATAAAAACATTTCTAGTGTACTTAATTGTAACTTATCCAATCTGTCTTCATATTCAAGCTCCCACATTGCCTTTATTATTTGGTTGCCCTTCTCTGAACCCTCTCCATTTCCAAGATGTCCTTTTTGTACAAAGGATTCCAAAACTGCACTGCATATTCCCAATGAGGCCTTGCCAATGCTTTGTAAAGAGGGAGAATACATTTTTCTCCCTTGAATCCATACCTCTCTTTATACAAGACAAAATCTTGCTGGCTCTAGCTGTTGCTGCTTGAAACTGCTTACTACCTTTAAAGGGCATGTCCACCCCATTAGTAATTTTTTTCTGTAGTGTAGGGCTCCCTCCCCCAACCCCAACCAACATAGAAATATTTGCAAAAACTCCCCCGATCATTTCTTACCTTGCCTCTTTCCTCCGACGTACTGTACCAACCCTCTGCTTGCATGAAACTGCAAGCAGGGGGCCGGACCGGCAGCCGCGTCCTTGATTGGCTGATAGGCAGCCAATCATGGACGCGGCTTCCGGCTATCCAGAACACCTGGGGAAAGAGGTAAGGTAAGTACAATTCAAGGGAGTTTCTGCAAATATTACTATAGTGTGTACTAACTAATGTTTCGACCAATAATTGGACCGTGTGTAGGCGATTTATCGACCGAACCGGTCGTTCGTTTGGGGAACGTTGAATGACCAACTTGGCCGATCTCCGAACGAATGACCATTTCGTCTGATAAAGCGCCTACACACAGGCCAATTATCAAGACGAAACGTTCGTTCGTACACATCATGTGTCGTGGGTTGGTGTACCCGAGGATGTATTTCATTTGGTCATGGGGATTTATTAATATTAACCTTATTTAGTTGTTTCTGCACCATGTCCTCGGTTAACCAAATTGCAAATCTTTTATACCATTATTGCTACAATACAATGATATCAGAACAGGGATTTTTATAGTGCATACAGAGGAAACAAAAATGTTCAAGACATTTGCTTTATCGCCATCCTTCGTAACTAACTTATCTCCATTAATTAATGGTGCCACACTTCATCTTCTTACTATTAATATGCTTAAACAATTGTTTAGGGCTAGTGATGCTTTGTTCAGCTATCCTAACTTTATTATTAATTTTAGGTAGCTTAATTGCTTTCTTACAATCCTTGTTACAATTTTTATAATTCCTAAAGGCCCTTTCTGTTCCCTCTGGATTAAAGGCTTTAAAAGACGTTTTCTTATTTTCCATTTCCCTCTTTACATCTGAATTAAACCACATTGCTGCAGATGTGAAATGGCTTAAAATCCTCTTAAAAACAGTCCACTTCTGTTTAGTACTGTAAACTTTACCTCATAATATTTCATCCCAGTTGACCTACTGAAGAGCATCTTTTAAACTGGGAGTGTTTGTTAAAGGGCATGTCCACCCCATTTTTTATTTTTTGTTGTAGTGTAGTGCTCCCTCCCACAGCACCAAAGGCTATAGTAACTTTTGCAGAAAGTTACATTACCTCTTTCCTGCTGTGATCTGTCCCGGCCCATTTGAGTTCATTGGGTTGGTGGCAAATTTTTTTTGTCTCAATTGAATAGTTTCCTATAAAAGTGGAGCTTCGTGAACTTAATCTAATCTAAATCTTCTGCCATTATTATTGTGTTTTAAAACTGTGTTTATTGGCAAAATTGAAGAGTGTTCTTCAGTTCTTCATGCACACACAATCCAAAGGTCTGGGGATGCGTCAGAGAATGTCTGCGGCATCAGAGACTGTCTGTGGCGCTGGATCGATCCATGGTAAGTTCTCCTCTCCTGCAAGTAGGACATCGCTTATTAACCTCCCATTCTTCCGTTAAACAGATAAAAAAAGTTAAAATAATTCAGTGGGCATACCTTTTAAATGAGAAATCACACAAACCTAATTTACTTATAGACTTTAAATAACAGCACTGGAGATATAGTTCCATGTTAACTCTCGATAAAAGAAACAATAATTCAATTGATTTAGCCAATAAATGACAACACTTTTTCAAATGCCAAGATCATACCTGATAGGAATGTATAATCAAGCTTCTGCAGGTTTATGGCACTTCTGCAGCCCTCCTTCTTTGTGAGTAAAAATTGGTTTTCAGACAACATATAATGGCCATACATGGAAAGATGACAATAGTATGGTCCCAACAGTGAATAATTCATGTAAGTAAAAGAACATTTTTATCATACCAAATAAGGAAAGCATTAAAGTGGAAATCCAAACGTACAATCTGCATTGTCGTGGGTATGTCCAACTTTATTATTGATTACACAAACGAGACAGTAGTCGGTTGGCTCTGCTCTGGCAAGGGAAAACTGGAGGGGGACAGAGAACTCTCTGAGAATGTGCTGAGTTCAGGGGCCATATTTATAAAGGCGCCGTACGATCTACAGGCATGATCGTAGATTAATGATAGCTCCTTGGAATACCATTAAGGTATTTTACTACCACTCTTCCATTCTTCGAATGTAGAATAACGATCCTTTGCTGTAAATGTACGATCGCAGCTGTGCATTACTGATAACCTGCGATATCGCAAATTTGTTTTTTAAATATGGCCCCAGGAACCAGAATAAGCAAGTTAATTTCTTACAGCTGTCTGTTACTGTTAGCAATACAAAAATACATGCATGGTCATTTATATATTAGCTTTATTTCTCCTTTAAACAAAGCTGTTCAATAGGGCAAACTATGATAAAACAGACAGGCAATATTTATTACAGGAAATAATACAGGGACTAGAGGTCATAGAATTCTTGAAGAAAAACAAAACGGAAAAGTGTAGACATGTAGATTCACTGCAAAGAGACTGCAGCCTTTCCACTTTCTCAGCGTACCATTCATTCATATTGGGCTATTATTGATAAACTCTAGCTTGCTATTGATTAATTCACACTTGAAAAAGATCTGTAACATGGTGTGCTGACTAGCTAATTAAAGCATTTTGCATACACTTTATTGTGTCGCCTTATGTCCTTCCTAAACTCCTGTACTGTTTACTATCCTCTACCTGTCCCTGCTACCTGCATTATTTATTGTCTACCTTTCCCTATTACCTGTATTATTTATTATACTCTACCAGCCCATGTTACTTGTATTATTTATTATCCTCTCCCTCTTCCTGTTACATGTATTGTTTACTATCCTCTACCTGTCCCTGTTACCTGTATTATTTATTGTTTACCTTTCCCTATTACCTGTATTCTTTATTATACTCTACCAGTCCCCATTACCTGTATTAATTATTATCCTCTTCCTCTCCTCATTACCTGTATTGTAAAATATGATCTACCTGTCCGTGTGTACCTGTATTGTTAACTATTCTCTACCTGTCCCTTTTACCTGTATTATTTATTATCCTCTCCCTCTCCCTGTTACCTGTAATGTTCACTATCCTCTACCTGTCCCTATTACCTGTATTGTTTATTAACCTCCATCTCTTCATGTTACCTGTATTGTTTATTATGCTCTACCTGTTCCTGTTACCTGTATTGTTAACTATCCTCTACCTGTCAATGTTACCTGTATTGTAAACTATCTTCTACCTGTCACTGTTACCAGTATTGTTAACTATCCTCTACCTGTTCCTGTTTTCTGTATTAATTATCCTCTACTTGTCCATGTTACATGTATTGTTTATTATCCTATCCCTGTTACCGGTATTGCTAACTATCCTCTACCCAGTCCCATATCATATGTTTCTTTTGTTCTTCGAATCTATTAAGGACCACATACGGACACGTCCTGCCCATTTTAATCTGCTTTTAATCAGAAGAAAAAACGTAGCCACTGTTCCTAGATTAGACTTCTTTACACTTTAATGTTAGCCTTTAGTTATTGTTAATTATATTTTTGTTTATAGGTTTTATAAAGCTATAAGGTTAACAAGGCTACAATTAAATAACAAAAAAACCCACAATGATTGGACAAAAAGACCAAGTAACATTTTGTTTCCTCTCTCCGCTTAATTATTAATGGAACATATGCACATAGATGAAAATGTTATTATTTCTAAAACCAGTTTGTGAAGTTAAATGAAGCCATGTAATCTAAAAAGAAAATAGATTCAAAAAAGGTAAATCTTATCAATCATAATATCTGTCAAAAATCATAAAATGCCTTCATTGAAAGACAAAGATAAAAGTAGAGTGAATGTGAAATCCAAGAGTTCCATAAGCTATGTGAACTGGAGGCCTTTCTTTCTCTAGTGTGGAGAAATATTCTTGTCATCTCTGTCCTATTAATTTGAGCACCAACATAATTAGATGTAAGTGGTACTGTTCCCACAGAAATGAATGACAGCATCTGGAGAGAGACGACTGTTCCAAGCACTTTTGGCTACCAACGCACCACAAGTTAGCAGTATGGAACAAGGGCGTCTATCCAGACTTCTGTCGGCCTAATTTTATATCTTGGGATGCATGGTTCTAAATCCAATATTTCTAACGCCTTGCTGTGTAGGGTGAACAGCAGAGCACATTCCAGACTTTTATGCTGGCGTCTTCTTTTGAGAGGCCCCAAATTTTTCAGTCTTGTGTAGTTTACATGTAATATTTTAGTCACCTGGGCACAATATGGATCCAAAACAATAATTATCAAGTTTGACAGTATTTGGGCACAGGTTTTATATGAATGAACTACTCATGGCAGGAAGCTTAAGTCCAGTCTTCTTTTAAACAACTTGAATTAGATTTTAATTTTAAACCACATTATACAAATCTCAGGTTTAATAGTTAATCTAGGCAATTCTTTGGAATTTGGTCCCTCACAACAAGTCTATATAGGGATTATAATGTATATTTATACCTTTGGAGATCTGTGTATCTTTTGTACAGTCCTATACCTCACTACTTCACTGATGTTTTGGTTTGGTATGATTGTTGTTGGTAAAATGGGGTTTTAGGGTTAATATATGACATTAGCGTTGAGGGAGGGGCTTGAATGTGTATTAAAGGAAGTGATGTAATGATATTACAATATAGCTACCTGTCTTAGATTGAAAAGGGGACTGATATCCCGAAACGTCGCTGACTGGAGGAGCCCTATGTATTTACAATAAAAGAATGTTTATCTTATTTCTTGAGTGCGGCTGGTCGTATCGGATATTTATTTGGTGCTAACCAACCACACCGAACACAGTCACGCACCAATAATTGAATACAAGTTGAATGCTGCTACTACGCACGGAAGGAACTATGTATATATATATATATATATATATATATATATATATATATATATAGTATATAGTATGTATATATACACATATATTAATATATATATCAATCCTAGGTATAAGCCCATCTTATATTTATATATATCAATGGTTTCCAAATACGGGTCCAACCTTTTGATGAATTTCAGTGAATGTTTACAAATACACATATATTTGTAAATATATTTCATATTAATGTGTCACATTTGTATGAATTATGTATTTTGATGAATTGATGACTTATAAAAATAAGGCTTTGCAGCTCCCCTTCAAGCATATGTAAATGAGGAACGGAGACTTCTGGGTAATTTCCATGTTTCCATGGCAGCTTTCAGGAAAAATATTCCTTTAAAAAGGTTTTTACAGTATTCCACAAGCTGAATGCAAAACCAGAGTGCAAAACCGGTCTGTAGTTGGCACTCCGGGTAAATGAAGATCTGGATGATGGATGGCTTGACATAACCCAAATAATCAGCTGTGGCCTTAAAATAAAAAGCACACACATTATTTGGATTAAACATGGCCACAGCAGGTAATTACCACTGGTAATACGTTTACATTACAAAACTGCTATGCTGTGACAATAGTATAACAAACATATCAATTTAACAATTATCATACTGTATTTTATTCATGTACATTAGAAATGAGGAAGGGAGGTTTTCTGAATTACTCAGGTAGAGATAGGGCCTCCTACTAATATGCTTATGTTATATACCCCTCATTGCTCAAAAAACCCACTCAAATTGTGTAACACCAACCCCACCATTTTATTATTATTATTATTATTATTATGGATTTATATAGCGTCAACAACTTTTGTGTCACTATACAAGTTAAAGAGAGGTTAAGGCTGGTATGAAGGAAGAGGGAAGGTGGGAAATGAGATAAGAGGGAATGGGGTTGAGGGGGCAGGTGGTGAGACATGTCCTGGATAGGAGAGATAAGAGATCCTGTTCTGTAATAGTGGTGAAGCTTATTAGGGGGCAAGTAGGGGAGTAGCCAATAAAGGGAGGCTAGACAAGGGCAGTGGTAGATGGAGGAGAGGGAACAATAAAGGGAGAATGCACACTAACAGACTTCTTTCACTCTTACTGTTTAATTAGTGACATGCGTGCACAACGTTTCGGGGAGTGTCCCCTTCCTCAGGGGCATAGTTACAGGAAAATAACTGCTGGTGGTTAGCAGTAATGAGGAGCAGCACCTATAAGAAGATTTAAAAGAGGAGTGCAGGGAAAATTGTTAAAATTGTAAAACAATGAAGGGAGGTTAAGCAGTGCAATGATAGTAGTTGGAAACTGTAGGGAGGAGCTTGGGTGTGCAGGAAAAGCCCTTTCTAATGTTTTCGATGATGAAAAATAGGCCTTTTCATCAGCCGATAAATTGAGTAGGCGGAGGAGGTGACAGACAGAACAGGGAGGTAAAAACTTTAATGAGCTACATTGTGTGGATATGAGTGAAGGGGGCGCAGCCTATAAAAATCCTCTCAGACCCTAGAGACGCCCCTACTTACCCATTTCGCTAATGGCCAAGGTTCTCCTCCGGCCCATTCAGGCTTTATCTAAAACAGAAGCCTGATTGGATTCTATCATTCTAATTAGCCTTTACTGAGTAACAATTGGCATTGTGGCTGCTCACAGATCACAGCCAGGTCATCCTGGCAGGTGGGAAAGGGTGGAGAGCAACTTAACTCGCTGAGCATGTGCAACTTTATATAGGAAAACCAGAAACCTGTAGAAAAATAATGCTTATTTCTCCACAATGCTGATGATATCAGAGGTGAGAGACACAGCTATCTTTTAGTTAGGAATTATAGAATCCTTTTAAAGAAAATTATACTCACCTCGCCCTCGCTCCGTTTTTTTTCTTAGTAGTACCCAGGAATAGATATGGGATCCGGGTCCGACATGAACCCGGATCCGACACGGAACCCCTAGATTCCGAAATCCGAAAGATCCGTCTGAAGGATCTGGACGGATCCTCTGGATTTTGGGACTTCGGAGCATATTTTCGAAGATTTTAGAAAATAGCTTGTTACTTTTCGAAAATATTCGAAAAGTTGTTCTGTTTTCGGACCTTCGAGATTTTCCTGAGATCCGGGAATCCGAAAATGGAATGAAACTATGTAGTTTCGGCCATCTCTACCCCAAAAACACTTACTAAATACTGGGTACTTACCTAACACCCGAACTTACACTTTCCCTCAGTGTTCCAGTCCTTTTCCTCTGGCTGAGATGTGGCCTATGGGAAGACACTCTCTAGAAAGAATCTTGTCTTCCCATTGGCTACATCGCAGACTGTCACTGATAGTGGTAGAGGGGAGGAATGGACCACAGCTCTAAGGCAAGCTTTGATTAAGTTATCAGCATTTAGGTAAAGTACCCAGGGGTGAGGATAATTGTCCTTTAAGGCTTAGTTTATTCTCCATTAAGATAACCTTTCATTTAAAATACTGTGTATCTTTGGCCTGTCAACAACCCTTTTCATGCTCTAATCGTAGCCATTAAAATTGGGAATGTTCATCTGTCCAAAAAGAACAAATGAAAATTGGAAAATTCAAAATTGTAATGTTTTTGTGTCATACTGCAGGATGAAGCGTGCAATGTGACTGTAAGCTCTTTGGGCAGGGTCCTCTTTCCTATTGTATCAGTATTGCTGTAAATAAATTATCACGTTTTGCATTACCTTTGTATGTAATATGTATGACTATATATATATATGTATATGCATGTATAATATGTATTACCCTTGTATGTTATGTATGTTATTGTAAAGCACCATGGAATATGTTGGTGCTATATAACTCCTTAATAATAACAGTGTGATGGATACTGAGGCTGTGTTTTTATTAATTGTCATATTTCTTGTTCTTACGAATGATAGAAAAGGAAAACCATATGGTAGTAATGTTATGTCTTGAGTCCACTTGTGGCATAATACAGATAGAATTCTACATATGTGTGCATACAGAGATGGGAACAGGGTCCGATGTGACATGGGACAGCTTAGTTCTAAAACCCAAACATTCCATTGGAACCGAGCTGTTGGTTCGGAATTTGGAACTATTTTCGAACTATTTTCTGTAACCCTTGAAAATAACCTTCTGTGTTTAATAACCCTTGAAAATATGATCGGAAACAACTTTTGAGTTTCCAATTGTATTTTCAAAGGTTATCAAATGTACAAGGTTATTTTCGAGGGTTACTGAATGCTCCTCGAAGATATGTTCCGAGCACTAGAAAGTGCGTTCCATTTTTGGATCTTCAGGTGTTTTCCCAAGCTCCATAAACCAGAAGACGGAACAAAACATCTGAGTTTTGGACATCTCTAGGTGCAAATAGGGAGCACATGTAATTTCATTAATAGAAAATGAAATGAGCCTAAAAACATTGTGACACCATGTATTTGGGAGAGTACACAGTGCTCTGTACAATGCCCATCATGCGTCTCGTTTTATTTACCACAAATGTTGTGCTCACTGGGTGCAGTAGCACGCAAACAGTTAATTGATCCCACCATGATAATAACGTTTCCTGGTTTAAATCACAAGACAAGTTTTCTCTTTTCTGTAGAGGACTTGGCAGCTGCATTCCTTATCTTTCTAAACATGCACTAGAGTGACAAATATGAATTCAACCTTATTCGTGACTGCAGGGATTTTTTCTCCAAAAGGCGCATTTCATACATCCCCCTCTATAACAGGGAACCAAGTGGGCAAATTATTTGCAGTAGCTCTTAGATGAGGTAAAATGTAAAATGAACAATTAAATATGTTGTGAATTTGTCTTCATTGAACTGATATTGTGTCCTATTTTATATTTTCCATTTCAAGAGGAAAAATATATTAATAATAATTGCAGCCAATTAAAATAAGTTTATGGCCATATGTCCGTAATGGCTATATGGTTATGTTTTTAACATTTAATCTTTTATGATCACCTGTTTTATTTCTTGTAATTCATTTTTAGCATGTATTTTGACCTTGGTTAATTTATTCACAATTCTGACTGATTTCCTCTGGCCAGTTGGAGTTCATTATAATGGAATTCCTTGTTCTTCTTCAGGTTCTAGAACACAGCCAGGACGTAAGCAGTATCTGGTACCATGTGTCTGCTTCAGCCTGTGGCTCTCCAGCGCTGATGTATTTGGCAGTACTTACGGGCGCAGAATGGCGTACAGACATGGCAGAGGCAGCAGCAATTTTTTTTTTTTTACTTTGTTCTGAATTTTTAACAAATTATCTTTTGGTACTGAGGGGGAGGTTGGAAGACATAAATAGAAGAGATAATCCCCCAAACTCCCAGTAATCAAGTTTCCATTTCGAAAACCAATTGAAACAGGACATATCCGATATAATTCAATCTATTTGTTTCTTCCTAAAATTAATGTAAAGCTTTAATGATAAAGTACCATGAGCTATCAGTACAAGAAAATGTTTCCATACATTGACTGGAATTTTTATGTTCTGGGTGATTGTTTAGGATTTAACTGTCCTCACAAGGTAACCTGGTTAGTGCAAGTCAAGTAAGTTGGCCACGCCATGGGATTTTTCCCTGCGTCCAAGAACACCATCCATTGATTACTGCATGATCGGCTATGGTTTTACAGCACATCCGATAACCTGTTTGTTCTAAACGGACGGACTGGCATTGGTCGTGGTCACCTGAAAAAAGCATCCAATATTTCGGACTGATCAACCAATACACTGAAATGTCAGCTGTTTAACCCAAAATATTGGATAGTGTGTACCCAGCCTTATAACTTATTAAACTTATACTTATTAAACTGCTTTCAGCACGTAATATTTGGGAAAGAGAACCCTTTCAAGGCCAACTAGATTTTAAAATCTTTAATGCTAATATATGCTTATATATATTTATATGGGTAAATATCTCACTCAGATGCTTTATTTTTTTCTGTTGTTATTATATAGTTACGGTAATATTTTGTCATTTTGCAAAAACAACCCACAATATTTGACACGATCGCCAGGGGTGCCCCTACCATGAAGCAAACTGAAATATTTGCTCAGGGCACGCCCCTTCAAAACACTAAAAAAAAAAAAAAACTCCTTCCTGCAATACTGCATTTCAGCACCAGTCAGCACAAGTCTGCCCTCCAGTCCACCCGTGTTAAGTCAGCCCTCCGGTTTACCAGTCAGTGTCAGTCAGCACACCACATCCACCTCCACAAGCCATGTCTTTGTTCCCTGATAAAGCCACGTCCACATGACGCGCCGCTCCCTGGCTGCTGATAGGCAGCATTTAAAAGTTGTTTCAGGTGTCAAAAACCCTAGAAACACCCCTGAGTACTGGGGTGGGGCACCCTGGTTATTACTGTGCCTTAGGCAGCTGCCTAGGTTGCCTTAATGGATAATGCTGCTCTGCTATTCCTGACTCACACACACACCCAGGAGTTCTCCTCGTTTTACTCAAGAATAACTTAAACCACACACCACATTCCACCAAAATCTGTGGGTTGCAGGATCTGTGGAAATTCAAAGGACACTCAAATGCAGCATGGATGAATTTGTTTCATCATATTGCTCTGATATGTATTTGATACCATAATGGATTTTTTTTTCAATGATATGTTGTTGCTTTTAAATTGTTTATATCACTTTTGTATCTATATTCCCCTCCTTCATTTTCTCTATCTAAGGTATGTGAGATAAGTGGAAGCCTAGTGCACATCCAATTCAAACTTGTTTTATTCCCTTTATATTGCTGCTTTAAATAAAAGAAATGAGTTCAGTAAAATTATTTTAAGTCCAGTTACCATTTCAAGGTTTGCTTTTTCAGCTGGGTCCTACTCTAAAATAGGGATGCTCGAAACTCTTGAATTTCATTCGGAAATTTCTAAAGTTCGAAAATTCGAGTTTTGATTTTTTAAGATCGTCTACTTTCGATTTTCGATTTGCGAAAATTGGTTATTTTTGATTTTCAAAAATCGTCTACTTTCGATTTTCGATTTGCGAAAATCATCTGCTTTCGATTTTCGAAAAAATCGGTTACTTTTGATTTTCGATAAAAATCAAAAATATAAAAAATTTGGGTTCCGTGAAATTCAGGAGTTCCGAAAGTTTTGTCGGGACTTCGAAACCCTCAGATTGGATTCGAAACTGGGTTCTATTAGAAACCACATTACATCTCTACTCTAAAACATGGAAGCAATTTGAACTGGATGTGCACTAGGCTTCTATTTGTATGTCTTTAACTGTATTTAATTGGTCACCAGTGGCACTCTATAATGTGTGGGTGTATACCATCCCATCTTTATATATTTACCATGTGAGACAATGGTTGTCGGCCTATGATGAAGTGACCTGACGTCATGTAACACATCAGGCACCTTCCTTGTCCTTCCCATGCTGAATAGCCCTGCAGACATGTGATGTGTTTTTAATGTTTATCTGGAGTAAAGATCGATTTTAATGTTTATGATGTGCAGCCGCTCCTAATACTTGTGTTATTTGTAGTAAAGGTAACAATTCTCCATATTTGGTCAAGTAAACAAAGGAAAAGTTGAGAGGAGAAATAGAGGAAGGGCAGATACCAAATAGTTTTATGAATTTGTTTTATTTATTTCTACATTTCTCCTATTATTCTATTTATTTCTACCTATTTAACAGTTAATCCAGGTGGGTGGTCGCACCCGCCCCGGGAGACACGCCCACCCCGCCCACACCCCCCGCGGCGGCAGCGGCGACCACCCGCCGCCGCCGCCACTTCCCAGCAGCCCCTCCCAACCCGTTCCCCGTTCGCGGCAATCTCGGAACGGGAGGCTAGAAGGGGCTGCCGGGAAGGGGCCGCAGCAGGTGGTCGCGACCACCCGCCGCGCACCCCCTCCCCGGCAACCCCTCCAAGCCCCCCGCCCCGGCCGCTCCCGGGGAGGGGACGGGAGGGAGCCGCTGGGGGGGTGGAGGCTCCCTCCAGCGGGGCCCTGAGAAGGGCCTTTTGGGGCTTAGGGGGTCCCGCAGCTCGAACCGGGACCCCCCTCCCCGGCCCTTATAAGGGCCCTTGCGGCACTGACAAGTGCCTTTGGCGGGGGTCCCGCAGCTGAAACCGGGACCCCCCAGTGCGGCTCTTAAAAGAGCCCTTGGGCGACGTCTTCTTTCTTCCAGTCCCGGCGACACCAGCTCCGCCGAGGCCGCCGACCCCCGAGAGGTACCCCTGCGGCCGCCAGGGGTACCCCCGGCGGGCGCCGGCGACCTCAACGAGGCCGATGTTGCCGGCGTCTTGTCCTTCCTGATCCCAACTGGCAATCGGATTATACCCTGGATTAACTGGAGCGTCTGATTGAACGGCCACAGATGTCAGAATTATTGTCCGTTTATGAGCCACTTGTTTGTCGGCTGATAAACAAGGCTGGAGGGCACCATTCAAAGGTTTTTTATGTCCCCCTTCAGGCCTGCCCCTTCTCTCTTGTCTTACCTCCTGTCCGCCTTCAAGTCTCCTCCTCCTCCAGTCCTATCCTCTCTGGTCTTGCCACTCCTCTGGGATTGCATTGATTTTTTTTCCTGATAAACCAGGCTGGAGGGTGCCATTTTATCTTGTTTTGCCTCTACTCCACTCCTGTCCACCTGCAGGTCTGCCCCCTCTGGTCCTGTCCATCTTTGAGCCTGCTGCTGATCTGGTCCTGCAGGGCCGTTTCTAGGCATAAGCATCTTAGGCAAACTAAAAGGGCACTTAAAGGCTAGAAGGCTCAATTCAACTTTTTTCTGTCCTCTTCTGGTCTTACCCTCTTTTAATTCTAGCCCCCCTCCTGTCTTGCCTCCAGTCCAGCCCCCCTTAATCTATGTCTCCCCAACTCACCCCCTTTCCATTTTTCCAGCGTTTCTTTTCATTTCTTTCTTCCCAATACCCAGCCTGTCTTCCTTTCACATGGGCCTGCCCCCCGTTTGTTTTTGCTCCCCTTTCAGTCCCACTCTATGTCTGCCATCTTAATGGTCATGCTCCCCCTTCGGTCTTGCTCCTCTTTGGGTCTTTCAGCCATTTGGTTCTGCACTACTTTCAGTCTTTCCTCCTTTAGGTACAGCCCCCAATCTGGCTCTTTCTGTACATAAGTACTGCCCCAATCTATGTCTCCCCAACTCACCCCCTTTCCCTTTTCCCAGCGTTTATTTTCATTCCTTTCTTCCTGATTCCCAGCCGGTCTTCCCTCCACAAGGGCCTGCCAACCCCTATGTACTGCCCCTCCTTCAGTCATGCCATGCTTTATGACTTCCCACTTAATGGTCTTAGCCCCATTTGGGCCTTCCCCCCTCTGGTCCTGTCCCCCTGTCTGGCTCAACCGTAAGTTCTTTTTGTCCCTGCTCTTTTTCCCTCTTCCTTCCTTTTCTTTTCTGCTTTTCCCCCTCCTTCCTTCTACTTCTATCTATTCGTCCTGATTCCCTGGCAGTCTTCCCTCATTATTGGCCTGACCCCCCTTTGGTCCAGCCTCCCCTTCAGTCCTGTCCTCCCTCTGGTCTTGCTCCCCTTCAGGTCTTTCCCCTCTCAGGTCCTGCCCTCCCTCTGATTTTTCTTCCTTTTTGTCTTGCCCCCCCATTGGTTTTGCCCCCCATTCAGTCCTGCCCCCCCCCATGGTCCTGCTCAATCTCTTTCTTTTTTTGTTCTTTTTCTTTCTTCCCTTGGTCCTGCTCTATCTCAAGTCCTTTCTTTTTATGGTCTTTTTCCTTCTTTCCTTGGACCGGCTCTATATCAAGTCCTTTCTTTTTCTGGTATTTTTCCTTCTTCCCTTGGTCCTGGTGGCAACACAAGTTGAGAAAGGGAAGTTTCTAGTAATTTACATTATTGCTAATTGACTGTCTGAGGAACTGTTTAAATACCTATGTGATAGGAAGTTAAAAATCGTAAAACTTTAGCCACGTCCATCCACAAACCATGGTCACTTTATGGCGGTGGCGTGTGAAAGGGCGAAAATAAAAAGTTTGGCTCAGGCGGCAAAAACCCTAGAAGTGCCCCTGGGAGTCTGAAAAATAAAAATTACGAATATGAAAAATAAAAAACTATAAATGAATAATATGTATTTTATCCAGGAATTAAGGGGGATGGGAGAATGTCTACATAATGTCATAATCTACTATGGCCTCCACATTCAAGTCATTATTATGCTTTGCTAATATCTCATTTTCTACTTACTCCCTCAACAGCCGGTATTACTGACTCAACAGCCAGTATTACTCCCTCAACAACCGGTATTACTCCCTCAACAACCGGTATTACTCCCTCAACAACCGGTATTACTCCCTCAACAACCGGTATTACTCCCTCAACAGCCAGTATTACTAACTCAACAGCCGGTATAGGCACTTCCGGTTCTACAGCTGGAGGCTAAAAAAAATTGTTGAATATAATGAGATAAATATGACTGAACATGAAAAGTGTATACAGTTAGGGATTAGGAGTAAAAGTTTCCGAAGAAGACAAGAGAAAAATCTAGTTTTATTATAAATCCCGTTAATTGTTTCCACAATAAATTATTTGTCAAAACAATCTGTGGGGACTGATCTTGGGTATGTCCTCAGGTTTCATATATCTAAGGCCAGACATAACCTTATATAAGATACAAATACACATGGAATCATGCAACTTGATTAAACATCTGATTGGTATCCATGTTTTAAATTTCAAAATCCCCAATTTACAAAATGGTTGCATACTTAAAGGGGAATTAAAACAACTCACACCACCATTCCCCTTGAAAGAACCCATCATGAGGACTGAAAGCACTAAGTCCTCACCTCTGGGTAAAGTCAACCCAGTCTAACTCCGCCCTGCCAACTGTCAGTAACATGACCAATGGCAAGACGTGCTCTGCAAGAAGAGTATCTTCCCATTGGCCAGACATCAGATGCAAAATCAACCAGCCTGGTGAGGGAATTTATACCACTTGTTTTACCCAGGGTTGAGCAGTTCAGGTCCTTATCTTGGGTACATGTGGTAAGAAGTGGAGGGAAGTGGAGAAGGAATGTATCATTGTGACAGTAAAATAATTTATAGAACAATAAGCAAGATTTTATATGATGTAGTCATAGAACCTTTTTTCACTTCCTTTAGAAATAAAACAAAAAATATCTAATATCCACATCAATATAATATCCTGTCATACACACATTGTATTTCAGGGGTGGATTTTCAAATTAATATTAACTTTGTAACAAGGGCAGCGATATCAGGAGCAGGAATCTCGGGCCGATATAAGATAAGAGGTGAGAGACTAGAAATTATTACAATTTTGAGGTTTTGGGGGATCTGCTTATATGCATATTTGGATTCAGGGGTGGACATGCTTATTAATGTTATTAATTAAGTATTAGGATTGGAGAGGTTTGATAGTATATTTGTATAGTATATTTGATAGAGGTTTGATAGTAGAGAAGGAGATGGAATGTTTAGAAACCTTCTCAATCTATTATTACGTTAGTTCCATGTACCCTATAGAAAAGCTTCCCTAGAACTAGACAAATGGCTGTGCACATCCTGGTAGATGTGTGATCTATGGACAAATGTCTAATCTAATGTCTGCCTAGTGTATGGCCAGCCTTAGATAGTCACAGGGGAATGGCTATACATACACTGAGGAATTAGAAAGTATCACAACCCAATGACATAAAGTTAGATATAAATCACCTCAATATAACATTTAAATATTAATTCCTCTACTTACATTCTCAACAGCCAACTGGTCCACTACATCAGCAATCGGAAGCTAAAAAATACAATTATGTTATAACAATATACAATTGCATAGGAAAGACATATTTATATAATGTATATCAGTCTCTTTACAGTAAGGACAATTTATCAAAAGCAACTGTGATCATCCGTGTTTAAAGGCAAACTAAACAGATTTCACATACTTCCTTAAGTACGTTGCATCTGAATCTAATATTCACAGGGAGGTGAGAATGCTCATTGCCACCTCCCTGTGAATAAAAGGAAGCCCAGGGTACACCACAAGACTTACCTTACCAGCGCTCCACTTGGCTCTTTCTCAATTGTCAGGCATGATGTCCCAACTAAGCGCCAATATATAAGATAGGCTCGCGATTCAGGACAGCCCACCTGTCAGCTGAGGTGGTAGTGTACCCTGGGCATTCTTTTATTCACAGGGAGGTGGCAATAAGCATTCTCACCTCCCTGTGAATAAAAGATTCAGATGCTATGTACTTACAAAAGTGAGTTCAGTGTCCCTTTAAGGGGTTCTCTAGAGCGCATGTGCAAGATCTGCAAATTTGCTGGTCTAAACCTCACAAGCTAAACACTAAGGTTTAAGACTGGGACAGTGTAGGTTATATGTGACTTTGTAATACCAGCAGATAATCCTTTCCTAACAAGTGTAAAATTGCTGGGATGTAACATGGGGCACTATGGGTTTGCTACATTAGGCAGGGGGGGGGGTTTGCTACATGGGGCAGGGGACAGTGATGGCAGCTCACGGTAAATCTCCCTGACTGCCTGGGGAATGACATTCTGCTGGAAACTACAAAACGATAAAAAACTAGGACTCAAATTTTTGGGTGTTTTAAAACAAATTATGAAACAAGTAATTTTTTTGTTTAATTCTTACTTACATGTTAAAAGGCTGGAGCTTCCACTGTACATTCTACAGGTGGAGACTATAAATAAATAGGTAAAAAAGGAAATAAGATATAGACACTCGCACATGAAAAACTGGTCATTTATTATAGATTTATGATAATGAATGGAAGGGATTGTGTTATAAGGGAGAACGGGAGAAGGTCTGGATATATTCACAATCTATTATTCTCTCCATATTCCTATATTTATTTATATATTTATGTTTAAAGGGCATGTCCACCCCTCTTACAAAAATTGAGCATGTAACAGACACCCCCCAAAACCCTATTTTACTTATATTCACCAAAGATGCTCCCAGACTGTGTAAAGATCTTTACAAACCCACAATCCATCTCAGCTAGTCCATGCCTCCGCTGCTGCATGTGCCCTATACGTGCAGTATTAGAGGCTCATTCAATCACGGCCATCAGCCATTGGCCGTGACATCACAGTCACCGCCGTGAGTGACAGCCATTACCAGAAAGTAGCTGCGAGCCGCGCCAATGGATCATAGTTTTGTAATGTTCTTTACACAGTCTGGGAGCATCTTTGGTAAATGTAAGTAAAACAGAACCTGTGTTTTGGGGGGTGTCTGTTACTTGCTCAATTTTTGTAAGAGGGGTGGACATGCCCTTTAAGGATGGACATGCCTTTTAAAATCACACACAAACATTTATAGAGGCACAGACAATCTTATATTGTGAAGGACAATTGAGCACATTTCACATTTTATATATCTACTTGTTTAACAGCAGGAATTGGTTTATATATTGGGTGGAATTTTATGGTAAATTAAAAACAAGAGGACTCTGTTGGGGACATTGTTTTTAGATTTTTATACTTACAAGCTCAACAGCGGGAACATGAACTGGTATCTTTTTCTAAAAAAAAATGTTATGATTAGTTTATATTTTATTTTGACAAACGTAGAGAAATAATTAAAATAAAGGTGACCACATACATGAAAAACAAACATACTATATCTCACTGGAACCTGTGATGTATAAATGGTAAGAGGAGCACTGAGTTTTACATTTAGCAGGATAACAGACACAGAGATAAAATTCTGTACCTGATATTTAGGGTTTTGTGTATTTGGCATTAAAACCTATGTAACTGGTGAAGTGTTAATAATGGCACATTCCGCTCATCTTTGGTATAATGCTACTGGATAAATAGCTGTTTGTACCAATACACTACAATGTAAAATAGATGGAAAGAGATGGAAAAAAAATATCTATCAGTCTTACCTTTCTCTTTCCGCCACAACATTTAATCATTGAAGCAAAAAAACGCCTAAAATGTTTGGATGCCATTTCGATAAAAATCTGTTAATATGGAGAAAAACAAAAAAAATGTTTTAGGAGCTGATAAGAAGATAAAGTATTGAAATGTGTGAAAACAGATATATTATAATATATATATAATATATATAGATATAATAGATATATTATATTTATATAGATATTACATATATATTACATTTCTCCCACAGTTTCTAATTCTTACAGAGAATATTTATCATATTGTAATAGAGGCTTGAAAAAAACTGCCAGTAAAGACTCAGCTGGGCTGTTCAACTGAAATCCCCACTCAAATCTATACACAGTTTGTAACATGACTTAACAATTGGTTTCTAATATTTGTTGCGCTAATGTAACTTTTTCTTTTTATTGCTAAATGTCAAAAAATGTCATTAAAAATCAATAATTATTAAAAAAAATACGGTAACTATTACCCATGTGGATTTCAGGCTTTAAGCTGTAATTCTTTTTTTTAATTTTATCAGAACTGTTTAGACCAAACAGAAGATTTAGAGAGAGAATAAATAACAGGTCCACTCACCTCAATGTCTCTCCAACATATGACTAAAATCTTTGTTACTGATATTATGGGAAGGTATTGCTATGGTCCCTGTGAATAATAGAAACGATTGGCAAACACTTATTTTTTAAGTTTAATTTCCTTTAATGATAAGAACTTTTATAACATAGGCCTGTATTACTTTAACTACCAGTTAATGATGGCTGGATATAGCTATTTGTAGTAATATATGAGGGGTTGTATTGGTCAGTTTTTCTTCTAACATCTCCCAGATCTTTATGGCCTATGTGGGGCCTGAGCATAGTACAGGGGTGATTATCCCAATAACTTGCACCAACCCCCCAATTAATGGAATGCACAGTGGGCAGCACTGACATGATAGTAATGGAGATAGAAATAGGAAAAGGTAATGGAAAGGAAGAGAAAACCAGATGTATAGAGATGTAAAGGTCAGAAAGGAAGGGGAATAGAGCATAGCAAGGAACTGACAATCGCTTATACAGAGATCATTTCTAATCCTTACAGCATATGGGGTCCATATATTACAATAGCTATGTTCAGATGAAAAGTGTTACAAAATCAACCAGTAAACCAGTTAATCTTCAGATGGGCTATTAAGGTGGATATAGTCATAGCGATATTATCAGCTGATAATTGCTCTATGTGTGGTGAGACAAACAAAACTTGCCCAATAGTTATCAGGCTGGCTGAAATATCAGCCCATCTATGGCCACCATTATACTGACATCACCCAGCCACCCACATCACCAACACGGACACAGAGTGGCTTAACTAGACATGCACAGTTATTGGCCAATACGGTATTATCGGGTTAAACATCCAATGGAGGCAAAAAAGTTTTGTGAAAAACGGCAAAGTTTTGTCTAGGAGAGCCAAAATGGAGCAAATAGCATGTTATATTGCACAGGCTTAAAGCAATATTAAAGGGGAGGTTCAGTGCAAATACACATGCTTTGAAGAAAAAAGGTAATATTTGTCCATTACAATGATCTTAATCTGCCCATCCAGCATTTTGTCTGTGTATAAATAAATTATTTGAAAATACTGACTTCCAGTATGCAGGATCCCTAATAGAGTTAGTTATGGTCTTTGACTCTGTCCCTGGGTTGATTTGAACATGTTTGACCCATCCATTAGATCGCTTGTAATTTTAAACCAAAACCTAACCAAAACCAGGTTTTTAAGTAGTAACTAATAGTTTAACCCTGTAACAATTTACTGGCAAATAGTGATAACAGTGGAACTCATATCTTTACCATTTGCCTCATAAAACATGAGTCATGTTACTTTATTAGGGTATAAAGTCAATTTGGAAAAAGCAAGAAACAATAAATATATATATAAAAAAAACAGGGGGAAAAATGATGTGTAAGATTGCCTTAAAACATTTTCACTACCGGTTGGTGGATTACAAAGTATATCTTCCCTCCTGCAATTTCTATAAATTGGGACGATTGTAATTGGTGCCCTAATGGGTTCTAAAGCAATCACCTTTCCCATAACTTTGTAACTTTGGTTTCCCGCGACTGTCAACAGGGCAGGCCAATTTGCTTCTCTGTGGTTAATTATCAGCAGGCTCTTGATGCTGAAATTACATTCCTATGAGATTAATTGTTTTGTATGATCTGATCAAAATTAATACTTTTTACCTAGATAAGTTAAAGTATGTGTTAGCACAATGTAAATCATTGTATAATGAACTATATTAATAGCATCTCAATGAAAACATACAGAATGTGCTGCACCATCTGGAATTACCCAAACATCCTTGATCTCATTTAATCAATAAAGAGTACAGGCTATTGCCATCTTAAAGGGGAACTGTGGTCTCCAAACAGTTTCCTACCTTTAAAACAAACCATCAACCACCTCTCTACGTGCTCCACAGCCCAAGATATAAAGAAATGACTGACCAGAAAGTTAATGGGTGGGAGGCTGACACGTGACATTCCTAAGGCTTCTCCTGCAAAGTGCCGCCGGCGAGCACAGCCTCAGACTCCCTCAGTGTGTGAGGGAGACAGGAAGTCCCTCCTCCTCTCTGCTGTGTGAAGGACCTGCAGCTGCAGAGAAGGTAAGGGTAGGGTGGGTGTCAGAGTGGCCCACAGCACCTGTGAGCGAGTGGGGCTTAGGCACCTGTGAGTGGGCGGGGCCACTGCACCCATGAGTGGGCAGGGCCATGACACCCACGAGTGGGCGGGGCCACATGGGGCTGTAAGGGAATGGGCCAAGGGGGGCCTGCAACTGGAGGGTAATGGGGTCCATGAGTGGGAGGGACCAGGGGGGCTGCAAAGGGGAGGAGGTACAGGGCAGATTGACTGACAGGTTTCAGAGCAGGAAGTGCAGGGGACCTGGTGATGCTGCTGCCATATCACACACAAAAATGTAAATATCTTCAAAACTATGTAAAATAAACAATGGAAATAAATTGCAAAAACTCCCAGGAGAGCAATTCCTATCAATTTACCTAAAGTCATTTTTGGACCACAGTTCCTCTTTAACAATATATCCTCACTTCTAAACAGACAATATTCTGTAAACCTATTACAGCACCAATTTTTTTTCTTTTTATGCATTAAAATCAGGGCTGTAGCTTTCTGTATGAGACAGTGACATAACTACAGCAAGTGATACATAGAGTTCACCCACTCTCCTGGTCATACAGTTCTCTTTTTATATCATAGAATGTCATTTGGACAGGCTAGTAAATATAATGCTGTGTTACAATGTGGGTGCTAGGGCCACCATCAGGGACCACAGGAAGTACTGCTGGTGGTGTTGGGGTGTAAGGTTAGTGAAAAAATGTACCTGGTATTGATCCCAGAATCTTATACTGGCAGCCCATTATTAGGCAAATGCCTGCTGGTTTAGCTGGTATTATTTTGTTGTGCCCTATAGTCTGATATAATTGCTGTTAGCACGGGTCCCTTCAAGCATCTTCTCTTTAATCCTATTTCCTTTTCTGCTCCTACACAACTCTGTAGGCCTTTATTTTATTAGTATCCGTGGTCAATGTTGACTAGGTAACTCCATAAAGCCCACAGTACAATATTACAATATTGTAAACACAGCAGAAATAAAACATGTTTGTTTGCTAAATCCAATTTCATTCAATGCCCCATCTGCTGTGACGTACAAAGGGAACACCAAGCGTGGCTCCCTGTAATCCACATTGCTTAAACATCTCTTCTTTTTTTATCCTTTGGTTACTGTAATTACAAGTCATTTTGTAAAGGATTTTCAATGTTTAAGAAAGCACACTTTTGTACTTGATCCAGCTAAAGGGATTTTCTTACATTACTACATATAAAGACCATCTTTAAACTTCTAATGTATTTCTTTATTCATTAGTACGTATGCCTGTAGGGTACATTCGGAAATGGGTTAAAGTTACAAAGTTATTCTCATAAAAAAGCTCATGGTAATTTGGAGTATCAGGAGGATTTATTAATTTTGAAAATCTTAAAAGAGCAAAAAGCTAAAATGAGATTGGATTAAGTATATTCTTGCGCGCAGTTATTCTAAACACCCTTAAGGAGCACAGACTCACTTACACAAGATATTATGCAAATAGGAATCTATCTCTAAGTGCCTCATAGGCCTGCTTATGTAATATTTTTACATGCTCGGTTAAACACATCAAGAAAAAGGTTTGACCTTGTTACAGTATACTGTAAAAGGTATTTATTTTCAAAGCATGTCATTTTTTTCCCCCCTCTGTGGAACTGTAGAATATATCAATAGAGCGAGCAAGTCATTTTGCAAACGAATCTCATCACAGACGCCTCAGTCAGAAACACAGCTTGCCATTATATCAAGCTTCTACGGAGACCAAAGATTCCCTTTCTAATTTATCTTTATCAGAGTGTTGCCCTTGCCGCATGGAAGGATTATCGCTATCGCCAGACGCTGCACGTGGAACAAGATGCTTTTTTTTTTTATGAGTTCAGGGGAAGAGAGAAAGAAAAGAGACCTGGGCCTCATTCACAAAGCGAAGATGAAATGAAATCAGTAAGTATGGAGAATCATTTTAAAGTTCCATCTATTAAGGTTTTACAGACGATTCCCATAAGAAATACTTTAAGTGATAATCTGCCTTCAGTTTTATAAAATCCAATATTCCTTTATAACTTGCCATAGTAAACACTAAAGAAAACAGCAATTTCCACAAATATTTACCACTTACACTTGGGGGCTCTATACCAGTGCCCTTTCTGCACTGCCCTAGAAATATTCTGACCCTTGTTGCAAAGAGTAACATTTCAAATACAATAGTTTACCTTCTATCCCCTGGGAACTCCAGTTATCTGTCCGTCCAATTTTCTGCTGTGAATGTCTATCACTGGCCAACTCTTTATTTTTAATTACATGGCTGGTGCTAACCAGAAAAGGCCTTGGAAACATCAGAAGGACTCCTTGCTGCAAATAGCAGTAAATGTAAGACTAGGTACACAGAACCAGACATTTTCGGGCCATTACCAGATCAGGGCTGCAAGCAAAAAATTCCCAACATTAAAGGGGTGTTTTTAACAACAACAACAAAAAAATCATCATATCATCCGCAATGATGTGTACACCTTGGATATTCCCAAATAGAAGGCGATAGAATTTGTACCTGCCCCAAGGAGTGTTAAAGGGGCACAAATTAGTGGATTCTTTATCAAGCTATATCTGCAAATAGCCATCTTTCTCATCAAGGATAGTGAATAGCTTCTTCCCAGCTAAGTTGCTTATGACATCCTCAGGTGTTGGGATGGAAAGGTGCTGTCTTTGAATAGCTTTGTTGAGATCCCTGGGGTCCAGACACACCTGCAGAGATCCACTTTTCTCTTCTGTTATTTCCAAACTGTTTACCTAAGCATTGTGGAAAGTGACTTTGCTGATCACACCTTGCTGTTCAAGACTGTCGATGGTAGACTTTAGTCTCTCTCTAATAGCATATGGTATCTTGCGACAAGCATGTATTATAGGGGGAACACTGGGGTCTGTAAAGATGTGGTGGGTACTGAGAAATTCTGCTAGTCCTTCAAAAACATGGGAGCATTGGTGAAGCAGCTGATCTTTAGTGGTAGGAGGGGAATTATTTTATAAATATGATTGAGTGGTTACCACAGCGATGTATGGCAAAAGCGAAAAGTGACAGTAATGACTAATCCCCACTGGTTATCGCTGCTTTATAAATTGTGAAATGTCCAAATTTGGTAAAAAAGGCAGCAATAACAGTGGTGAAAAACTTAACAAACCCTTATAAATATGCCCTATAGATTATAAAAAAACCACATCTTATAATATTCATTATACGTATCCTGGTACCATCTATAGAAATCTAGTGAACTGAAATAAAACTAATGGAAATTATATGAGGTATAAGGCTTTTTTTTGTTGAGACTGGCCAATTGACTTGAATGGCTATACTGGCTTTTTCATTAGGGAGGAGCGACTGTCGAAGTTTCAATGCCAAATTGCTGAATGTTTTTGGGACCATAACTGATTAAACAAATAATCATTAAATTAGATTAGATTGTGTAATTTACATTAAATATTTAATTTATTTAATGCTTATGTATAATATTCCTCTATTGAATTTTTTTGCCCATTACTGGTATAGGGAAATTGAGAGCCATTTTGGCATCCCTGGGAGGAACCATACCCCGGCAGACAGAGGTTGCCAATGGAAGTTACTAACTATTCTGGAATATGCTTGAAAGATAATGCACATTTAAGGCTGGTACACATAAGAAGATTCTTTGTCCCGGGCGACCATTCGCCACTAGCAGGCTGCTGGTTTGCATGCTCTATAGAAGACTGCAGGATTAGCCGTTATTTACCGGTCACAGCCACCCACAAAAACACAGCAAAAATCTGCTTATGTGTACCCAGCATTATAGAAGGTACCACCTTGCCAATAAAATGGATCATCGTCAGTATATCACTCCTGCAATAACCGCAACACATATTTTATAAAGTATAAACTTAAGGTTTGTACACACATGCGATCGCTGGTCCCGACCCACGATGCATGATGTGTACGAACGTTCATTTCGGACGATAATCGGCCCGTGTATGGGCCCTTTATCGGGCGAAATGGCCGGTCGTTCAGAGATCCGCCCGGTCGGTTGGGCAACTATCCCCGACCGAATGGCCGTTTCGGACGATAAAGGGGCCCATACACGGGCAGATTATTGGCCGAAACGAACGTTCGTACACATCATGCGTTGCGGGTCTAAAATTGTTAATAAATGTATTGCTTATTCCATGTTTATTTTCGTGTGTTACAACATTTTTCACGTGAGATTCTTCCATACGTGTTTAATTAAATGTAAGAGAAAATTTGTTTAAATCAGATGCTTGTGAAGGTTCTCATTCATCCAGGTCATGGTATATCTGTTGTATTCAATTAGATCAACTGGACATGAAATGTAGTTCTTGAAGACGTTTCGCTAGTCATCCGACTGGCTTTCTCAATTCAGAATGACTTGTACAAGAATCTGTGGCAATTATGTACCCTGGAAAATCCCAATTAGCATATCACAGCCAGGTGTTAAGGGTGTGATTGGATAGTGGCTAAGAGGTGTTATAGGAACGCCCAGAGTAAGGTGTTAAAACAGCATTGTACATGGCAGACAGTTGGTGTCGAACCCCCCCACCTCTATTTAAGCTTGGTTTCTTTATTTTCACATAAATGGCCTCCTTAACACCTCTCTTGAACCAGTCACGCTTCTTTCGCCAATATGTTAACATTACAATCTTCAAAGGTATGTCCTTTATCCTTAAGATGCAGGTACACGGCTGAGTCCTGACCCGAGGAATTGGCTCTTCTGTGCTGGGCCATACGTTGATGCAGTTGCTGTTTGGTCTCCCCCACATACAAATCAGAGCATTCTTCACTGCACTGCACTGCATATATGATGTCGCTTTTCTTGTGTTTTGGTATTGGGTCTTTCGGATGTACCAATTGCTGCCTCAGTGTGTTGCTCGGTTTAAAGCAGACAGGGATACGATGTTTTTTGAAAATTCTTCTTAATTTCTCGGAGACCCCTGCTACATATGGGATGACCATGTTCATCCTCCTGTCTTGCTTTTACCCTTCACTGTTGGTATTTGTGTTCTTTTTTTTCCTTCCACTTCTTTTGACAAAGGCCCAGTCTGGATATCCACAAGTTTTAAGGGCTCCTCTGAGATGTTTCATTTCTTTAGCCTTCGCCTCTGTGCTAGTGGGGATGTTCTCGGCTCTGTGTTGCAGGGTTCTGATGACACCCAGCTTGTGATCTAAAGGGTGGTGGGAGTCAAACATCAAATACTGATCTGTGTGTGTTGGTTTTCTGTGAACCTCTACTTCCAGTTTACCATTTTCCTTAACTTCTACCAAGCAGTCCAAGAAAGCCAGTTTGTTGTTTTGTACCTCTTCCCTTGTGAATTTAATGTTTTGGTCTACCGCATTAATGTGTTCTGTGAAAGCTTGTACTTCCTTCTGGTGGATTTTAACCCAGGTGTCATCAATATATCTGAACCAGTGGCTGGGTGCTATGCCCTTAAAGGTATTAAGCGCCTGTGTTTCTACCTCCTCCATGTAAAGGTTGTCCACAATGGGTGAAACTGGAGATCCCATAGCACATCCATGTTTTTGCTTATAGAACTTATCCCTGTATTTGAAATAGGTGGTATTCAGGCACAAGTCCAACAAGGAACACACCTGTTCTGGGTTGAGATCAGTTCTGCTGGTAAGAGTGCTGTCTTGGCCCAGTCGTTTTCTCACCATGTCAACAGCCTCCTTGGTGGGTATACAAGTGAAGAGAGATGTCACATCATAGGACACCATAGTTTCTTCTACACCGAGTACTATATCTTCAATCTTGTTGGTGAAATCCTGAGAGTTCTGGATGTGATGCTTAGAACTTCCCACCAAAGGTCCTAAGATGTTAGATATTTTGCCACCTTGTATGTTGCAGAGTTGATGCTGCTGACTATAGGTCTTAGTGGGACCCCTTCCTTATGTATCTTTGGGAGTCCATATATGCATGGATGTTTAAATCAGATATTTTGCTGCTAGATTTGTGTTGTCAAATGACCATAACAGTGTTGCTATAACATTCAGACATATAGGGTTTACATTACATTGGATTTTTTGCAAACATTGGATTTAAATTAACATTCCTACAAGAGGTATAACCTTTATTATTGAATTAGCCCTGTCTCTCCCCATGACAATATTAAATGCTGCCTTACAACATCTCAATAGGTAACTAAACTAGGCTAGCCTGTAGTGTAAGCAAGATGATTAGCCTTTAGTTTTAAGTACTGTAGTTGCGGTGAAACTTAGAATACTTTGATCTCCAATGCAGCATAATGCAGGAACAATCATGAGCTTATCTCTGTCTACTGCTGTGCAGGATTGTTTGTGCTCTATATATGGTATATACATTTGCTCCTTAGCAGAACCCTTTCTGATCTGGAGCTGGAGAACAGCAAGAGTGCCAGATGAATGTGTGCATGCTAAAAGCATGATACAGTTATCAAAAGTAGCCAAACTAGCCAGGAGACTTTGGAATACACTAATAACAGAATTAGGCTGGAATTGCTCCCTAGACAATGATCCATGTTGGAAATAGCAGTATTTGCTTTGGGAAATGGTTCAGAATGCATGGACAATTGGGGAAATTTACAGAGAGAGACAAACGGGGAGTGTTGTTTGTTAGAGATGGGATTCGACTCGGACCCGGATCTGACATGGAACCCCTCATTTCCAAAATCTGAATGATCCATCCAAATTATCGAACGTTCGAGGATTATTATTTTTTCGGAAATAGCCTCGAACGTTCGATAACCCTTAAAAATACGATCGGAAACGCAAAAGTAGTCACTGATCATATTTTCGAGGGTTATCGAATGTTCGAGGCTATTTATAATATAATCAAAAATTTGTTCCGATTACGGATTTTCGGGATTTTCCCAAAATCAGGGAATCCGAAAACGGAAAGAAACTGATGCGTTTCAGACATCTCTAGTTGGGATTTGTAGTTTGGGGTATTTACAATAATGTCTTTCTGCCCATGTGAATTTAACGCCTGCCTATAGCGGTCGTTTAAAATGAAAACAAACTCACTATTAAATTGTTTGCAGCAGCAAAACAATTTTTCAATACACATGCAGCAGTAAATGTGTTAGCATGTCTTTAAGATGGTAAATTTGTGGTTGCTCTAGGCAGGGCCGGCCTTAGGTTAAATAGCACCCTGTGCAAGATTTGCTACTGGCACCTAGCACCCCCTCCAAAACACTCCCCTGGGCACACATCATACACTGCCGAATGCTGCTTGCCTTGGCCTGCTTCAAATCAAGTCTGCCACCTGCGCTTACTGTATCTCAGTATCTGTAGTGTATTGCGAAACACATAACGCACTAAATGCACAGACAGAACAGCACAGCACACAGAAGGCTTACATGTGTTGGGGCTTTGTCTGTGGGGTGGTGCTGATACATATATTTGATCTGTTGGACAATAACTGGGGGGGCTGTGGCACTGATACACAACTTTGACCTATAGGTCCGTGACTTAAGACTTCCTGGTAATGCTACCTGTGCGGTCGACCCTGGCTCTAGGTCATTCCCTCTGCATTATAGGTCAATAGATTTCATGTGAACTGCAATAGGAATTATTTTATTGTGTGTTACATCTATGAAGAAAAAAGTCTCCTCACTTTGCTATTTCAATTACGCAAAAACAGAAAGACTGTTGAGTTGTTGATAAAATAATCAGTGCTCTGGGGGACCTTTCTCATGTCTGCGGCTTTGATAAAAGAAGCACTTTCTCCGTCTACCTCCATATCTACATTGTGTTTCAATGAGATTAAAGAGCATGTCCACCCAAATAGCTATCATTTAGATTTGTGTTTAAAATTGAATGACCTACTGTATATAGAGGATGAGAAGGATAATATTTATATATTTAATCAATCACAGTAATTTAATTGGTATATAAAAAGTGTCCAAGTGACTTTATAGTCTATCTTTGAGTTCTTACCTGTTGGTGTCTGTTATGGACACTTGGGTACTTTTAGATTTGTGTAGCCCTATGTCCAGATCAGCACTTAAATAGAGATAAGTTAGAAAGTTCTTAGGCAGCAGAACGTTAGAATGCTTCAGGAGGATCAGCCATGTGGGGAGGGTACACCCGTCCTCCAAATTGTAACATCAAAGGGAGTATCACACAGGAGCCCAAGCAAAGTGCTTCAATATTCTTTATTCAGAGATGCAGCACTACACGTTTCAGACCCTCCAGCAGGCAGATGCAATATCCCGAGCTAACAGGAAAATAACCTCTAAAAATTCACACTAACCTATGTACTAACGTGTTAGCGAAGGTTTTGAACTGCCTGTGCCATGTCATTTTTTTTACTTTACGCAGTGCAAGCGATGCAATAAATTTTGCGCCGTTTTTTGCACGAAAATTAACGCCTTTTCAATTGTGTCTTTAAAGCCGCGCAGAAGCTTGCAACTTACCGCTAGTGTTTTCACAATGTATTAACGGTTGCAAAGTGGTTAATACATTGCGGGAACAATTTCAGGTAGGTTGCGAATGCAAAATTTATTGCATTTCCCCCCTAGAGGGTCTGAAACATGTAGTACCGCATCTCTGAATAAAGAATATTGAACCACTTTGCTCGGGCTCCTTTGATTCCTAAATAGAGATAGTCTCCTTGATCGCTGGTTTCCAATTCTCCTTGAGTTCTGGTTTCCAATAGTGCAGTGAAACCTCAGAAAGCTTTAGCGCATGCTCACCCCTGGGTAGAGAGACTAGTCATTGTTTGTCATGTTATTTATCAAGGCTAAGCTTGCAGGTCTACCCAGAAGAGCCAGGACTTTGACTGGAGATTGCGGTAGAGAGGGGGAAGAAACGTGATCTCTATTTAGATGCTGATCTGGGGTCTGTAAGTATTACGGTTTTAGGGTTGGGGGAGGGGTTTCCAGACACATCTAAAAAAAACATTTTGGGGATGTACACGCCCTTTAAAAAACTATTTCTATTTAAATTGGGCCCTCTAGAAAGGAAGCTTTTTGGAATTAAAGTTACCAGTTACCTATAGCTATGTACACTCCAACAATCCAACAATTTTTGCTTTTTATTCACCTGAAGACATTCTGCTTAACAGTAGCTGATCCTCCAGTTCTGTTTCATGAATAGATGGAGCTACTAGGAGAAACCCCCTGTGTCACCCTCAACATGGTTTAGTGATCTGGCAGGACAGCTGTCTAATAAGGATGCATAAACCCAGGGAAACTGAAATTCAGTGTTGAGATTGTATTATATCAGTTTTTCAAAACCTGGTAAAGAAGAACTATAGTGTGTATGAAGTTACAATGAAAATTAGTTGGGACAGGGTAGAGATGGCCAAACTTCCAAAGGTGCGGTCCGTTTTCGAACTTTCGAACTATATGGAAAGTTTAAAAGTTCGAAAACGGACCCATTTAAAGGGACAGTTCAGTGGACATTATCAATATTTGTTAAATTGTTAGTTTGTGTAATGCCTTCTTAGTTATTCTACATATTCTCTCCCATTTTGAAAAATCTGTTGATTTCATACCCCTTGCCACTAGTTGACATTAGTGAGCTGACATTTCCGGTTCTTCCCAGGATGCACCACTTCCTTGGAATGTGCCTAACAGTTATTTCTACTGATTGGTAGAGATGGCCGAATTTGGTAGAGATGGCCGAACTTTCGGAAGTTCGGTCCGTTTTCAAACTTTCGAACTATATGGAAAGTTCGAAAGTTTGAAAACGGGACCATTAAAGTCAATGGGAGTCAAAAATTGTTCGAAAAGTTCTAATGAAATACAATTAAAATATCAATGGTAACTTAATGTAAATGGCTGTGGGACCTGGGAAATGGTCTGGGGAACATGTTCGAATATCCAGGACATTTGAAAAATCAATTTTACTCTCACTCGTGCTATTTTTGAGCTCGTTCATGCCTAGGCTTGAATGGACACTTTACTCGTAGATTCGATGTTCGCGCCTAGATACCATGGAGATTTTACTCGCGGATTCGATGCTCGGGTATAGGTTTTAATGGACACTTTACTCGCGGATTCGATGCTCGCGTATAGGTATAATAGACATTTTACTCGCACAATGGTCGAACATTTTCGATATTTATCTAAAGTCCGAAAATATTGAAAATCCGGGTCTGGGATAGTTCGAGAAATCCGAATTCGTTCGAATTCAAATAGTTTGGCTCGAACTCGGGTTCAAGTTCGAGTTCCAGTCCATCTCTAATGATTGGCTGTTGGATGGGTCAAAGATGCTAAGATCTCTACTGAGCAACTGAATCAACCCAGGCGCTGGGTCAAGGGCAAGACCATAACAATCTCTACTAGGGGTCCTGCAAACAGGAAGTCTGTATTTCGGTTGCATTTATTTATACACAGACAAAATGCTGAATTGGCAGATTAAGGTCATTGGGATGAAAGAATACTGCTCTTTTTTCTGAAAAGCATTTGTATTTGTACTGAACTTCCCCTTTAAAGTCAATGGGAGTCAAATAGTTTGAAAAGTTCTAATGAAATACAATTAAAATATCAATGGTAACTTAATGTAAATGGCTCTGGGACCTGGGAAATGGTCTGGGGAACAAGCATGAATATCCAGAACTTTCAAAAAATTTATTTTATTCTTTTAATTTTTGATAATTATCCAATAAACGATTCTAACATTCGATAATTATCCCATAAACAATTTGAAGATCGTTCGATTTTCGAATTTGATAATTATTGAAAGTTCAAAAGTCCAAGAAATCCGGGTCCAGAATAATAATTCGAGAAGTCCGAGTCTGTTCGAACTTGATAAGTTTGGCTCAAACTCGGGTTTGAGTTCAAGTTCTAGTCCATCTCTATGACAGGGATATAGGACTGGTAATTCCTAACTCCCAATATTATTTCTGTGAGGAACACCAGCCCAAAGATAACTAATTCTGCCAGTCTTCCTCCTAGCTTCAGCACTATATTTAATACAGGATTTGTACACTACTAACCTGGCAAATTAAACCTCTACATGATGTAGCTTCTCAATAAAATTATATTGTGAGGTAGGAGTATCAATCTGACCTCCTTGTCCCAGGTACTTTCCATTTTTAAATATATAGTTATCCTGGTTATTAACATTTTGAATGTATTTTCAGTAGCATGATCAGTAGTTTACATCCCCAATCATTAGCAGGGGGTGATGGTCAGTGTTCCCTCTAAGCTGTGCGCTAGTGTGCATGCACACAATGCAGAAGGCCTGTGCACACAGGTTAAAATAGAACACACACAAAAGTCTAGGCGAATATACACAATATAGTTGCTGATGCATTTTTTTTTCTTTTTGAATGTCAGAACAGGCAAGTCTTACATGATTTGATCACAATCCTATATAATAATAGAATTTATATCTCAAGAAAAATCTACTGATTTCAGCACGCCTTATTTCGAGATTTTATAAACTATTAGGTCAGTTAGGGTTTTCCATGATGCTTAACATTTGAGAAAATCTTTTACAGATGAATGTGGAATCTCATGACTGCAGATGTGTAACTCGTACTGCAATGAAAGTTTCCGTTAAGCAGCATCACACAGTAGTTGGGTCTGTGTGGAGCTCAACAAAATGAATCACAATAGTGTAACATTCTGGAATCCCTGGAAATCCCTTCAGCACAGATTCCCCCATTTACAACCCCTTGCTTCTCCTTTAGATAAGCCCCTGTTACCGGGATGCTTGACACACCTAGGGACTATTTATTTGTTGATGGACAGGTCTCTCACTTATAGCTCCAAGTAGGGATCACATTTAGCCAATGTAATTTGCAGTAAATCAGGTTTTTAAAAAGCATTTGTCATTCCCTGCAGTACAGTTAATATTTTAAACAGTTTTGCAGTTCACAAATTCTCCCCACTCCTATAAGTGAAAATGGATGTTGTTCAGGGTTGAAGCTTCTGTTGAGGGGTGAAGTTAAGGGGCATAGTTAAGGGCACCAGGCTTTTTTTTGCGTATTGGGTCCTATAATGTAAATCTGATCCTGCCCATAGTTCTTCAAAAGATAGCAAAGGGAACCAAACAACATTGAATTGGTAACATTACACACAGAGATTTCAATGGTAGAGATAGTCCAGAAAGACCCATACAAGTGACACAGAGGATTTCCAGATTAATATTTCATGGATCCACCAGTGGATGTTTCCGGACTGCTGAACAGTTTTTAATAATTATTGAACAATTGAGATTTTTTAAAAATCTCGAAAATGCTATGCGGAGTGCAAAAGCAGGAACCAAGAAGTTTCTGGTACTGGACAGTGTTTTTTTTAAAAAAAAAAGATTTTGGGCATTGATACATATTCCCCAGACCCCAGTTTCCCCAGTCCCTGAGCCATTTATATTAAGTTACTATTTCAAAAAAGCCACAGAAATGTGCAAGTGGAAGGGATTTCAGTGAGTTCGGCCATCACTATTCACAATATGTAACCTAGCCGTGGGACTCCTCAAAACACTTTTGCATCTGACAAAAATGATGTATTTATTATACAACTTAGGTTATTAGGAAAATATTACAAATCGGTAATTATTATTGTACATTGACTTTTTCACTGTTATTATAAATGCAAATGGAACATCAATCTGCCCTTTAATCATTTTGTTTTATATAAAACATTTTTCTTCTAATGAAAGGAATCTTCATATTTAGGGACCTAAACACTTGGGCCTCTGCATGGCTGATGGAATCCCAAGGTTAACATTACGGGAACAAAAAAACTTGGATAGTATAAGGGTCATCTCCTTCTTTTGAATAAAATAATTAATAAGTTAATGTTCCAAGCTAAACCCTCATCCCTCACTTAGTTGCCTTCTCCCATTTTTGTTCCCTATATCCTTTACATGAGAATTACACATCTTAACAATTCCTGCTTTTATGTTTGTATTATACGATCAAAACCTAAACATATGAAGTATTAGTGTAAAACTCGGTTCACACCGTACCCATAATAGGCTGATCTGTTGGGTCCAATAAATCGACCGATCCAGTGGCCGCGGTGGGATAGTTCAGGTGAAACAATCACATTTATCAAAGTGTAGGAAGCATATTGGAAGTGTGTGTAGCAGCTTTTTAAAGCTAATGAACAAAATCTTCCAATAGAATCTGTCATCTGCAATAAAATCTTTAATGTGTGTATCCAGCCTAAAGTGCTTTGACTTCATTCTTATTTTACCTCTCAGTTTGCTGCAATAAATTGCAATGGGTTTATATGGTGCATACAAATGCAAAAGACTAGAACAGTTCTTGGGGTCAGAAATGAAATTGACATCCATAGCATCAACCTTTTGTAGTTAACTAAATATCAGGTCTATAAATGTATGGCCAATATGAAAAATCAACAATATTAAAATCTTCAAATAAAGGATGGACTCTATCCCCCTAAATCACTTTAGATAGATATTGTCTTGTATACAGTGGGGAATTGATTCAAAGGAGAAAAATATTATTCTCCCCCTTTACAAGTCACTGGTAAGGCCTCATTTGGAATATGCGGTGCAGTTTTGGAATCCCATATACAAAAGGGACATCTTGGAAATGGAAGCAGTACAGAGAAGGGCAACTAAAATAATAAGGGGCAAAGCAGGAAAATTTGGACTGCTCCAGGCTCCAAATGCCCCTCTCCTATCAGGCCAACTTTGGGGAGCATTCTATGCCCTAGTATGGTATGCTACCTCCAAAAAGTTAAGGATATAGGTATTACTTGGCTTACCCTTCAAGACACATATAGCTGTGGTGCCAAGAAGTGTAGGACCTGCCAGGTCATCAATAGAGATGGTCGAACTATTGAAAGTTCGGTCCGTTTTCGAACTTTCGAACTATTGTAAAAGTTTGAAAGTTCGAAAGTTCGAAAACGGACCCATTAAAGTCTATGGGAGGCAAATAGTTCGAAAAGTTCGAGTCAAATACAACTAAAATATTAATGGTAACTTAATGTAAATGGCTGTGGGACCTGGGAAATGGTCTGGGGAGCATGTTCCAATATCCAGGACTTTCGTAAAATCGATTTTACTCTCACGCGCGCTACTTTCGAGCTTTCGCGTTCGAACGTTCGAGGTAACATGGACATTTTACTCGCAGATTCGATGCTCGCCTATAGGCTTTATTGGAGACTTTACTCGCAGATTCGATGTTCGCGCCTAGATACCATGTAAATTTTACTCGCGGATTCGAACGTTCGAACGTTCGAACATTCGATAAATCATCGAAAGTCCGGGAAATATCGAAAGTCCGCGTCCGAGATAGTTCGAGAAGTCCGGGTCCGTTCGAACTCGAACAGTTCGGCTCGAACTCGGGTTCGAGTTCGAGTTCTATGCCATCCCTAGTCATCAAGTCGGGAGACACATCTGGTTCCACAGTGATAGGCAAGACGTACAAAATGAGACAATTTGCAAACTTTGGTACAAAAAAGGTGATTTACCTATTGGAGTGTAAAGTTTGTCATATTCAATATATGAATTTATGAATGAATCCTCTGATCCAGTCATCCTTATTGATAGACATTTTATGAACTGCCCAACTAAGGGTATCTCGGACCTTCGTGTTAAGGTCATTGAAAAAGTTTCTCTACCTTCCAGAGGGGGAGACTGGTCCAGAGTTTTGGATACTAGAGAGATCTGTTGGATCTTTCTTGTGAACACAAGGTTCCCCATAGGGCTTAATGCCAGGTGGGACGTTTCCCTTTTCATATCACATGTAATGTATTCTTTTTACAGGACATATAATGCTTTTAAATTAATGGTCTTCTGGGCGTATCTTGTGGACTTCTATAAGAACACCCTCATTGGTATCCAATCAGTATGCCTATGATGAAGGGCACATTCCCGAAACACGTCCGGCAGCTATCGCCTGAATGATACTCTTTTAGATGTTTTAATAAAGACTAATGATTTTAAACCCGGAAGTTGTGGCATCTCCCTTTTGTTTGCTGTCATGTTAAATAATAAGAGAATGGAGGGGCTTGACTATGCAGGCAGATTAGATTAGAGTTAGGGCTGTTTTCATTGGAGAAGAGGATATTTGTGCGGGGATATGATCACTTCAGACAAATATATTAATGGGCCATATAATAAACTCTCTGGTGCATTGTTTACTTATAGGTCATATCAGAGGACACGTGGACATCCTTTAAGAAGAAAAGATGTTTCATTTTCAGGTTAGGAAAGGTTTCTTTACAGTGAGAACTGTAAAAACTGCAGAACTGTCTTCCAGTATGCTTGTCTTCCAGTATATGTGGTAATGGCAAGTTCATTGGGCTTTAAAATTGGGTTGGATGAGTTTCCAAAACTAAATAATATTGAGAATTACTGGTATTAATACATATACTGTAGTTCTGGTTGGTACGGGGATACTATATAATATTGAGAATTACTGGTATTAATACATATACTGTAGTTCTGGTTGGTACGGGGATACAATAATATTGAGAATTACTGGTATTAATACATATACTGTAGTTCTGGTTGGAACAGGGATACTATATAATATTGAGAATTACTGGTAATAATACATATACTGTAGTTCTGATTGGTACAGGTATACTATATAATATTGAGAATTACTGGTATTGATACATATACTGTAGTTCTGGTTGGTACGGGGATACTATATAATATTGAGAATTACTGGTATTAATACATATACTGTAGTTCTGGTTGGTACGGGGATACTATATAATATTGAGAATTACTGGTATTAATACATATACTGTAATTCTGGTTGGTACAGGGATACTATATAATATTGAGAATTACTGGTATTGATACATATACTGTAGTTCTGATTGGTACAGGGATACTATATAATATTGAGAATTACTGGTATTAATACATATACTGTAGTTCTGGTTGGTACAGGGATACTATATAATATTGAGAATTATTGGTATTAATACATATACTGTAGTTCTGGTTGATACAAGGATACTATATAATATTGAGAATTACTGGTATTAATACATATACTGTAGTTCTGGTATTAATTCATATACTGTAGTTCTGGTTGGTACAGGGAAACTATATAATATTGAGACTTACTGGTATTAATACATATACTGTAGTTCTGGTTGGTACAGGGATACTATATAATATTGAGAATTACTGGTATTAATACATATACTGTAGTTCTGGTTGGTACAAGGATACTATATAATATTGAGAATTACTGGTATTAATACATATACTGTAGTTCTGGTTAATCCAGGGATACTTTCCAATTGCCAGGTAAAGGAAAAGTCAGGAAGGAATTTCCCCCCACATTTTTTCTTCTAATTTTAGTAATAACAATATCCACACAGCCCACCATACCATAAGTATAGCATTACAAATTATGTCAATAAATAAAATGTCAAAACTATGTCAATAAAACTGAGTGGTATAAATGACTGAAAACAAAGTAGTCCTAATTTGTAAAAACTGTGGTCTGAGAGGCCAGGCCAACCATATACATGACATGTATTTAAGACTTTAATGACTGTAAGTGATCCATCTCCTACCATATGTTTTTATCTTACAGCCCATACATACAATTTCCAAAATAACTGCTGATGGTTCATCTTACAGCCCCCTACATAGCCCCTACTTCTTCTCTGACATAGGGAGCATGCATGCCGCTGTCAGAGATGGAGTCTGTGTTATTTTGTCATGCAAGGGGAGGAGTGGAGAGCTATCAGCCACACAAGCAGAAACCATCTTTAAAATGGATTGTAAGGTTAAAATGTTATATAGGAGGTTGGTCAAAATTTTAAATTGTGTTTTTGGCAGTTGAGTGCCCCTTTAAAATTTTAAAGAATATAGTTTAAGATTTTTCTGTAGTGAACTCCTTTCTGTATTTTATGGTGTACATATTGCAAATGAACATACTGTTGAGATAGTTGTTCATTGAATCTTAATGGATTCACAATTTCTCATCTTCAAAGAAGTTATTTTCGCTAACAGACCGAGAATAAAACAAAGCGCAACGTGTGTCCACGCTGCCTTAAAATTACACATCAATATGTTTTCCAGTGACAAATACTTTCAAGGCAAAGAAAGCGAATAGAAATTAAGAAATCTCTGTGGGGCACAAATATGTAATTACACTCACACAGGGAGCATTTTATCAGGTAAGCCATCCTACTCTGTTAATTGAAATGGTTAGCATTTAGCTTCCACCTTTTAAACAAAAGCTTGTGATATACACATCTACTTTCATTCAATCCTAATTCTCACTGGTGCCGGTTACCTTATTACCTTCATCTGTTTACCTGCTTTTAATAAAATGAGATGATTTCCTAATATATATATAAATATACTGTATATACACGGGGCTATTGTTTTTTTTATAATGGTTATCATTGCTTTAGAAGTGAATGCATGTGCAGTGGTGTGGACAATATATATAGATAATGTGAATAGGGAAACAAAGGGGTTAAAGGGGAAGTTCAGCACAAATACACCTGCTTTTAAGAAAAAAACAGTATTTTCCCATTCAAATGACATTAATTTGCTAATACAGCATTTGGTCTGTGTGTAAATAAATGCCTCTAAAATACTGGCATTCTGTTTGCAGGACCCTTAATAGGGCCCTGGGTTGATTCAGTTGCTTGGTAGAGATCTTTGTTTGATTCATTCAACAGCAAATCAGTAGAAATTACTTTTAGGGACAGTATAAGGATGTGGTGCATTCTGGGAAGAAGAAGGACTGTTACAGTACCTGACATGGCTCATTAGTGATCACAGAAAAGCATTTTTTTCCAAAATGGAAGAGAAAATATAGAACAACTAGATGTATAATATAAACTAAGAATTGTAATAAATAATGGTATTTTGCACAGAACTTCCCCTTTAGCTGAAGAAAATGCAAACAACACAGATGTGTGAAAGGAAATTATGTCTTACATATAAATGTATGATAGCATTTGAAAACAATAAACACAGGAAACCAAGTTCTTATAAATAAAACAAAACATACAAATGCAAAACAATTTGATGACTTATTAAGGCTCAGGATTCTCCTAATATACAAGGATAAGTACCGCATACATTCCAATATTACATGGACAGGTGTATATAAACATTATAGGGCAAGTCCACCTCTGAGATGAAAATAAAACTACATGCAATTTCGGGGGTTTACCAATTCAAAGCTGGAAAATGATAATATAGTCTGGCTGTAATAACACTGTATAAAGTGAAATTAAGTTTTCCACCCATTTTCCACATTGTAGCACTTGGTAGTTTTGGGGGAAAAGTCTATTACTTTGGTATATCTGGACTTGGCCATTTTTAGAAACGTCAGGCGAAATGTTGACTAATGTATGGGCACCATAAAGGCTGTTGTTTTGCTAACTTATCCCACAACCCAAACATAGGAATGTTGCTGTAAGCCTCATGGTAGGAAACAAACCTTAACTTTTATTCTATTTGTCTTTTCTGTGAAGGTTCCATATACATAATGATGTCATCATACGATAATCGTTATCATGTGTAGTAGTCAATGATGAAATTAGACCAACAAAATCATTCCTTTTTCATTATTGGATATTGGGAACAATTGTGTGAATTTTATTGGGCTGATCAGAGGATCTGATAATATCGCTACATATGGCTGATACTAAAATAAAAAAACAAAACAAAAAAAGAAAACGCTTTCTTTTAATTCAAAAAATGGCTTAATTAAAACCAGTTGCCAGCTAATTAAAACTGAATAAAAAATTCTCCCTTGAATACATACCTCTCTTTATACAAGACAATATCTTGCTGGCTCTAGCTGTTGCTGCCTGGCACTGCTTGCTACATATATGTTTAGAATCCACCAAAACTCCAAGAACCTTTTCCAATGGGGATTCACTTAACACAAAGCCATTTATAGTATAAGCAGCACAAATATTTTAAGTCCAGAATGCATCACTTTACAGTTATCAACATTAAATCTCATCTGCCACTTAGCAGCCCAATGTGACAATCTATCTAGATCTCCCTGCAAAAATTGCAATTCATCTAAAGCTTTTAATGATCAACAAAGATTTGTGTCATTTGCTAACACAGAAACCTTGTTGACAATACCTACTTTCAAATCATTAAAGGAATAGTTCACTCTGGAATTGAACTATTCCTTTAATAAACTGATTGAAGTGCATGCGCGCTATGGCTGTACAGGAGAGTGAATCGGTCAGAGATTCCAGCTTGGCCGCGGTGGATTGCGTAAAAGGTAAGTTAGCTCCCATCTTCGTTCTCGGGCCCTGCAATACTGATTGAAGATCGGAAGGTAAGGCACTGCTCCTTAACCTCCCGATCTTCAATCAGTATATTAAAGGAATAGTTCAATTCCAGAGGGAACTATTCCTTTAATAAACAGTCCAATTAACAACTTTTCTCTACAGTTGATCCCTAAACCAATTTTCAATCCATGTACAAATGTGCCATTCAAGTCCAACAGACCCTAGCTTATACATACGTAATCTATGAAGGACAGTATGAAATGCCATAGCAAAAGTATACCACATCTACAGTAATGCCAGAGTCAAAATCCCTACTTAATTCCTCCTTAAAGCCAAGCAAGTTTGTTTGGCAAGATCTGTTCCTTATAAATCCATGCTGATTACAGTATAAGGTCAGTCCTTGAAACTTACTCTAGAATATGTTCCCTTATTAAACTTTTCAGTATCATCCCCACCACTGTAGTTAAATTTACAGGCCTGTAATTAACCGGCTGTGAATGACTACCCTTTTTGAATATTGTAATTACATCAGATTTTTTTCAATATAGAGGCAGGTTTCTGGGTACAAGGGAATCTGCAAAAATAAGAAACAGTGGCCTGGGTAAAAATTTAACTTAACTCCCGAAGGACCTGAGGATGTATTTTATCTGGTCCAGGAGATTTATTAATATTATCCTCATTTGGTTGTTTCTGATCCATATCCTTAGTTAATCAACTTTTAAAGGAAATTTCCAGTTTTGTTGAATTGTATAGCTTTTAGGGAAAAAAAGAAATTGGATGTCAATTGGATGCAAAGAATTACATCCCAATACTGAAATTAAGAATTGAAATGACAAACCAAACACTTACTACTTTTATTTAATGTGGTTGTTGCTATATTTGCCTGGTTGTTGCTAAGAAACTAGTCCAAATGATTCTTTTAGAAAATCTACTCTACAAATCCTTATTTAGGTTATATAGCTGCCAAGTGCACTGTATCTGTGGCAACACCTGTTGAGTTAGTGGCTGAAGAAATAAAATGTAAGATGGGGAGACACCATTCCAAGCTTGCCAATTACTATGGGAAGTCATATCCTTGTTATTGAGAGATATGTAGAGCTGTCTGGATCTGTTTCAATAAGCTGGGTGACTATTGTCTGCCAGCCAAAAAACGTATGATAAATGCCTGTTAAAGTACTTGTTTCACAAAAAAACCTTTTTAAATATGAAGGAATACATTATTTTAACCATAGCCAAAATTTTTGGTTTTCATAATGTGCTTTAGAAAATATGATTACATTTGCTATATGTGTTACTTCAGCTCTATTCTCTTCAGGATCAAAATACAAATTTTCGTATTAGTTTTTTTTTTTGGGCACAAATTCAGAGACTTGTTTCAAAGAGTCCAGACAAATTGATGTTTTAATTAAAGCCTGGTATCATTTTTGAGTTATGAAATTTATTTGGACTGGATAGAGCCTACAATATTGTTAGTGCTTGACAATCTAAATAATGTTATCCGACTATAGTAATAAAATCTATTCTTTATTGTGTTAACAAAAACAGAGAAGAGAAAGAAACTGAATTTTTAAAAAAATATAACAATTGAATGGTCACTGATTAATTACCAGCTGAATTTCTAGTTATGACCATGAAAACTATTTAAAATTGGTTGTTTTGCCCCAAAACCAGGTTTTGGATGAAGCTATATCCCTAGTTATGATTACCAAAGAATCCTTTTATAATACATAAGAGGCTCAAATTATGGGTCCAGCAGTGAAATATATTTTTATAATAATCACTTAGCTATGTCACTGAGGGATTATTATAAGAAAACATTCCACTGCATCTCCCATACTCTTCTGTCCATTCATCTTTCTAGCCCTATAACATTTTCATAAGGAAAATTGTTGTTTTAAAAGTGGAAATGTGGAAGAAACTGACCATGATTTACTTTCTTTTCCCAAACTCAGATTTATCAGGATTAATTCTCCATAAGTGAGAAAAGTGATAGTTTGCGCCAGGTGAATCAACGAATGACCCCCGACCGTGTGCATACACAAGGACGGTTCTCGGCTGAAACGTTTTGTCGCGTGTAGCACTCGGCCGTCAGGGGTCGTTCCTCGCTCACAGATTGAGCGTGTGTACAACAGTATTGCAATGGAACTAAAGACAATCATTTTTAAATCTGTACACAGTTATAAATACTGCAAAATACTTGCAATATCAATCTCGTTTAAAGCCATAATTGTCACAGCAACAAGACATGTTTTATTGCAAAAAAAAAAATTGGAGATGAAAATACTTTTGCATTAATTGCGATGCCCTTTTGTCTTTTGTTAATCTCTGCTTGTTTTGTTTTGTTTGTAGAGGTGCTTACTGCTTTGTGGAAGTGGCAGGATTAAAGGGCCACTATACTGATCTTAATCTATAATTGAATACATGTACGGAGCACTTACTGATTTGCATGTGTTGCTGAATGCCTTCAATCCAGCACACATTTTGTTTAGGAGCAGTATCCCCCCTCCCTCTTTTAACCACTCCCACCCCCATCCGACCTGACTTTTTCCCCACAAACCAACTGTCAAACCTGCACACAGCATACAGCATTCAAATTGTCAAAACTGTCACCATTCCAGCTACAGTAAAACTACTCACAGAAGAAAAGATTTTGAGAGCAAGGAACTTGATTGACAGCTGAAGTATAAGACGTTTTAGATTGGATATCTAAAGAAATAGGGGGCAGATCAACAAAAAAATGATACAGTGTTGGTTGGGAAGAATTATAGTTTTCATTTATGGTCAATTTAAAATAACCTATTTTTCGGTATAGATGCACTTTAAGGGGAAGTTGGTATTCCATTATTATGGCTGACTGATAATGATCCAGTGCCAAGACAAGAGATTCTCAGATGGATGAATCCATAAGTAACAGACCTTGTGACCTGTAAAATTTCTCTCTTATTTTAACAAAAAGAAACGTGGTGCTCCCTTTTAAGAGCTACCACCACCATTAACTTGCTTTCAGCATATTATGTTGAAAACGGATTTGGCCTTATACTATGCTTTCATAAATAGAACCTTAATTGACTCTTATAGGCTGAAGAAATTTCGCCTGATATATTAATTTGCCTCAACCAATCAGGGGAAACCTACCTACAACAGAAAACATTTGATAGTATTTGATTGGTTGCTGCAGATTAAGAACACGGACAAACATTTGCACCTCTTATTGAATAAGCCCATTAAGGTGCCCATATATTTACTAGACTTACCACTTTGTGGACAACATAACAGGTATAACAAAAGCATAATCCATCTGGGAATGGGTCGACATTACTATCAATTCGAAGTTTGTGACGGATTGAACATCAAAATGATGTAACATTGGGCAGGTGACTGGCTGCCATTAATTTAACGTTTATCTTTTGTAAACCACTGTTGTCAAGACTTATACTGGGCATAATCTATTATCTAAAAAAAACCTGTCCATTTTACCTATCCTGGCCTGTTAATTTTGCACTTGAATGAGGATTGGAAGGGGATTTTAGTATTCGGCCACTAGGGATTAGTTTTGGTTCCAACAGCAGTAGCACAGAACTTATTGAACTTATACAAAATCTAATTAAAACCCAATTAAATCAGAATTTTAAAAATTTTTGTTTGCAGTTTTTGAATTTTTGTTTTGAATTTTTCATTTTTAAATGAAAATTTTGATTTTCAAATGGAATTTTTAAATTTTAAATTTTTCTATTAAAAGTTTCAAAAATTGCAAAACTCAAAACCAGGTTCGAAACCGGAATTATTATTTTGAAACCAGAATTCATCACTAATGGTCACCATAAATCAAGGCTTTTATTAGTTCAACCTTTCATATTAATATGTTTGTATCAGCTGAGTAACTGCAGGGGCCTGTGTGATCAGCTGTTTAAAGGTCTGGTACTGAACCAACAAAAGATTTAAGCAGCTCATTGCAAGTATCTTTACTGCATATGCGCGATTAACTGTTTAAAAACAGCTGATCATGGGCCCTCTTCATTGTTGTCCCCATTGTTGCAGGCCCTGTGGGCCCGCTAGTCTTGTGCCTGATTTAAATAACGCTTCATAAAAATCAGATTGTCTGCAGATAAATAAATGCATTTAAAATAAGTGATCCAGATGTAATGCTTTGTTTTCTGTATGGTTGTGTAAACACTAACAGGGTTATTCAATAAAAGTTCTACAGAGAGATTCAATAAAAGTTCTTATCGTTTAAAATGGTGCTAATTGTGCCCCAACCAATCAGATCTTATTTAACATTTAAAAGATAACATCTGATTGGTTGGGGCAAAATTAGCACCATTTTTAACGATAAGAACTTTTATTGAATAACCCTGCTAATCTTTAAAAATAGTGCTAATTTTGCCCCAACCAATTATATGTTGGCTTTCTAATGTTAAATAATATTTGATTGGTTGGGGCAAAATTAGCACCATTTTTAACTATAAGAACTTATATATGTATATATTATTGTTAATTGGGGTGGGTGGGTAGGTAATATTTCAGTATTAGATTCATCATGACAGGTCTGTCTGTCTGCAACAGAATTAATTCCACACTTCTCTATGCTTAAGATACTTGAAGTCAGACAGATTGATTTTGTGGAAAGACCTACTAAAGAACAGATGTACAATTACCCATTTTCTTGCTAAACACAGCAATGATTTCAATGGTTAGTGTAATGAATAGGTTTTAATTAAAAGGGAAAGAAAAAAAACGAAAGAAAAGAAAACTAAAGCCACCATTCTCCTTAAATCCAGACCTTAAGAAGATGATCCAATTATAATGTGAAAACAAACCAAATCAAGTAGGAGCATGGCTAATATGCATGGAAAAGTCCACATGTCTGGACAGCTGGACCAATGATAGTCTTATGCATTGAGAAGAACTTGGGTATATACATACTGTATTAGAAACAAAGCAAAAATCAGGCTATTTAATTTATGTACTCATTTATGCCACAAATATTTTGAGAGCATTTGCTTAAAAGCACAAAGAGGTTCCGCTCAATGCATTTATTACATTACATTGGGGGGTGTTTCTCTGCTAATTTTCTCTTGCAAGCTTACCCTTTACCAAGTCTTTTATGTTTGTGTGGACAAGTCAGTCTGTTTCATTTTTAGATTCTTTAGGCTGGGATTAGTTTCCAAATGCAACAGTTATTTTAAGGTTACCTGCAGGTGCAGGTCAAAGCCTCAGCAGTCATCCTTTAAAGGCATTCTTCTGTTTAATCTGGTCTTGAACAATAGTGTTGTCTTACACAAATTAGCTCTTTGCCTGCTGGGTAATATATGTTAGCATTGCTTATCTGTGGAAATTTAATATTTGCATAACATTGTAAAACAAAAATTGAAATCCAAAAATAAAGTAAAGAATAAGATGATGTGCCTGAATATAATGAACATATAATACAACTTTGCTGTAAAAAAATTCTACAACATGCTTATAATTAGTGCCGATTCATCACACTTGCAATCGCGTGAATGAGACCCACCACCCAAGCAAACGGAGGAAAATCAAGCGTGTACATGTACAATTATCGTCTGAAACGGTTGTTTGCCGAGTGTGTATAGGGTGCTTGGCCGTAGGGCCTTCTCCATACATTTGGACAAGTGTTTGAGGCCAGTTTAATTTACACATAGAACTGGCAGACAAATCGGCATTCGTTGGTCGTTCTTTGGTTGTTTACTGGCTTTAACTATCAATCAATTTAAACCTTCCAACATATGATATATAACTTGTGATACGTTTGTGCCATGTTTGTGAAACTTTAACACTTTGTATTCTGCATCATTTTCAGGGTATCCCACTCATCTTAACAATGTAATATTTCCATCATCAGTGCAGATTTTTATTCACTCAACATTCCGACGCTTCCTTTTTGAAGTATGTGCATCTACCATTTTTGGTCTGCCTCTGTCCTGATTGCACCCAAAACAAGTCATTGGCAAAATAACAGACAGAAATGCACAAACATGGATTGTATGTGTATTTTCTTAAATGTGTTTTTACCCACAATTTTTTAGAAAATCCAAACATGTAGAATCAAGTGCAAACAGAAACAGATGTGCAGCTAAATTTCTTAGCTATACAAATGCATACAAATAAATATAGTAGTGCAATGCTTATAAGTGGGGGCCCCTTTCTTTAGGTGGCCGTACACATACGATTTGTACAACATATGTACCGACAGATCACATTGGCATCTGTCAGCACACATGCTGTGGGAACTGCATACACATATTTGATCGATCCACATACACGGTATGGGGATTGGTCAGTCATATAGCCATACACAGTACGATCGCATCGGCTCCCTTCACTAAAGTAAATGGAGCCGATAACGACCAACGGAAATTTTCCATCTTTCCCGACCGGTACTCCTGTTGGTCGGGAAAAGCCCATACACATGAATGATAATGGGTAAATCCTGTCGTGGAATGACGGGATTTAACGATTATCATTTGTATGTTTGGAAAAAAAATGAAGTGTAGGCAATTTGCAGCACACGCATGTCTGTCCCTAGGCAAGTGAATCTTTTCTACATGACCATATGCTTGTGAAGGTTCTCATTCATCCAGGTCATGGTATATCTGTTGTATTCAATTAGATCAACTGGACTTGAAATGTAGTCTTCTTGCTTGAAGACGTTTCGCTAGTCATCCGACTGGCTTTCTCAATTCAGAATGACTTGTACAAGAATCTGTGGCAATTATGTACCCTGGAAAATCCCAATTAGCATATCACAGCCAGGTGTTAAGGGTGTGATTAGATAGTGGCTAAGAGGTGTTATAGGAACGCCCAGAGTAAGGTGTTAAAACAGCATTGTACATGGCAGACAGTTGGTGTCGAACCCCCCCACCTCTATTTAGGCTTGGTTTCTTTATTTTCACATAAATGGCCTCCTTAACACCTCTCTTGAACCAGTCACGTTCCTTCGCCAGTATGTTAACATTACAATCTTCAAAGGTATGTCCTTTATCCTTAAGATGCAGATACACGGCTGAGTCCTGACCCGAGGAATTGGCTCTTCTGTGCTGGGCCATACGTTGATGCAGTTGCTGTTTGGTCTCCCCCACATACAAATCAGAGCATTCTTCACTGCGCTGCACCGCATATATGATGTCACTTTTCTTGTGTTTTGGTATTGGGTCTTTTGGATGTACCAATTGCTGCCTCAGTGTGTTGTTCGGTTTAAAGCAGACAGGGATACGATGTTTTTTGAAAATTCTTCTTAATTTCTCAGAGACCCCTGCTACATATGGGATGACCATGTTCTTCCTCCTGTCTTGCTTTTCCCCTTCACTGTTGGTATTTGTGTTCTTTTCTTTCCTTCTACTTCTTTTGACAAAGGCCCAGTCTGGATATCCACAAGTTTTAAGGGCTCCTCTGAGATGTTTCATTTCTTTAGCCTTCGCCTCTGTGCTAGTGGGGATGTTCTCGGCTCTGTGTTGCAGGGTTCTGATGACCCCCAGCTTGTGATCTAAAGGGTGGTGGGAGTCAAACATCAAATACTGATCTGTGTGTGTTGGTTTTCTGTGAACCTCTACTTCCAGTTTACCATTTTCCTTAACTTCTACCAAGCAGTCCAAGAAAGCCAGTTTGTTGTTTTGTACCTCTTCCCTTGTGAATTTAATGTTTTGGTCCACCGCATTAATGTGTTCTGTGAAAGCTTGTACTTCCTTCTGGTGGATTTTAACCCAGGTGTCATCAATATATCTGAACCAGTGGCTGGGTGCTATGCCCTTAAAGGTATTAAGCGCCTGTGTTTCTACCTCCTCCATGTAAAGGTTGGCCACAATAGGTGAAACTGGAGATCCCATAGCACATCCATGTTTTTGCTTATAGAACTTATCCCTGTATTTGAAATAGGTGGTATTCAGGCACAAGTCCAACAAGGAACACACCTGTTCTGGGTTGAGATCAGTTCTGCTGGTAAGAGTGCTGTCTTTGCCCAGCCGTTTTCTCACCATGTCAACAGCCTCCTTGGTGGGTATACAAGTGAAGAGAGAAGTCACATCATAGGACACCATAGTTTCTTCTACACCGAGTACTATATCTTCAATCTTGTTGGTGAAATCCTGAGAGTTCTGGATGTGATGCTTAGAACTTCCCACCAAAGGTCCTAAGATGTTAGCTAGATATTTTGCCACCTTGTATGTTACAGAGTTGATGCTGCTGACTATAGGTCTTAGTGGGGCCCCTTCCTTATGTATCTTTGGGAGTCCATATATGCATGGATGTGCCTCACTAGGGTAGAGGCGATGATACATTGCTCGGTCAATGGCTTTATCCTTTTGAAGCTGTTGTAGTAAGTCTATGACTCTTTTCTTGTAACGGCTGGTGGGATCCCTTGTTAAAGCCTCATATGTGTTGTTATCGGCCAGGAGCATGGTCACCTTATCATGGTTGGTGTCGAACCCCCCCACCTAAATAGAGGTGGGGGGGTTCGACACCAACTGTCTGCCATGTACAATGCTGTTTTAACACCTTACTCTGGGCGTTCCTATAACACCTCTTAGCCACTATCTAATCACACCCTTAACACCTGGCTGTGATATGCTAATTGGGATTTTCCAGGGTACATAATTGCCACAGATTCTTGTACAAGTCATTCTGAATTGAGAAAGCCAGTCGGATGACTAGCGAAACGTCTTCAAGAACTACATTTCAAGTCCAGTTGATCTAATTGAATACAACAGATATACATGACCATAATAATTTACACATCTACAACAATAAAGGCTTATTAATTATGGTCTATGGGGTTCAGCTGGAAATGTAATAGTCGAAAACTACTGATTTCTATTTCTTTCTTATCTGTGCCATAAAGCATTGCCCTAGTATATCAAGACATGATCCTTTGATTTTCTTATCCATTGGTATATCCAGGGTTTCCTAGAGGAGGATTCATTAACATGTTTCCACAATGATTTTGAAAGTAATGGGATCCTTTTAAGTACCTTACAAGGTCTTTGAAGAAATAACATTGTATTTGTTAAGTTGATTGAGTTCAAGGTGACAACATTTAAACATGATTGACATTTTTACAGCTCCAGCTAGACTTGAAAAGATTAAATAAATTAGAATGCCAGTGACAGGTGCCTTCTTATTCCTCACGGCAACTTGCCCCAGACAGCTAATGGGTTAGACATCTATTAGTAGTGCTTACAAAATAACTGCTGAAATTGTTGCTTACAGCAATTGCTTTTTTCAGGTTTGAAATGCAAATCCTGTTTTCAGCTTGGCAAAGTTGTAGCAACTGAAAATGGCAAGTTCTAAAATGATAGAGAACTTTAAATTCCCCTGGGCTGTAAAGCAGGAAAACAAGTTCCATAAAAATACAAGAAAATTTTATTTTTTTTTGCACTAAGAGTTACAGTTATAGACATAGGAATATGGTCTGGAATCAAGGTCTTTAAAGTGTATGTATACTGAAAAAATGACTGAAATGAAAAAAAAAGCGTCATCTTAATCTATGAATAAATATGTGTAAGTAGCACTTACTCTGAGGTGTGTGTGTGTTGCTACATACCTTCAGTAAAGTACTTTTTTTGCTTGGGCTCTGACCACTGACCTGACTATTATCCCACCTACCAACTGTCAATACTGCATACATTATACAGCACACCAACTGTCAAACCATTCCAGCTACAGCAAAACTGCTTACAGAAATGCTAAAATGTAAAATGTTTCAGATTGGATATCTAAAGAAATACGGGGCAGATCAACAAATAAATTGTACAGTGATAATAGGGATGAATTATAGTTTCCACTAATGGGCAATTTAATTCCCCCCCCCCCCCCAGTGTACGTGCCAGGGTAACTGCAGTCTCCAATTCTTCAAAATAATTTAGGGTTACATATAAAACCCTTCCATTATACCTTAAAATGAATCCTAAATCACACCTCTAAATAAAATTTGTGAGACGTTATTGCTAGAAAGGTTCAGCAAAAATACTTCCTGTTTTTACCTTGTAGTTATGTGACCAGCCTCCGCCTTCATTAATAGGTCCCTCTTCTCAACTGTCATTTTTTTCTCCAGGTATTACCTGCTTCTCCCCTGGGGCCAAGGTATGTGGAAGAGGTCAGGTGATGTCACTGAACCAACTGGCGCAAGAAATTTGAACATTTGTTGCAATATCATTTCTCGAGATCTAGGGCCTAGGGCTCATTTTAAAGGAAAGACTGCAGCTTGCATTTAAAGGGCATCTATACTGAAAAATAGGTTATTTTAAATTGACCATAACTGGAAACTATAATTCTTCCCAACCACCACTATATAAATAAAATTTTTATAAAATATAAAATTTTTGTTGATTTGCCTCCTATTTCTTTAGATATCCAATCTAAAACTTCTTATATTTCAGCTGCAAATCAAGTTCCTTGCTCTCAAAAACTATTCTTCTGTGAGTAGTTTTACTGTAGCTGGAATGGTGAGAGTTTTGACAGTTGGAATGCTGTGTGCAGGTTTGAAAGTCAGGTCGGATGGAAGTGGGAGTGGTTAAATAAGGGAGGTTATGGCTGGGCATTGGCACAACAATAAACCATGTGCTTTATATTAACCTGTAGATGGTTTAAATGCAATGGACACTTAGATACTGGACACACTGTATTTTAGAGGAAAAGTGTGGAATTTGTGGTCCATTCTTTAGTTAAAATAACAAGCTTCAACTTGTTTCTTAAGTTGGTTAAGGTTCCTTTCTTGGTTAAGTTGGTAAAGGTATTTCTCCTTCTTTGATGATAAATTCCTAGCCTTCCTTCAACCAAGGCATGTTGGGAGTTGTAGTTTCCAAACAGCTGGCTTGCCAAGGTTCAACATCACTGACCTAGGGTCTGATCTTCAACTCAACTCAGAATCCCTTTTATGTTCAGTTTTAAGTTGTTAACAAGCCGACTCTGGCCAGTGTATGTAGACATGTTATAATTTCCATTGCGTGCATTGTAACATTTACATCTATAAAATAATCAGTGATGCCAGAAAAATGGCACATTTCAACACTGGTAAATAAATTGTCTAATCTTATTATTTAAAGGCACATAAAAGTCCGACGGAATGTCCCATTGATGGACACACTAGCCTGGGTATAACAATCAGTCAGTGATCTATAAGGGCATTGTTGTACCACCTTCTGAATTCCCTTGGTTCAAGGCCAGTTTTAAGTAAAATGGGGCCCTGGGCAAAACTGCACATTGGGGCCCTTTAATTTTAATAATATACTTTCAGTCTCTCTCGCAAAGTCACGTAGACGCTCATTCTCTCAGACACGCTCAGTCACACAGACACACTTAGTCACTCAGACACGCTAAGTCACACAGACACACTCTGTCACTCAGACACGCTCAGTCACAGAGACAAGCTCAGTAACTCAGACACACTCAGTCACTCAGACACTCTCAGTCACACAGACATGCTCAGTCACTCAGATACACTCAGTCACACAGACGCTGTGAGCCACATAGACACGCTCAGTCACACAGACACGCTCAGTTACACAGACACGCTCAGTCACACAGACGCGCTCAGTCACACAGACACGCTCAGTCACTCAGACATGCTCAGTCACTCAGACACACTCAGTCACACAGACACGGTGAGTCACACAGACACGCTCAGTCACACAGACACGCTCAGTTACACAGACACGCTCAGTCACACAGACGCGCTCAGTCACACAGACACGCTCAATCACTCAGACATGCTCAGTCACACAGACACACTCAGTCACTCAGACATGCTCAGTCACTCAGACACGTGCCTACTCATGCAGACACATGCTCAGTCACTCAGACTTGCTCAGTCACTCAGGCACATGCTCACTCAGGCAGACACATGCTCAGTCACACAGACATGCTCAGTCACACAGACACGCTCACTCATGGAGACACATGCTCACTTATGCAGACACACTCAGTCATGCAGACATGTTTAGTTTTAGTCATACGGACACCGCAGCCACATGCTCATTCACGCAGACATGCCTATGAGCGTGATTTTGCTAGTGTGGCCTCAGTCTAACTGTCCCATTTATACAGCAGAGTCACTGGTGGCTCCTCATGTGTCTGTCACCAACCTGGCACCATGGGACTTTTTATGTTTTTTTTCTGCCTGTCTTGATCCCCTAGCTAGCAGGTTTAATACTCTGGTGAAACAAAGCACTGGCATTTCTCCATCTGGTAATAGCAACATTGTATCTTCTGTATCAGGTGATTAGCACCTGAAATAGATGGAACAATGTTGCTATTACCAGCAGCTCAGGAAGGGGAAATGTCAATGCTTTGCTTCAGCAGATTATTAAAGGGCATGTCCAACCCCAAAACAAAAAATGTAACCCCATGCTGGCCCCACTGTGTAGTGTTAAAAAAAAAATCCTTGCCTTTCTCCTCTGCTCCAAAGGGTCCTCCTGCAGTGCCTATCTAGGAAAGTGAAGACCAGGAGCTGTCTGTCTGTGAAAAAAGGTCTATGCTTCTTCTCTGTCCTCCCTGAGGACTCAGACATGTGCTGTGGAGCCCTTTCCCCTCCCCCCCTCCCTCCATCCCTCCGGATACCCTCTATTGTAATCCCTTTTCTGTAGTGTAGCCTCCCCCCTCCCAACCCTAACTGCATGTTGTATGTGTAAACAAAAGTCCGAAAAAACACACTGGGTTCCCGGTAATGGTCCTTGCCCCTGACCCAGTGCCTGAGTAGATTCAGTTGCTCAGTAGAGATCTGAGCATGTTTGACCCATCCAACAGCCAATCAGTAGAAATTACTGTTAGGAACATTCCAAGATAATGGTGGATTGTGGGAAGAAGAAGGACCATTACAGAACCTGAAATGTCAGCTCACTAATGTCAACAGCAGGGAACAGCAAAGGGTATTTTTTCAAAATGAAAGAGAATATGTAGAATAACTAGGTATGCATAATATAAACTAAGGGACTCATTTACCCAGACTCACTGGGCAAATATATGGAGTTAAAGTCGCGCTAACCGGTTGGCTACCAGTTAACGTGACTTTAGCTCCATATTAGCATCAGATGCGCTCGTTTTAGCGCAGGATTTTAAGGCCAGCAGATAGCTGGCCTTAAAATCCCGCAGTGGGTAAATCGCAAAAGCAATATCAAATCGCAGAAGAAGCATTTACCCAAAGCTATAGCGGCTCTGGGTAAATGAGCCCCTAAGAATTTAAAAAATAATTATATTTTACACTTAACCTTAAAGGATAACTGTATTGCCTCAATGCATTTTTTAAAATTGCTTTTAAAAAAGAGTAATGGTATGCAGCCCTCCCCAAACATTTTTATCCTAATTTCGAGCCTCTCTCTGCCTTCAATTAGCCATGCTGGGAAGGGGGCGTAACGATTCTGTCTGCCTCTAACTGTCACTCAAAGCTAGCATGCGAGAAAACACTCCTTCACCCACCCTTGATCAGTTTAATTATGTAGGCTGTACCCTAGCAACAGGACATTTCAAGTTTGTTTAACTGGCAGAGGAGGAGGAGAGAGGTTGTAATAGACATTCCCACCAGCCAATGACAAGTTTTATGTTAATCATGGCCCTGGGCCGTCTAGGAGGCGGGCATTTAGAGTGCTGCACAGTTGTAAATGTGAGTAAGTGATTTCAGCTGCTGAAAGTGTGGACATGTAATTGGGGTGATGTTGTTTTTTTTGATGTTGTTGTCCTTTAAGTTCCCATTTGTTGTCTCTGTCAATGGCTATGCAATCATTTCCACACCTCTCCCCAAACAATTAACACTTAGACTGGGTACACACTGGCAGATTTTTTGCCACAATCGACCGATACTTCTGTGTATTGATCGATCAAGCAGAAAAATCTGTGCTGGTTTCTGACGCGATTGGAGCAAAAAGGCTCCTTTTATCCAAAATGTTTAAATATGTCTCATGTCCTTCATGTACAACATTTCCTAAACCATATTTTAATGTTTCATAAATCTAGACTGGAAGGACATTCTAAAAACACTGCTTGATAAAGGCACCACCAGTGTTAAAATGCTGCATTAATGATGGCATTCTCATTTGTATGTTCTGTACTACGCTTGTTGATGTCTCAAACATTTTGGCTTTGTCTAGCAACATCTAACGATACCCAGATTTGTCCTTGGTCTGAATAAAAGTTTGAAACATTTTAAATGGAAGAATGTATTGCAGCTCTGTATATGACTCAGTTGACCCTTTTAGTGGAATGCTTAAATATTCTTGTCCTGTGCCAAGGCAACATGCGCACAGTAAATATTTTAATCCCTAATTAATCACTTTGGTTAAATTGGTAACACAGAACTAACAAAAATAATATGACATTTCTTTCATGAATAATTGCATTGTTCAAGGAATTATGGGTAAGCCAGGAGATTGACCTCCTTCTATATTTTTTTCTGGTATAGAGTTTCATTTTTGCCATTAACTGTTGAAATGACAAAATTATAAACTTCCTCACAGAAAATGTTACATTAAAAAGAACATTGTAGGGTGAATATCATTAAATTGTAAGCATACCGGTACATCTCTATTTGCTTCAAATATGTATCATTGCAAGGGACCGGTTAGTGCACCATCAAGATAGAATGCCAGGGTAGTCCTTCCTAAAAAAAAGCAGAGCATGTTTCTTCCGCCCAGTGCAGATAATTGGACATTTGACTCATATGAGTAAACGTACTGGACGAATTAAATATTGTTGCAAATATAATGATGGTTAGAAATGGTCTGAAACATGGACTGTAGATTTGTTATGATGTACAATAAACCCCACCAATACACTGCATCGTCATTTTGAGCAATTTGATTCATTTGATTGGATGGCTTAAAATATTAAAAATTATTTTCTGTCTTTCCGGTTTATCAGAAAAATTAAGATCTCTCACATTTCCCCTTAAAAAAAAGATTGTGGGCACATGGTGGGGAACTTTGAGCTGTTCTTCCAATTGGATTTCAGATCGTTGTGCTTGGTCGGAAGAATTGACCGATATTTCAGTGTATTGGTGAATTGGACTGAAAAAATTCCAGGTTTTTTGGTGGCCCATGACTGATGCCCAAACATTCTTTCGCCTGAATCGCATAAATGAGTGATCTGATGTGTTGGAAAACCACAGCCGATCATATAGTCCCCATATGGACTGGTGAACAGTTGCCCACAGCCATTTTTGTTGCAACCAACAGTGCTTCATCGCTAGTGGTGAAGAAGTTTGGACAGGATGTGTGTACACATCTCACAATCTCGCTAAAGGGGACTTATCCAACCATCCACATAATGTCAGTCTGTACTGTGTAGTGGACAGATCAAGGGATCAATGTCCATCTTTCCCTATCAATTAGCACTAGAGGAGGATTCAATGCAAGTGAATATAATGCAGCAATTTGATGCTCTCTAGAGTACTAAATATTGGTTTCTTTATCACTGAAATACGTAACTATAAAATGTACATATGGTACAAAGGATCTGAACAGCACCACCCCATCCTTTGTCCCATGACACTCATATCCTTGAAATTTCCCTAATGGTAACTGATTGGCTGTTGGATGGGTCAAACATTCTCAATTCTCTATTGAGCAACTGAATCAACCCAGGGTCTGAGTCCATAACAGACAGGGGTTCTGCAAACAGGAAGGCATTTATTCATGCACCAAGAAATCACTGGATTGACAGATTATTAAAGGAATAGTTCACTGAGAAATTGAAGTATTCCTTCATTGCATTAATTAAAGAACAGAACGTAAAGGAGCTATCAATTAGGTGGATCACGCTGTTGCTTTGCTCCTGGCACCTGTTAACATAACTTCTTTACCTCAATTAAGGAATAGATCACTTTTTCATTGAACTATTCCTTTAAAAGGAGAAAATGCTCCATTTTTATTCTTGAAAGCATTTGCATCTGTGCCGAACTTTCTGTTTATTTGTTATGAAAGTACATAGTGTACAACAGAAAGATGCACATGTGAATTCCTCGCAATACGTAAAGAAGGATTAATGTAGCTAAACTGCTGTCAATCAGTTCTGTCAGATCATGTGATGCAGACTGAATAGTTCAGTTTCCTGGCATCGAACTCAGTCACTTGTTTGTGTTCCAAATTACTTTTTGAATTCAAGGATTGTTTTTCTTTTTTTTTCCTCCCTTTTTGTAAACTCTAATTGAGTCACAAAGTGAAAAAAAAAATTATAATAAAGCTTTAAAAAAACAGAAGGAATCCAGGGACAAAGGAACCTATTATGAAATAAATATGGTTCTCAGTAAAACAGTTTAAATTAGTACTTGAAGGTTGTCAAACAAATTAAGTAGACTGTAAGCAATATATGTTTTTCTCATAGCTTGCAAAATATATGGAAGGATTTTCAGGCATAATTGCACTTTTCTGTGCTAGTTTGCATCTTATATTTTTCATTTACCCCCTGGGTTCGTAATAACTAACATAGTTCCTAAGATATAAAGGGAGCAGAGAACATAGCGTTTATCCCTCTCACTGCATGGTGCTTAGCATTTTTAAATGAAACATTTTACTAGAGTGCTACGTGGTATGAAAGTCTTATATTTCCCCTATTGACATCCTGATGGATTGTTACCCTTATAAAATAGCTTATTCACTTCAATTCAAATTTAAGTTTTGCTTGTAAGCCTAGCAGTTTGTAGTTTTAAGCTGAACCTGGATTAGTGTTAACACAACCGCAGGTGAGTAACTACCAGACCCTGCCACAAGGGGGGCCCCCTTCTTCTTATTTTTCCTATGACAGATACAGCCTTCTCCCAGAAAACCACTGTAGATGATGCACAGATAGGGGCATCTTTATAGTATTGCGGGGGGGGGGGGGGGGGGGCAGTGAAACCTTGTTCAAAATTGTGTTGGTTGAAACTACAAAATTTTTGCATGGATTTAACAAAAATTTGACAGCCTAAGCCTTGTTTCAGTGTCATTAATTTTTTTGGTTTTGGTGAAGAAATTTGGTTTCAACCATCAGGTTGGTGCATCTTTATTCGTAGTAATGTAATATAGGTTCTAAAAATGTTATTGTTTTTTTTTTAAAGCATCCAAAGAGGTTTCCTTCTAATTTCCATGAATGTTGCATGCTCACAGCAAACAAAAACTAGCCACCTCACCTACACCAAGAGGAAAATTATATGCTGAGGAATTGTGAAATTCACTTATCAAATATAAAAATTCATTTGAAAATAAAATGAAAAATTCGAAAAAATTAATAATTAAAGGGAATTAGAAATTATAAATCTATCACTACCTCACCTTTTCCCCTCTCTTTAACAATACCCATAATACCCTCTGCAAGCAGTATAGGTCTGTTATTGGGAAGAGGGTGGTTGGGGAAAATAATTTTCCTTTAAGGAAAAACTATGAAAGACTGGGAGAAAAGTACACAAGACAAAATAATAAAAGGACAAAATAATAAAAAGAGCAGTCTTACCTTGCTTACAAGAACTCCCTTTCCTGCAAACTTAACCAAATAAAGTAAGTGCTTCCGGGAAATGGAAATGAGCCATAGGAGGCTACATCCCATTTTCTTTAAATCTTGTCTAAAACTACCCATATGCATGCCGATAGTTTTCAGATCATCCAAAACGATTGAAAATCCGATGGTGAGGACCCATCGTAATTCTTCCCCTTGCACCACAGCTTGAAAACTACATAAGGCAGGTTCTGGAAGGGGGTAGACAGAAAATTTCCAGCCTGCCCGGGCTAAGGCAAAAATGTTACAAACACTTATATTGCACAGTGGAATTGTGCAGAATGGATGTTTTTCTAGCAATTAACCCCTTTTGGTTCTGCGCTGGCCCTTTTCTTTTGAGTAAGGATATGTCGGAGTTCCGAACCTGGAATTTTGATGTGTAACTTCAGAGATCTAAAAGGACAAAGCCTTGTACAGTGTGTATTGCTGATCATACACCTATTAAACATGGGATATATTTGATGGCTATACATTTATTATACATTAGATAGATTTGATGATCAATCGTCATATCTAATGTCTAAATACAGTCCTTTTCCTGGTGGTTCGACCTCCCAGCATTCTGATAATGTTCCCATACTGACATTTTCATTTTGTGATCAAATGTTCATCTTGTGATCCTTGCAGAGCATGTCTTCCCATTGAGTGCCAGACTCTTAGAGGGGGTGCTCTTAGAGAATGTTAGATCCTCACCCTGGGTTCTATTAGGGGAGGGGGTAGTTTGATGCACGTGAAAGTTACACTGAGAGGTAATAGTGGCTGCCTTAGCTCTTCATAGTGACTTTGGAGGAGGTGATTGTTACCCTTAGTTCCCTTAAACAGGACCACTCAGAGGATTATAAATAAATCCTCTTAAAGGTATAAAACATGGAAACAGTAAGGGGAAGGATTCACTCCCTGCCCACATACTCACATACTGTATAATGTGCATTATCTGCAGCAGGACAGCTGGAATCTATAATGTTGTCTAATTATAGCTTCATGAATATGTAATGATGCAGTAATGCCTACACATTTCAATTATTATGTAGTGTTGCTCTAAATGGTATGAACACAGTGGGGTGTATTAGACAGTATGTGGCGTTTACGCCAAACTCTGTCTTAATCAGATGAAATCATATTATTTTTCATTATTTTAAAGCAATCAGCTGGAGCCGTATCAAAACAGTTAGCAAACATGTACAATGGCAGGAACCGTTACATATCTCTCTGAATCCAAGCTGCGTCTTTGCTGTTGCAGAAGCAGATGGTCATTTATAATGAGGGAATACAATTACATTAATTACTCTTGTTATTAACAACGATTGTTTTAAACACTGAATATCAATATTCTGTTTCTTGAATTACAATAATAATAATATCTCTGTGGTTAGCTGAACCCCCCTTAAAGTATATGTATACTGAAAAAATTACTTTGCGTCATCTTAATCTATAAATAAATAAATGTACGTAGCACTTACTCTGAGGTGTGTGTATTGCTGCATGCCTTCGATACAATACTTTGCTCAGGCTCTGACCACTGACCTGACTATTTCCTCCCATACCAACTGTCAAAATTGCATATAGCACACCAACTGTCAAATCATTCCAGCTACAGCAAAACTGTTCACATAAATGCTGAAATGTAAGAAGTTTCAGATTGGATATCTAAAGAAATAGGGGGCAGATCAACAAAAAATGGTACAGTGATAGTTTGGATGAATTATAGTTTCCACTAATGGGCAATTTAAAACAACTAATTTGCCAGTGTACATACCCTTTAACTATGACCCCCTCATTGGGGTCCCCTGAATTTGCCTGCTGGTAGTCCCTTCTTCGATAAATATGAAATGTTGCTTTACTGCAATGATTTCCTTGTTTTTAATGCAAGACTATAGGGGAGATGCAATAAATTTCCTAATCACAACTTACCTGCACTCGTTTCTGCAAGTTATTGACCAAACAATTGGCAATCTTTTGCAGGGCTTGAAAGCCACAACTGAACTAAAAAAAAAAAAGCTAAATTTATTGCATTGCTTGCAGTGCACTGTTTCCAAACTTTTTTTCAAGGGCTCATGGCATTGCAAAATTATTGAAAAAAACCCTCTCTAACCTGATAGTATTTTGTGTAGCATGTTTTTTGCATGTTGCATCTCCCTGCATGTGATTTAAATAAATCAAAATCAGCACAAACATATAAAGGGCAATGCAATTATTTGTACCCCGTGCTCCTTACAGTATTGCGTTCACACCATGCAGTAATCAAATTGCAACTTTTACTGTATCACAGTAATTATGAGGTTTTATGCCCCAGTGTAATAAAAACATAAACACACGGGGTATTAAATCACTCTTCCAGATTCGTTCCTCTGCCAACTGGGTTGCTGACCAGTCAGTAATCATGAACAAACAAATTGCAGTAGGATACACCAAAATCAGTTGCAAAAATTTTCCCTTTTTTCTCCCAAAATGTGAGATACGTGCACCATTTCGAGTGACCTTGATAAAGGACGGAGGTCCACCCGAAACATTGCCTGTATCTCACATTTTGGATGAATAAAAGGAAGAATTTTTTGCAATTGATTTTGGTGTATCCTACTGCAATTTATTTGCCAGTGTAATAAAAAGTCATTACATTTTGAGCTAGTAGCACAAAACGTCATTTGTACTTTAGATCCACTATGAAATTTCCCAATAGTTTTGTGAATTGTGCAGGCTTCGCAAAATAAGTGTAAAACCAATGCAATTCTTATATAAAATTGGTATTTTAAGTTAATTTGGGCAGTTGCACATAATCTTGCTTCTCCCCCATAATGCATACTTTAAACACGGTACACACCATACAATATTTCCTCCTGACTCACCGTTCGTCTCTTCCAACCGGTTGGCCAGGAAGAAGGACTGTCGGTCGTGGCAATAGTGGCCATGGCCATCAGTTTGCCACAAACCAGCATGTGGACCATAGAGGACTGCATGATCGGCCGTGGTTTTCGGACATCCAATTGTGCATTCAACCTAATCAGATGAACCGTTGGTCGCTTCCGAAATACCCTACAATTATTTCGTCCCGATTAACGGATTCACTGAATCAGTCTATCAGGCCAAAATATAGCATGGGGTGTTTGTAATCATGAAGGCAATGAGCAGATACTGAATTGTGGGTGGAGTTTAAATATTATTCTTGCTATGCAATCACCAATTGCTGCCTTCATTATTACATATTACATATATATTACATAAAGGAAGATTAGGAAACCTCTCCAGATAAGAGACAAACAGAGGAGCCCGAAAACATTCCCCCAAAAAAGAACACAAAACAGTCGCATAAATCAATCAGAAGCAGAGCCAATCTAGATCACTGACAAAACAGGGTACTAGCTGTAGGCAAGCAGTGTTTATATAGTATTACCCATCTGAGCAAAGTTGACAACAACAAAAATTTTTAGGGTCAATTCATGAGAGAGTAAAATGTAGTTTTTGCCATTACTACAAAATCGTTTACCAAATCGGTCAAAAAGTTGATCTAACATTTTGGTAATTTTTGGTCAACTGAGCAGACTTTAATAGACCACAATGGCTACCGGTAGGGCCGGATGGATCAACCCCCAGCCCTCGTCGCTAATCAGACCCGACGTACTTCCTTCGGGTCTTCAATTCTCAGTATGTAACAGGGTATGTTACAATGTAGTACTTACCAATGCAAAATAGTGGGCCAGGTGCTGCCAAGCCCCGGCCCTTCTCAACAATGACAAACCAATATGCTTCAAACACAAACAAGATGGAGCTGTGTAACACTGACTACCGAAATGTTTATTGAGTTCTAGTTTTTTGGTCAATTTGAGTGTACTTGGCTTATACTTTCAGTGATGTTCATCTGAAGCATTGTTGAAATGCCTGACATAGGAAGGGAACGACGAGCTCTTTCACTTTGTTAATAAAGTTTCTTTTCTTATCCAGCATGTCCAATTTTCTATAAATGTAGTTCCTGGCCTACTCACTTTTCTTTGCAATTATTCTCCAGACAGCTGTACACCTGGAAAGTGTCCATTTACTTCCAAGGTTTCAAAACACAGAGGGTGTGTTATGTGTTCTGCTGCTGTGTGATAACAATATCCAACTAATAATTATCTAATAATTTAATACAGTCTCGGCACTACAACATCTGTCACACTCCTGCCTCAAAACAGAACTGTTGTCTGTCTGCTTCATATAGCTTCATTTCTATACAGTGTTGTCTGTAGTTATAATACACACACTAGAAAGTATACAATGCCATTGGTTGTCTACGTTGCCCAGAACTGTAGTGGGTGGTAGGTAGGAATTACTAATCCGATCTGCTTGAGTTAACTCAAAACAAGGATTAGGGTAAAGTTCTAGAATATGTTAATCTTCCTTTACAGAGGTAAACCTTAACGCTGCCATCAACCCTATGGTTTATAGTTTGTAGGAACAATGGGCCAATTAAACTTGAGAAAGGAGAAAAAAACTGCATAAGTTTACCAATTGTTATCCAATACACTGGATTTCTTTCTTTCCTAATTATTTGGCATCATGTCATAGACACAGGAAATACAACATCACCATTCATTAACGTGTGCCCTAAATAAACCCTTGATTGCAGGCACAAAGCATTAGTTTAATTCGCTACTTCACATCTAAGGGGGGAGGAAAACTGTTTCTCCAAGTTTACTTTATAAAATCTCGGCAAATGTCCCTTTTATTCAATATGTTCTTCAGCAGTAAACTCCAGTCAGTGTTTAGCAGATTTGCTGACGTTTCAATGATGTGTTTAGATAGATGAATAAGGGAATAATGGACAGACTGATTGCTAATGGTCTACTTTTCTCTTCCCCCCGAATAGCATGGTTTCCATTATTTATGGAAATGTTGCTGTTGTTTAACCTGAAAGAATGATGCAGCAATGGGGTAAATAAATAGCTATGCTTTTTCATGGGCCACTTCTTCCCAGATTGAAAGGTTATCTGATTGGTGAATGGAATGACATCAGAGGAATGCACCAAGAATTAAAACTTTCCTTTTCAGAGTCCCAACCACCCAAGATGTACGTTATACAATCCCCAAGACATAAAGCCCTGCTGTGTGCTATTCCAATTTCAGACAAGGGAAAAAAACTAAATCCCAGAATAGACTCATTAAAAACTTTAGTGCACAGTTTCAAAGACTGTACATAACTGTGAACAGTAATACCTGCATGAATTATGGGGATGGGAGGGAAGATGAACTAAAATACAGAAAATGGGTCTTTACTGTTTCTTTAAATTTTAACCTGATTGCAAATCCTATTCCAGGAGGATTCTCCATTAACCCCTTATTTTTTATTTTTTTATTATTCTTCCTGGTTCTCTGCTATATCTGAGTAGTAATTAAAACAATCTATCTGTAATGTCCGATAGTGATCATTAATGATGATAATCCTATGAAGTCATAAACCATCAATATTAAGGACTACATTCTGGCATTTCTCACTCCTACAGACCCACAGCAATAAATATAAACATAAAACATATTAACAATCCTTATCAGAGCTTTCACTGGTCATGTTAACTACTTTGCTTAGCACCTAACCTTCTAGAGCTTTCTGCGTGGAATCAAGGCCTGCAATGCTTTTTAACAAACCTTCCACGGTCTAATTAAAATAAATAAATAATAAATAAATAATAAATATTTGTTGCTGTAAACTGGGCCAATCCTATTTCTGTTATCAGAATTTAAATACTGACACTTGCTGTACCCGGACTTGACTTTACCAACAGATTACCTACGTGTATGCAACCTGAACACACATCAGGTCTACCCCAGGGTCTCCTTATGAGTCATGACTTTGTGGCTATCTTGTCTCTGTGATAAATGCTAAAAAGCTACAAAGGTAATGAGTAAACTTGCATAACAATGTATCTTTGTATTCAATAGATCAACTGGACTTGAAGTTTAGTTTGAAGACGTTTCGCTTGTCATCCACTGGCTTTCTCAATTCAGAATTGAGAAAGCCAGTCGGATGACAACGCGAAACGTCTTCAAGAACTAAACTTCAAGTCCAGTTGATCTAATTGAATACAACAGATATACCATGACCTGGATGAATGAGAACCTTCATAAGCATATTGCATAACAATGGGAAGCACCATAGTCTTTCTTCATAATGTATTATAACTTAATTCTGATCCACCGATGGTCCAAATTTCCAAAAGCCCCACCAAAGCTGACCACTTTATATGAAGTTAGGCTTTTTATTTCGACTGGGCCAAATACTGCCATGCAGTTACCCAATGATTTCAAATATTCTGTTTACAAATCAGGTGCATTCCCCTATTCATGTCTTATAACTTTTAGTTTAATCTTGTGTCCCTTAAAGAGCAAATATACATGTATTCTTTTTTAAAATTGCAGACATGACTACTTGTAAATCAAGCTTTGTACAAATCATTTAACTATAATTAGTGCATGTCAAAAACTGGAAAAAGACACATCAGCATAGGGACCTCTTTATTTTTTTGATCATTGCACTTTTTTACGCGCTCAAAGTATTTACCAATTATATGAATTTCAATTCAAAAATGTGCAGAGCTGTTCAAGTAAATAAAGTGTGTATGCATATAGACAAGGATAGATGTATTTTTTGTGTGGCTACAATGAGGGCAAACACAAGAAAATATAAACCTATATTAATTCGTATTGGAGTATTGGAAATATTACTGTATTATAACCATGGATGCAATATTAAAAGACTGGAATATTCAACACAACAATGATTTTCTGATTTGAATAAATTCTCACAGAGTTTGATTCTTTTAATATTGAAGTTGGCAACCTCCCAATGTAATATCAATAAGGGTTTTCTCTGTAGGGGTTTGATTGGACAAGGGTGAAAGAGAACCTTGCATTGTTCATTACACAACATATTTCAAAACATTTAGTGAGTAGTCAACGTGTATGAGCTTTAGAAGAACATCCTATCTACCTGAACGTTTATGGAGAAAGTCTTTCTGTTATGTTTTCATTTTCTTGCTTTAAGACAAACCAGAAAGAAAACCACCAGGAATAGTAAATGTTTTTCCATATTGCTTTGGTCTCTAGTAGAGATGTTCGAATCTCGGGAAGCCTTGTTATGTTTTCAGACTTACAGAGCTTGGGAAAAAAATGGAACATACTTTCGAGGGTTCTGAAAATACAAGGTTATTTTCAGTAACCCTTGAAATTAACCTTGTATGTTCAATAACCCTTGAAAATACGATCGGAAACTTAAAATTAGTTTCTGATCGTATTTTTAAGGGTTAGCAAATGTACAAGTTTGTTTTTAAGGGTTACTAAAAGTAACCTCGTACATTCAGTAACCCTCGAAAATACGTTCCGAAGTTTTGAAATCCGAATGATCCGCTCGGTTCCAATGGAATCTTTGGATTTTGGAACTGTGTTGGATCCCGGTGCCAGCTGGACAGGGATCCCATATCTAGTCTCTAGTCAATATAATATTTTTTTGTGTATGTTTAATGTTTGCGTGTGTGCATGTTTGTGACTGTAAATCTTTACATTAATTGATGCTGTACTTCCATCTCACTCGCTTACGCTCTTCTCTCTATTTATCTATCCACTTTTCACTCTAAATGTGCCATAACTCTGACATGGGGATAGACATTTCCATTGATTGTCCAAAAATGTTTAATTTTTTCCAGATCTAATTATGCTGATATTCGATAAACAATCGTAATAATATCGGGAAAGTTGTTCTTTTAATTTCATTGGTTATATGATTGTAGTATTTTCTGAAGTTCCGATTAAATGTAATGTAATGTAACCTCACAATACATAACATTAGACATTAATCGCCAAATGTATTGAATGTTTAACAAAATGTATGGTACATCCATGTACAATTAACATCATATATCTGTCTATCAAAGTATCGGTCGGTGTTACAATTGTAATAAACTTTTGTAGTGTATGGCCACCTTTACTATCTTCATCCATCATATTAGTGATCAATCTATTATCTATCTAATGTAAGAACTCATTTTCTGATCTGTGGATACTTATCTTGGCAGTATGTAACTTGCACCATGTAAAATGTTGGACATCACTGTATCAATATGCTAATGTTATTATTACGAATTTAGTCTCATTAAAATAGCAATGAAATGGCAACACAATTTTTAATTATGGTTCGCTTACCCTGTTCTCTGTGTGTAACTGAGACACAGCAGGAGAGTGTCCATGCCAGCACCAGTCAGTCCTTCATGATTAAAAAGGAATTCATTATAATTGAAAAGGAAAAAAGAAGAGAGATCTAAACGTAATATCAATTTTGTACAGTTAGTAATAATGTAGAAAATTTGAAGGACATTATGTAATTGAAATTTCTGTGGATAATGTTATAATAACCCTGTAATGCTTTCTCTGGAATACAAATACACCCGGTTAGATCATTTACGTTGGGAGAAATCGTTAGATGATCGCTTCAAATGTGATTTATGTACTATTGGGAGGGGCAGCCATTGTGAGACCATCTGTTGCCTAGGAGAACAATGCCCAATGCTCCCCAAAATTGTTAATTGATCTGGCAGGATGGATCACCTACCTTATGGGTGTTTACCGGTACATGTAAAAGATTGAGGTTAGAAGAGGTTATTCTAACATGTGAACATGCAAAACCCTGTGTTTAAATCTCCAAGAATCTAATATCTTTATGTTGGGTAAAATAGCACAGAACCTTTACCTATTCAGAGATTCCAGTTGTTATCCAAACTTGTAAGTGAGTTTCACAAGAAAATTGTGGAAGGCAAGTTGTTTGTCTTTTCTAGGTAAGTATTTTTAATTTGATACATGTCCCTTCTTGTGTTTCTTTACAATGTCCCCACCAGGTAGAGCAATTTGAAAGACACGGCAAATGAGATTTAAAGAATGATAAATACAAATATTTGTTTGGACAAAAAAAATAGATGAAATAAGATGGTCTTTAGGAACTCCCTTAAGAAAGTGTTGAGGGTCTTAAGTAAAGATGGCATCTGGATCCCACTTGGACCTGAATCTGACATGGAAATGCTTGGTTCCAAAATCCAAACGTTCCGTTTGAACAAAGCAGATGGTTCAGATTTCATACATTACCAAATATACAAGGTTATTTTTGGTAACCCTCAAAAATAACTTGGTATGTTTGATAACCCTCGAAAATATGATTGGAAACGTCTTTTGATTGTATTTTCCAGGGTTATCGAATGTATGAGGTTACTTTCGGTAACCCTCAAAAATATTTTGGTACATTCCATAACCCTTGAAAAACAATTGGAAACTATGCCTAATTGTATTTTCCAGGGTTAAAATAACCTGGTACATTCGGTAACCCCCAAAAATACGTTCCGAACCCTCGAATGTACATTTCTTTACTGTGATCACATGAGAGAAAAGTTGGTTTCTATCTGATTTACTGAAGAACAGGAGGTAAATGCACTATCTCTTACCGCCCATTCTTCAGTAAATCTTACAGGAGAGGAGGAGACACTTACCCGCGGACCCGCTCCAGCGCTGAAATCTCTGACGCCCCCGACGCATCTACAGTCCTTTGCACTGTGCGCACATGTGCAAACAGTGTGAAGGAGCGAGGACACGTCAGAGACTGATTGACCGCGGGTAAGTGTCTCCTCCTCTACTGTAAGATTTACTGAAGAATGGGAACACCGAGCGTGTTCGGTCGGTGGCCTTTCGTTGATCCTTCCTGGCGAAATTTGATATCTGTACAGAGGTTAAGAAGGAGCATTGAGTCACATTGTTGCCCTTATATAGATAATTGTGGATGTGGGAGTCAGTGCTGGTTTAGGCAGAATCTACATACACTGCCCTCTTGGTGGGACTGCACCATCTTGAGTTGTTATTTTCTGTAAAGTAGCGAGTTTCTCTGCTATAGTAAGTACTTTTTGGTCCAGACTTCAGAGCACAGATGTCCAACCTGCAATTCTCCACATGGTTAAAAACTAGCATTACTTGGTTGATGGGATTTGTATTTTTTCTGAAGGGCCAAAGGTTGGTCCACAGGTTTATTATCAGAGCTTTCATCAAGGAAAAGTAAAGGTCTGGTCTAAGCTCAGATTTTGATACTGTATAGATCATTGTTGCTCTGCTCCTCTCTAGTGTGTCATCTAGCACTGCCATTTTCTGGATCATAGTTACCTGCACTTAAGGGAAAACTTGAGGCACTGCTATTGATAGGGTAATTAACAGCTTGCTGTGACTGGTGCCCCCTGATGATGTCTCCATACAATGCAAGGGATGTTCAGCTGGGTACACACTGCATCTTTAAAAGACGACAGACAGAATTTAAAGATCCCCTACATACAGTCCCAAGCATTCTTCCTATACAAAGATTAGGTAGAACTTTGGGACTACCACATTTCCTTCAGTCGCTGCCTACTTCCAATACTTTAGTACATTGGGCCAATTGTGGCAGAGGGAATGCTCTGAACTAAGTGTACCCATTTAAAACAATAAAGGGATCCGTTACATATCACCAAAAAGTAAATAAATCAAATTTCCTGCACACAAGCTCTATTAGATTCAGTAACCAATTTAATATTTATGGAAAATTTAGAAGATCTGAAAGTTCCGCTCGTTTCCAGGTAATAGTAAAATAGTAGCTTGGGGGTGGGCGTTAAAATTTGCCCATTTGCATCAGATGACTAAAAGGTTAACTCTGATAATAGCATTTTGCAGGAAAGGGAAAAATGTTAATAATCTGTTAATGCATTCCCAAAAGATATTACATGCTATGCTACCCTAAAGGTTCGTACAATCGTGTGATCGCGGGTGACAACCTATGACGCACGATGTGTATGAACTCCATTTTGGCCGATAATCGTGCCATATGTGGACACTTTATCGGACGATAAAGTGCCCACACATAGCACAAATATCGGCCGATACGGCCGTTCATACACATCGTGCATCGTAGGTTGTCACCCGCGATCACACGAGTGTACGAACCTTTAAAGGGCAAGTCCAGCCCTAAAATGAAAACTTACATGCAGATAAATCATCCCCCAAAACCCTAAACGGTAATAGTTTGAAATCTAAAATATATAAGTCTAACCTGAAATCCTGCACAATGTCCTGTTTCCCCTGTTTCTGCTTCCTGGTTCTTCCAGGAAGCAGAACTGTCAGTTATGGATTTGACAGTTGACATCACATTCAATGACTGAATGTCTTTTCTGAGCATGCCCAGGCTCAGTACAAGCTCAGTACAGATGTCTAAATTTCTCAGTTTCCATGAGGCATCCAGAAGCATAGCAGGCATACAGTAATGAATTCATAGGACAAAGTATGATATATCTACATATTTTAAAAAGGCCATTCTTTCTAAAATATGTTCTTATGAGGGTGGAGTTGCCCTTTAAATTATAAAAAGGACCACTTAATTGTTTGCTGCCTAAATGTAACCTTTAACTATTAGACAATTTGTCTAAAAGTCTCTCCAGTTTAAGGTGTTGTCCTGGTAATTCTAAAGCTGGGTACGAACAGCAACGCCGTTGGAACCTTCGTTTTCTGAACGAGCGCGGCCGCCGAATGATTGGGTTGGCCAAATGATTGTTTGGGAAAGGCTGAAATTTTCCATCGGCCGCGCTAGACTCCATATAGATGAGTCTGCCGCGGCCAATGGAAACACACAGTCCCAATCGTTCTCCCTATGATGTGCATAGGGAGAACGCTCGGGACTGTGTGTATGCAAATCTTTGAAAGATGACAGACAGGATCTTTCAGATCTGTCATCTTTCACTGATCTGTACTGTGTGTACCCAGCTTTAGTATAATATAGTGTGTATAGTTAGACCATTGAAAAAGTTTTATACAAACTTATTTTGAGTATTTTATTCTCTAAGTAATGTGTTATTTACTTCTTTGCAGAGATCAGAATTAGAACAAGGACACATTTAAGGACTGCAGTGATACTGACAGTAAATACAGTAATATTCCATTATTTGTTAATGTACCAGTTACACTAGCAAGTGACAATATGGAACCAGGATAAGCAATTAAGTTAACCTGTTATCAACTGGCCATGCCTATTTTATAGAGGTGGAAAAATACATTTATATCACACAAAGGTAAGAAAATTCTTGTAAACGTCCTGTCTTTATAATGCGTTTTATAAGCCTACACCAATACGTGTATTTGTATTTGAAACTCTATCTTGTCTGCAAAGTAAATATAGAAACTGATTTTTATTTTACATTAATGCTTATAAGTCATTGTCAAAATTCTCTGTTACTTTATTACAGAGGCACTCAATGTAATCATTCTTCAAATTGAATTTCACGCTTGCATGTGTTTCTATGATGTGTTGTTGTGTATGATCTCTGAGTGGAAAACTCCACCTAAAATAAATGGATTACCTTTTCTGATGCATTGTCTGAAGTGTCTTCTGAAGAGATCACTAGTGCTCTGTGATCTTTAACCCACCACAATTGACATGACAGGCGTTGAAATGGAAGCCTCTTGGTGGCGCCCTTTGCCTTTGTGGTCCTTGTCTTGTAAGAGCAGGCAAACCTTTTTAGCTGTGCATGATATCCTTTAGATATTAGAAGACGAGTGACTGAGGATTTTTTTTAAAAAATGCTCATCTTGTTGGAAGTTTAAAAATGATTACCAAACAATAAAATGTGAATAATTTGTATGTATTTATTATATTTACATAAATTTATATAATCTGGGTATACTTGTGTATGTGCAAATTGCACCTAAATCAATGCAATTTAGCATGTGTATATTCATAATAACATGGTACATAATGTTACATTTTGCAAAGTTACATTTTGTGCAATAAGATCTTTAAATTTACTAGCTATACATTAGATTGATACAGCTAGAAACCGGTTTTACTTAGTAGGATTCAATCACAAAAATTGCAATAAGCTCAAAATGTTTTACTGAATCTGGTATACGTGTGCAGTTTAAAACACTTGCCTTTCTTACTAATCCCTAATCAGTTATGCATGCATGTTAATGAACCCATCCTATCTTCTGCCACTGGTTAAGACATGCTCAGTGTGTTTGGACTCAAACTAATGCCACAAAGTTGAGGAGCTCACCTGTATATGCCCTGTAGATGAAAAGACTAGGGGGCATATTTATAAAGGTTTGTTAAGTTTTTGCAGCCGTTTTCACTGACATTAACGCATAAATCGCGTTTAGTGCGATTTATAAATGTCCGAAAACGGCCGTGAAAAGTTAATGAAGCGTTAACCCTTCGCGGCGATACTTACCTGTTACCGCCGCTTCTATTTATAAAGCGGCGGTATGTGTTTCGCTCTGCTAGTATCGGCTGTTTTACTTCGCCACCTTGAAACAGCCGATACTAGCCTCCCAGCGGCGGGGATGGGCAGGCAACCTGCGGCGGGTGGTCGCACCTGCCCCGGGAGGCACGCCCACCCCGCCCACAACCCCCCGCGGCGAGAAAATGCAAGCAGAGGGGCGGACAGGCAGTCGCGTCTGTGATTGGCTGAGCGGCAAAGAGGGAAGGTAAGTCAAGTTTGGGCACTTTCAAAATTAAAAATAGAGCGGTTGGGACTGGGGGATGGGGGGATTATACATATAAAGGTTTTATGGTGGGGGAGGGATAGCAAAATGGGAGGGAGAGGGAGGGAGAGGGAGGGAGATGGAGGGGGAGAAGGGCTGCAGTACGCATGCCAACTTCTCCCGGAGGCCAGGTAGGAGGCAGAGTCCTATATGGACTCTGCTATCCTCCTGGTGGACAGTTTTTGGGACTTTGGGGGGGGACTACAGGAGAACCTTATGGAGCTGGATGTGAGGTAAGGATTAAACTACACTACACAATGGGGCCAGTAGTGGGGGGGATTATAGTTTTGGTGGTCGGACATTCACCTTAAATAAAGTAGACAAAAGCTGGTCAAGGGAACCTTATTTGCCATTTGATGTATGGTGTAATTGATATAATTATTTAATTTTTTGAATGTTATGCCTGATACAAACCTTTATTTATTTGAAAATAAAATATTGATAGCGAATGCCATAACATTCTGTAAACAAATCATAAAATACAAAACATAATGTTAGATTATGAATGCTATTTATTAAGGTTACTTACAGCTTATGATTATGAGCTGCAGAGCTCAAAACATCTCAGGCTTGTCTGCTGTGCCATTGTAAATAAAGTTTTGTTATCACACAAACCCATGTGTGGGTCTACATCGTTTCTGGTGTGTTTGGCTTGTGTATGCTATATATTTAACTTTTTTAAAATTTAACCCAGAATGTTTTTATCTAAAAAGCAGATTTGAGAGTATGTAAATAACATGCTGGGTTCTCATTACACTACCTGAATCTTACAACTGGTATTTTTTTGGAAGATGGAAGCAAACACATTTGCTGTACTGTGTGAATTTATCTTTTATAGCTAAATAATGCTATTTATATAAGGCTAATTGTTTAACATACTCCAAATAATCACCCATAGTTGCAAAACTCATAAATAACAAAATACTGCTCAATTAAAAATTTTCACAATAGATTAGGTAATTTGGAGACATTGTAGGTGACATCATGGCACCAAAAAAAAGAACTAAATTCACTTATTATTTTTTTGGCATCACAGGATTTATTATTTTTCTGTGAGTACACGTTAATGTAAAATTCAGTGTCAGGCTACATTTACAAATGACAATAGTTTAGCATACTATGAAAGTTAAATTATATCTTATTACAATGCATACATGTACATTTTATATCCCAATGTGTTATTTTAGTTTTCCTGGTCATAAAAAGCCTTGCAGCCTTGTCAAGGTTCAAAGGGGCCCTAAATAGGTAATTTGTGGCAGTTCCCTGCTCATGAAACTCTCAACTAGGATGTGACCTTCATTGAAAGGCATCACTCTGACCCTAACTGGAAGGTGTTATGCCTTTTATACTAACTAGAGAGACATTTTTCCTATTGAGGGTGTGGGTCATAGGCTAAAACCTTTTTCACCTACCTAACAAAATACTCAGAGGGAAGCTGTTTTTAAAGAGGATGTGTACAATTAGGAATGTGTCAGCCGAGAGAAATTACAGAGAAAAACTAGTTAGGACCTTCAATACAGAGGGTCCACTTGCACGTACTCTATGACAATACATGGAATGTGTCTTTATCATCTCTCTTCAGATGCTTGGCCAGATCTGTAGTACTCCCGTAATATGTAATAGAGATAGCATTCTGCTAGCCGGTTTGGCAAATATTGTCATGTTGTGATGTTGAAGTGTTGACATCAAAATTTTATCATCAAAACCACAATCCTACATCAAAATCCCAGTTTCAAAAAAGAAACCACAAATTATAACGACATTGTTTCGGTATCAAACTTTTGTATTTAAAACTACAATACAACTGTATTATATCTTAAGTCATGTTTTCACATTTTCTTTTATAAATCCAAACTCAACTCAAAGTCAAATATTAGTAAAAAGTAAGGAGTATACAGTACATTGTGCTATGGAAATTTCACCCCTGGAGTTCATAGACAGAAAAACTGTCTGTTTCCCTCAGTGGTTGGATTTGTTTAGAACCTGCTTCCTACACTAAAAATGTTTATTTTGTCTGTACTCATTCACCCTAATCTAATGTCCACACTAAATATACCTTATAGGAGCAATATCCCATGTTGGTTTTACTTGTCTGCCAAAAGTAGAAAAACATAGTAATGTGACGTGTCAGATTGGCCAAAGATTTAAAGCTACTTGTGAATTTGTATCTTCCAAAGGTATTTAATAAACAAGACGGTGTCAGATCTCCTACATTAGTGTTGCTTAAATTCAGGAAAAGTCATGGGACCACTAGGTGGAGGTATCAGACTATGACTCTAGAGGCATGTCTAATCCATTATAGCAGCAATAAGATGATATTTTATTGGACTTTCAATGTATGATGCATAATAACTGTTGGCAATCGAAAAAGGGCATTTTAAATGCATGTTTACGGGAAAGTCGAAACCAAGTCAGACAAATTAAAGCTTCCCCTATTTCAACTGATAATTAAACCAAAATGTATCCTTAGAGATACAAGGGTAACTTTTATATAAACGTTTCCATTGACTCTAGACTCTAGAAGTGCCAGTAACAGAAACATTCTCTAAATAGTAAGTACAGAATGCAAGTTAAAGAAGTGTAAATTATCTACATTGTAGGAATCTCAGACATTCTAAGTAGGAAACCGAGAAAATAAAATAATATATTTCACAATGCAATATAACCTGTCAGACCTTACAATGATGCTAGTCACAAAACTATGAAGAACCTTTATACTGAGCTTGCTTGATTCCTAATAATTGCTCGTACAATGCTTATTTCTACCAGTGCACTAATATTTTTACCACTATTACTCTATGATGTTTGTCCAAACCTGTGTTTGAACTGGCTATTTACCAATATCCATGAAAGTTCAAGACATACCATTTACATTATTGTATGGAAGCTAATTTGTATACTTATGCTTTATGTCACAAAGGACTTTTTCACTTTTAAAGTCCATTTTGGAACAGTTCCTCTTTGAAAGTAAAAAAATTATAAAAAAGTTATAAAACAATGTTGTTTTCATTCACAGAATGGGGATAGTTTGATAGAGATTGCTTCTAAACAGAGACTTTCCCTGTGTGCTTTTCCTAAACCAGATCACATTAAAAGATGGGTGTGTCTTCCTTTAATCAACCATTTAAAAGCTCTCTTTGAATTATTGTTGCTGTAAAATATTTTAAGAAAACCCAATGGATACAATTAAAGATGAATTATACTCACCTCCTCTTCTTCCTGCCCTAATTATAACCCACTGAGTACATAAACAATTTGGTCCTCACCCCTAGGTTTCGATTTAGATCGGCCATGACCCACAACCCCCGACCATGATGGATACCCGCGATAAATTGCCATTTTAGACAATAATCATGTGTGTGTATGCGTTCGTTCAGGGATCTTCAATGGCGGATTAATGAATGACCCCCGTTCATCATGGCCATAATCAGACTGTATGAGGCTTAACTTAAACTTTCCGTTGTTGCTCCGGTCCTTCTTCCGGCTTCCCTAAGTGGCCAATAGTAAGGCTTGTGGGACTTCTTATTGGCCAATTCAATAAATTTGGTGTCTCTGTCCTTTTTGGGGGGCTTTATTTCTGGTGTTTTTCTTTTTATAGTATTTTTTTCCAGTTGACTGCTCTGTGTTTAACTTTAGAAATACTATGTGAATGTGAGTCTGGCTCCTTCTCTCCTTACTAAGCTTCTTTGTTGCTGCTAACAAGTTTATTATCGTTGTCCTTGTTAAAATGTTAAACTAACTGGAGCAGATTTGTTTACATGTAAAAGTAAAGGAGAACACAGAGCAGTCCGAGTTGTCAACCTATTGAGGGCTTCCAGTGATCTCTAATCTATGGTATAAAAATGATCGGTCTTTCCATTAAAAATTGCTACTTTAGGGATTAAGCAGGTTTAAGAAAACTGCACTTGTATGATCTCTGATAAAGGATTTACTTGTATGCTAATGAGGCATGGTCAGGGACAGAAACCTACATGGCTATAGGATTGCTGAAAAAAATGTCCCTCTCTGTTGATAAATCTTCCTTGAAGAAGGATTATGGTGTGTAATGAATTCATTGTTTTAGAGGTGTTGGGGTGGCATTAATAAAATCAGCTGCCTTTAGGTGCTAGTTGGTTTTTAGAAAAGTCAAGTCATCCATCAAATTCAACTCCATAACAGAATTGGATCAGCACCATGATCATTTTTTAAAATTATATATAAGAAATATCAATATCCTTCATTTTTTGTTACTATAATAGCATCTAGCTCCTATACACTTTTACCTACTTAGGCCATTCTTGTAATGTACATTGGCTAGTTCCATTTACTTATTTCCTACTGCTTTCTTTAGAACCTAAAAAGTTATGAGGTTGATCCTCTTGAGCCACTTTATAACTCCAAAATGAACCATGCAATGGAATAGACATAAAAAGGATTGTAACATGCACTCCATCATAAATATTCCTAAGGGGTTGATGCAATAAAAGGTGCATACTTTTGCCTCTACTGTTTATCTACAGGAACCAATCAAATGTTATCTAACTGCAGAAACCTAGTAAAAAGCTAACATCTAATTGGTTGCTGCAAACTAATAGCATTTGCACTTATTACAGAAGCCCCAGTACTAGAGGCTCAAAATAATATTCATATGAGACACCTGTGTTATTTCTACCTGTGTTATTTCTATTGGAGATAATTTTCCTCTAGTCCTTTTAATGGTTGACATAAATAAAGAAACTAGTTCTATCTAGAATTAAAGAACAAGTTTTAATTGAGGGGGCAGTACAATATATGGTTTTAGGATCAATGCACAGAATGCTGTTTCCTATTGTATTGGCTTTCAGTTAACCAGGCCACTGGTTAAATAAAAATGTACACTATATGGTGTAGTAACTTTTAATCACATTTTGATCTATCTATCTATCTATCTATCTATCTATCTATCTATCTATCTATCTATCTATCTATCTTTCTCGATCTATCTATTATCTATCTATTTATCTATCTATTATCTATCTATCTATTATCTATCTATCTATCTATCTATCGATCTATCCATATTGATGGATGTATAGCTATGAATATGCGTGTGTTTTTTAGAATCTTTATGCAACAATTACATATGATTGATAGTAGATAAAGGTAAACGTTACTTTGTGGCATCTTTTAGGTTAAACGCTTTTTATCAATATCAATATTTATTTACCTATGTGTACATTGCAAAAGCAATAAATAAATTCAGTTGCAGATAAGGGTTCCACTGACCACAATCTGAACTACAGAATGACAAGATGCCGTATAGTCTAAAATTGTCTCTGGCACCCTAATTATCCTCTCCTCCTTGACTTCAGTATCACATGTAACCATGTGTAGAATCATAAAATAATTATGCAGTGTACAAGCTTTCTGGGAGCATGTACTAGTGTTTTCCTAATTCTTTATCGCTCTCATTGATCGTGGAGTGTGTGCATTGATCCAAGTCGGCCATCTGGTAAGGCAAGATAAGCGTGCTAGTGTCTTTGCAATGAACTGTCACTCAGGGAGGGGGTACGTTTTGGCTGTAGGGAATTATGGGGGCAGGATTAGCCCTCTTCCTACGAATAAACTGAATTTTAAATGCAACTTTGCAGCTGCGTGGGCCATTTCTCAAACTTCTCTTCTAGTCCGTTGGATAGGAGATGGTGTATTCTCTCTTATAAGGTTGTGTTAGCTGCATTAAGTCAACAAGAAAATGATGATTATTTGTGAGCAGGAAAATATATCTGTCTCTGGATAAACAACACTGCTTAATGCAATAATAAATCAAGCAAATAAAGAAAACTATGAACAGAGCATTAAAATACAGTGAGGATCCCTTTGGACAAGCTTCCTATCTACACAAAGTCAGTGGATGTACACACGTTATACGGATGCTCTGTACACATATACGTGTATACACAACATCCATTTTAATAAGTTGTGAAACAACAGAGACCATATTGCCACTACCACCCTCCTTTTTTAATTCTCTCACTTTTCTTTATTCTGTGCCTGCGTTCATTGTTGCCTTATATGTGCTCAGAGAGAGTAAGGGGATTTAGAAGACCTTCCACCAAAATTGAACAAATCTGTCAAAAAAGATTAGTTCTGTTTTGTCTGCTGGGTACTGACTATTCATGAACGTAAAGAGAGGGTTAGGGTGTCATAGTAAGTTGCTAAGGTGTCTGGATTTCGGGCTATTGACATGAAGATACCAAACTGGATCCTACAAAAGAGCAGCCAGAAGGGAAAGAATCAAAATGGTCTGCCATGTGTTTAGCTGTACTAGCTCTATCCTCCTTTTTATTTCCTTTTGTTGCCACAACTTTTATTGTCATACAGTTGGGGGAAAAAAATGTTAGTCAGAGGCTCCAGGCAGCACCAAGCAGAAAAGGGGATTAGCATATCACTGGGATCATCTTACACTGAACCAAATTCCTTTCAGGATGTATAATTAGTAAATACAGTCCTTTTGGAGCCTATAAACAAGAAGAATTAAGGTCTGATCTTTGGGTAAAGCTGAGAGAAAAATTGATATAAATAAATAGCAGCTATTCTGCCTTTTTTTTACTGTTGCATATTGTTAATCCCATAATTCTGCTTGTGAAATGACAAACCGTGCACACTATTAACCGATACATGGCAACAGGCTCCGAATCTCAATGCTGCACACCGCTAGCATGCAATTGGTGCTCATTGGTGCTAGCATATGATTGGTGCATATGATTGGAGCTCAGTGCTGATTGAATGCTAAAGGTGGCCATACATATTAGCGATATTACGTAAATCTCGACGGTCCATGACGGGATCTGCCCAATATCGCTAATGTGTATGGGCTGAATCCGACCATGTGTGCAGTTCCTTTCGCAATGTGGTGACAGATTCCTATTTGATCTGTCTGCACATTGTGATCACCTTAAGGCTGGGTACATACAATATTTATAATACACGGTAATATCGGTCAGATGGTTGGAAATATTTTAAGGTGTGTACCCAGTCTAAGAGAATGATGGGATGCCTTATAATTATAGTTGGATGGGTTCACAGGCAGTTTCATAAAACCAGGATAAACCTTAATGGTGAAACAGTGCAATCTCCTGGAGGCAACATTTACAAAGTATTCTGCTTTATTTCAAAGTAAAGTATTTATAACTGTAAAAAGTATATAAAACTCTGAGAAATGGCACAGAGAACATTTACCAATGGGCAAAAACTTGTGCAAGTTTTCAGAAATGAGCAATACCATGAATTTGATTTTACGCCAGCAAAAACGACAAAATTTCATCCACTAAAAACAACTTTTTGCAGAGAAACCAACTTCATGAAGAGACTTTAGGTTTCAATGCTTGAAAATGTGCAGTGACTGACACATGTTAAATGTGGCACAAAGTTGCACGTTGTTCTTGTTTTTAAAACAGGCCTTGAAATAGACTGAAAGATCTCAAAAACATTTGTTATAAAAGGATGGATGTGAAGACAATTATCACTATGTGTCATTCATTCATTTATGGCTAGAGGATATGGGCTTTGCTATTGCATGTCCCCTATCTTACTTACCTGTGCACGATGGCATATTTTATAAAGGTAAATATACTGCCGGTACTGTGTTCAGAACAGAATATATATGTGTACAGGTAATCTGGTTTGGGGACAGAACTATCAGTTTTCCACCTGAAATGGCTGAAACTGCAGCTGAAGTTTTGACCCAAACTGGTAGAAATTTCGACTGACAAACCAAGAATTCTCATGGTTTTAATGTAGAATTTTTACACTGAATTCCAGTTTGGACTGTCAAATTTGTTGGTCAACCCATTTCTTTGTTCTGCCCAATTGCAGATGGAAAGGGTGATCCGGAAGAACAGGTGACTGACATTGGTCATAGCCGGACGTAAAATCACCAAAACAAAAAATATCGTTCAGTCGGCCTGAAAAATCTAAACGTGTGTATCATGTCAGGATCACAATGAAATGTGGATTTACATCGGGATTGCACCATAGGTAACAAGATCTGATTGCATATTAATAATTGTGTTTTGAAAGGATTTGTACACATGGATAATGAGTGCAGGTGTACAAAGTCTACTCTGGTGTAGTGTATTGAGAGAAGGCACTTACTTTAAGTGTGCTTATATTATATATAATATATGTAAATGTATGAATTTATTGAATTGTGCCAAATTGTCTGAGGCCATACACTTTTTCACATTTTTGGTCGCAAATGTTCGATGTTTCTTCTCAAACTAAAAGTTAGATCAGAAAAAATGGTTGAAATTTCCCACCTTGCTTTGTCAATCTTGTACAGATTTGAAATTTGCTGAAAATTGGGATTGGAAATGGGTTCGATGGGGGATAAGATGATTTATCTGCCTGACAGGATCGTCACTTTTACAATCAGTATCGTCAAGTGGTCTATAGAAAAATCATCAGTCTATTTTTCTATGGATTTAATGGAATTCATCAAGTTGGTGGAAAACCTGCAACTGTATATTATGAGAGAAGCTCGGTACACACCATAAAGAAAAACTAAGCATTTTATCACCACTGGGACAGATTTTGGAGGGGGTCACAGCCACAGAAAAATAAAATACAAAGGGAAAGTTATTTTGCTCCATTCTATGTTCTCTGCTTTGTTTTTAGGATTCTGCCACTTTCTACCAAAATCCTTTGGGCCAGTGTAATAGTAGCAGAAAGACATAATTTACATTTACTGGAAAAGATCCAAGTGTACTATTTTTTTTTCAATTTGTTTAGCACAAATGAAAAACATTTACCATGCTCCACAATTTATATAATAATGTTAGTAACTATTGTGCCAGCTGGCCAGAAAACATATGGATGCAACCAGACTTTGAAATGCTTACCATAGGGCCTATGTACACACAAGGAGGATAAATGGCAAGTACCATCAAATCTAATTGGATTTGGCGATAATCGACCATGTGTATTAGCCTGATAATGACCATTCCCATGTTCAGCGAAAATGGCTGCTGGCCACAGGATTGGTTAGTTTGACAGGAAAACCATTGACTGTTATGGCCGGAATATTATAAAAAATGATTATGACGCGTGTGGCCATACAAATATCCATAAGCATTGGAATGTGCCATGTAATCTATGATACCCATGTGTGTACCCAGCTAAGAGGTAGACTTTAAGAGGTAACGCAATTGGTTATGAATAGAATACTATTGGTGGGTGTATTATGACCGCGTGATCAATCCCATACTTGATCTTCCAATGGTGTTTGGTCAGATGTCATGTTTGAAATTATCTTGGCACAGGACCTTAATTTTCATAGGCTAAACAGATAACGAGAAGCAACGTATTCTCCTGCCTGCTGAAGAATCTATTTGATTCATAATCTCGATAACATGGTAGTACTCAAGACTAGAGATTTATCGCACAGCCGGGGGAAATGAAAGGTGCCAGGTAAAAGTGGAGAACCAAGCATAATCTTTATGTGTATGGCTAGATTTAGTCTGTAACCTTTCTGAATACTGAATTGTCATCTTAATAGAGTATTCTCCATGTAATTCACACACATAACAGACACTAAACAGGTGTAAAATGCTCCTGGGCAGAATAAAAATAAAGAAAACAATAAGACTGTAGTCAAAAGTTTCACAACAGGTTAAGAAAAAAGAAAAATATGAAAGAGAATCCGGCTCATCCATGCGTGCAGAACAGAAGAATGTGCGTCTTGGGGCTGTGTTGCAAAGGTTGACACCAGAAGAATGAATTCTATTAAATCTACTGGCAGATGGTTTATGCAGGTGCAGAATGTTAGACCTTTGGCTGAGTGGCCCTTCAAGATTATGCTGTGAAAATATCTTTTAAAGGCAAAGCATGCCATCCGACAATATCAACTTATTTGCTTTTATGGATCCTTAATCTCTATATTTTGTGTTATGCTTGTTGAAGTTAATATCTCTATAACAAAAATACCATTCTGACGGCCCTGTAAATATGAGCAACACTTTCCAGCTTCCTCTGTCAGCAAGAAGCTAATTGAGAATGCTGCACATTGTAAATTGTATTGTTTATAATATTTGGATGTTGCTTTTAATAGATCTGTTATGGGAAATAAGTAAATAAAGCCATATTTCTTGGAACAGTTATTATATCTTCCTAATTTTAGAGTGATTGACATGCCACCATCTAGGATCCATCACAAACAGATTTCAGCTAGAAGATGTTGTGCGGCTGCCAGTATAATTGACAGAAAATTTTCTGCTATCTTTAATCCCCTTTCGCTGGTTCAGCCATTTTATAATCTAGCTGGGTACATTCTACCGGCTAGCTTGTGGAGCAGTCCCTGGTTTTGGCAATGCTATGCCAAATCAGCAAAATCAGCAAAAAAGTTAAAACATGGTTTTTATAGTCAAATCTTTGGTGGTTCCATGTCAAATTCTTGTCTGTAATTTCGACCAACGAAATTTCAATTGCAGAACTAGTCGTTTTGACTTGAATCTAGGTTTGGGTTGAAACTATGGTACATACCTGCTAGGGATCTAGGGAAAGGAAAGATTTTATCTTATGTTAATAATTATAGTGCAACTAAACTGTTTCCAACCCACTCCCTCCCAATAAACCCAATAAAAGTACTTTCCCTTAACTAGCACTCTCACACAGCCACGACAAGGAACATACTCCTTTATGGAGAAGTAATAAGATTTTACATTTTTGTTGTTGTTGCTTAGACTAGATTAAAAAGGAAGCAAAGCCATAACAATCCCCAAGTTATAACTACAGATGAATTTCAATGTGAAACAACTTTAATTTTTACTGTTGTTAAGATCATCTGCAATCTAATGCTGAAGTTCTAATCGCCAGTTCTCATGCTCACCACTTGTGTCTGAGGCCTGACCAATCAGAAGAGGCATTTTCACATTGGCAGGAATGATAAGACAGCAATCTATCACCCTGAAGTGGCCATACACATGGTCGATACTCAACAAATACGTCTGATTTGTTGAAGAGCTTAAATCTATGTGAGAGTCCATATTTCCATAGTAATTATACTGCATAATGTCCTAGGTTTTATTTCTGATTAAAACTTCCTTTATTTAGTGTTGGATTTCCCACAGGTTTTAGCACCCAAGAAACCAGCTTTAGAAGCTGTATTTAGGGTGCTCCAAAAGATAAAAATCACTCCTTAATAAATATGACCCAAAATTTTGGTTTTCTAAAGACAATCTCTAATGGGGCCCCAATAAAGGTGGCCATACACTAGTAGGATCGTAATTACGATCTTAAACTGACCGATATTTTGATGTACAGATGTACAATGTTAATTGTACTAAGATGTACCATACATATTGTTCAACATTCAATTCGTTTCATGATTAATGTTGAATGTCGTCCATTGTGAGGTTACATTACATTTACATTTATTCGGCACTTCAGAAAACACTACAATCATTTTACCAATCGACTTAAAAAACCAACTTTCCCGATCGTAATTACGATCGATTTTATGATCAAATGTCGCATAATAAGATCGGGAAAATGGACAATTTTTCGGCCAATCAATGGAAATGTTGGAATGTATGTCAGATTGTACATAAAATCCGCCTAATGTATGGTCACCTTAACGTTTCATAGGCCCCATTCAATTTAAACCCTGCTGTGCTTCTATCAATACATGGTGGTAAACTAAAAACACATTAGATTAACAAAGCAATGCTGTTTGATATATATCCATTGCTTCATTAAAACCATTTTGTAGTATACTAAATTCAGCCATGAAGACGTTTTAAGTGATTTTAAAATATAACAAAAATAAAAATGGCTGTATTTGTCTGTATTTATTTCTTTGGACTGACACATACAATCATTTATTATAAGAATTAAACCCAACAATAGCATAATGTCCATTGCCTTTTTACAATCTCGGACGCGGACTAGTTTTGGGACACAAATAAAAAAATGTCAACTATTTTGTTTTGTTGCTGTCTTTATGTTATTATTGCACCTTTTGGGTTAGGAGAAAACATTACAATGCAGCTCAGAAATCAATTATATGAAGGCAGAGCTGTTAATTCGGTAAACAAATACATCTTCCTTGTATGGAACTCCAATGGCCACGGTAGAGGAAAACTAATTTAAGTTTCTTTTAAAAGAACCAGAAAACATTAGGGCATATTAATTGAAGCGCTTTTCAAATTACTGAGTCCATAAACAGAAACTGTTATCTGCCGACAGAAATGCATTGTAGCTTACCATTCCTTTTAATCTGTTATTTATTGTGTCGTTAGGGGGGGGGTGTGGGCAATTTCCAGCATGACCAAATAGGAACCATATGGAATGGTATATTCTCTTGATTTATATTTCAATATCTATCTGCATATAAATGATTTACAAATTACAGAACTTGGTTGTTCAATAAAATTATTTTCTTTTGCAGAAGAACAAATTAAGCCTCCTATTTTATTCTAAATGATTTGTTTTCAAAAAAAAAAAAAATTAAATAAGTCTCCTATTTTAGCATTATTAAAGTTTGGTGTAACGGAAAATGCAGCTTTATAATTCAGAACAACTGCAGAAAGGGGAAATTACAGACTTTTCACATGATAAGGGCAGATGGAATGGCAGCACATAGCCTGTGTTTTTTGCTGGGTAAATACCAGCAGATATTTTTGGCCGACTGACCGATCCACGGCACTATCATTTTGTCGCCTGAAAAGATCGTGCCCAACCACGGATGCCCGTTCATCCAAATCGGACATGTCGGTAAATTTCAGCCGTTCGTGCGATTCCCTATGCGGTTCCCGCAACCGACAGTCATTTGTCCAGGCCAATCGCTCGGTCAGGACAAAAAATCCTGCAGTGTGTACCCAGCCTAAATGGTTACTCAAATCCACGGACCCACCAGTGGAACAAACCCACATCCTTACTCAAATTTTGCCCCCCAATCCATGATGAACAAGTAGCCAGTGATTGGCCACTTAAAAATAATACACAGGAGATGTTCAATTTGTTTTTCAATAGTCTGTTTCTTTGTTTCCAAAGAAACGATTCAAAAAAAAATTTTTTTTGCCTTTAAATGGCCAAAAGTGATTAATATTGAGTTTAGAATTAATCAAACCTTTATCAGTGAAATAATTCTATCTTTATCTCTCTATCAGATCAATGCTAACAATACACACATAGGGACAGATTGATTAAAAAATGGGAGCACAATCAGGCTCAATTGCCAGGAGTCACAAGCGCAGGGGAGGACAAAGATTTAAAGGGCATGTAAACTCCCAAAGTGATATTTTATATCCTGATAGAGAAGCCCCAAAACTCCATGCAATTTTTGATGGATGATGTAATGGCCAGCGCCTAGCGAGTCTACCTGGAGGCTTGTCCATTGAGAGCACTTTGCTAAGTGAAGCTGAATACAGGAAGGCTCAGGGCCATAACCTGGCACATGAAAACTATATGTGCTATAGCTCTTTAATGAAATATTAGGAGGTAGGAATAATCAATCCTACCTCCCTGTCTCAGGGACAATTATGTTTGGTTGATTAACATTGCAATTAATTTGTTTAATAAAACTTCCTTGTATTCGCTTCACTTGCAAAGTGCTCTCAATGGACAAGCCTCCAGGTAGACTCGCTAGGCGCTGGCCATTACATCATCCATCAAAATTGCATGAGTTTTGGGGCTTCTCTATCAGGATATAAAATATCACTTTGGGATTTACATGCCTTTAAATCTTTGTCCTCCCCTGCGCTTGTGACTCCTGGCAATTGAGCCTGATTGTGCTCCCATTTTTTAATCAATCTGTCCCTAGGTGTGTATTGTTAGCATTGATCTGATAGAGAGATAAAGATAGAATTATTTCACTGATAAAGGTTTGATTATTCTAAACTCAATATTAATCACTTTTGGCCATTTAAAGGCAAAAAAATTTTTTTTTGAATCGTTTCTTGGAAACAAAGAAACAGACTATTGAAAAACAAATTGAACATCTCCTGTGTATTATTTTAAGTGGCCAATCACTGGCTACTGTTCATCGTGGATTGGGGGGAAATTTGAGTAAGGATGTGGTTGTTCCACTGGTGGGTCCGTGGATTTGAGTAACCATTTAGGTGGGTACACACTGCAGGATTTTTTGTCCTGACCAAGCGATGGCCTGGACAAATGACTGTCGTTGGGAACCGCATAGGGTCGCACGAACGGCAGAATTTAACGACATGTCCGATTTGGATGAACGGGCTCCGTGGTTGGGCACAATCTTTTCAGGCGACAAAATGATAGTGCCGTGGATCGGTCAGTCGGCCAAAAATATCTGCTGGTGTATTTACCCAGTCAAAAAACACGCTATGTCTGCCATTCCATCTGCCCTTATCATGTGAAAAGTCTGTAATTTCCCCTTTCTCGTGTTCTGAATTATAAAGCTGCATTTTCCGTTACACCAAACTTTAATAATGCTAAATAGGAACTTATTTAATTTTTTTTTTTTTGCAAACAAATCATTTAGAATAAATAGGAGGCTTAATTTGTTCTTCTGCAAAAGAAAATAATTTATTGACAACCAATTCTGTTTTTGTAAATCATTTATACAGATAGATATTGAATATAAAATCAAGAGAATATACCATTCCATGGTTCCTATTTGTTCCATGCTGGTAAATTGCCCACATTAACGACACAATAAATAACAGAAAAGAATGGTAAGCTACAATGCATTTCGTCGGCAGATAACAGTTCTGTTTATGGACTCAGTAATTGAAAAGCGCTTCAATTAATAGCCCTAATGTTTCTGGTTCTTTTAAAGAAACTTAAATTAGTTTTCCTCTACCGTGGCCATTGGAGTTCCATACAAGGAAGATGTATTGTTTACCGAATTAGCTCTCGCCTTCATATAATTGATTTCTGAGCTGCATTGTAATGTTTTCCTCCAACCCAAAAGGTGCAATAATAACATAAAGACAGCAACAAAACAAAATAGTTGACATTTTTTTATTGTGTCCAAAACTAGTCCGTCCGAGATTGTAAAAAGGCAATGGACATTATGCTATTGTTGGGTTTAATCTTATAATAATGATTGTATGTGTCAGTCCAAAGAAATAAATACGACAATACAGCCATTTTTTATTTTTGTTATATTTTAAAATCACTTAAAACGTCTTCAGGCTGAATTTAGTATACTACAAAATGGTTTTAATGAAGCAATGGATATATATCAAACACGCATTGTTGTTAATCTAATGTGTTTTTAGTTTCACCACCATGTATTGATAGAAGCACAGCAGGGTTTAAATTGAATGGCCTATGAAACGTTAAGGGACCATACATTAGGCGGATTTTATGTACAATCTGACATCATTCCAAATTCCATTCCATTGATTGGCCGAAAATTGTCCATTTTCCCGATCTTATTATGCGACATTTGATCATAAAATCGATCGTAATACGATCGGGAAAGTTGGTTTTTAAGTCGATTGGTAAAATGATTGTAGTGTTTTCTGAGTGCCAGAAAATGTAAATGTAATGTAACCTCACAATGGACGACATTCAACATTAATCATGAAACGAATTGAATGTTGAACAATATGTATGGTACATCTTAGTACAATTAACATTGTACTCTGTCTATCAAAATATCGGTCGTTTAAGATCGTAATTACGATCCTACTATGTATGGCCACCTTTATTGGGGCCCCATTAGAGATTGTCTTTAGAAAACCAAAATTTTGGGTCATATTTATAAGGAGTGATTTTATCTTTTGGAGCACCCTAAATCCAGCTTCTAAAGCTGGTTTCTTGGGTGCTAAAACCTGTGGGAAATCCAACACTAAATAAAGGAAGTTTTAATCAGAATAAAACCTAGGACATTATGCAGTATAATTACTATGGAATATGGCTCTCACATAGATTTAAGCTCTTCAACAAATCAGACGTATTTGTTGAGTATCGACCATGTGTATGGCCACTTCAGGTGATAGATTGCTGTCTTATCATTCCTGCCAATGTGAAAATGCCTCTTCTGATTGGTCAGGCCCAGACACAAGTGGTGAGCATGAAACTGGCATTAGAACTTCAGCATTAGATTGCAGATGATCTTACAACAGTAAAATTAAAGTTGTTTCACATTGAAATTCATCTGTAGTTATAACTTGGGGATTGTTATGGCTTTGCTTCCTTTTTAATCTAGTCTAAGCAACAACAACAAAATGTAAATCTTATTACTTCTCCATAAAGGAGTATGTTCCTTGTCGTGGCTGTGTGAGAGTGCTAGTTAAGGGAAAGTACTTTTATTGGTTTATTGGGAGGGAGTGGGTTGGAAACAGTTTAGTTGCACTATAATTATTAACATAAGAAAAATCTTTCCTTTCCCTAGATCCCTAGCAGGTATGTACCATAGTTTCAACCCAAACCTAGATTCAAGTCAAAACGACTAGTTCTGCAATTGAAATTTCTTGGTCGAAATTACAGACAAGAATTTGACATGAAACACAAAGATTTGACTATAAAAACCTGTTTTACTTTTTTCTGATTTTGCTGATTTGGCATAGCATTGCCAAAACCAGGGACTGCTCCACAAGCTAGCCGGTAGAATGTACCCAGCTAGATTATAAAATGGCTGAACCAGCGAAAGGGGATTAAAGATAGCAAAAATTTTCTGTCAATTATACTGGCACCGCACAACATCTTCTAGCTGAAATCTGTTTGTGATGGATCCTAGAGGTGGCATGTCAATCACTCTAAAATTAGGAAGATATAATAACTGTTCCAAGAAATATGGCTTTATTTACTTATTTCCCATAACAGATCTATTAAAAGCAACATCCAATATTATAAACAATACAATTTACAATGTGCAGCATTCTCAATTAGCTTCTTGCTGACAGAGGAAGCTGGAAAGTGTTGCTCATATTTACAGGGCCGTCAGATTGGTATTTTTGTTATAGAGATTTTAACTTCAACAAGCATAACACAAAATATAGAGATTAGATCCATAAAGCAAATAAGTTGATATTGTCGGATGGCATGCTTTGCCTTTAAAAGATATTTTCACACATAATCTTGAAGGGCCACTCAGCCAAAGGTCTAACATTCTGCACCTGCATAAACCATCTGCCAGTATTTAATAGAATTCATTCTTCTGGTGTCAACCTTTGCAACACAGCCCCAAGACGCACATTCTTCTGTTCTGCTGCACGCATGGATGAGCCGATTCCTTTCATATTTTTCTTTTTTCTTAACTGTTGTGAAACTTTTGACTACAGTCTTATGGTTTTCTTATTTTTATTCTGCCCAGGAGCATTTACCACCGTTTAGTGTCTGTATGTGTGTGAAATAGGGGTATTCTTTAATTTTATATTCCCTTCACCTCTGGCATTATTTTCTCTCCTGTTTCCCTCTTACCATTCGCTCCCCATTTGTTTATCTTTCCATTTGGCTTCTCCTCTATTTCCAAATTGCTCCACCTCTTATTTCCAGTCTGCAGCAACTATTCCTCCAAGAGTTTGAATACACAATGTTTAATTGCCCTTTATATTCATCATTATTAATTCTGAGATACAAGAAATGTCCATTAAGTTTACCACCACACTTCTGTGGATAAACAGCCAAACCCTGGAAGTGCACCAGAGTTTATTAAGTCTTGGAATCTCAAGGGCCCACATGATCAATAAGTCTCAAGCAGGGTATTGAGGAGAATATTATTTTTGGTAGGCATGCGCTTATTCCTTAAATGACCACCTGGCGGGCAAGCTTTTCCTTGGTGGTTGCGTGTAGAATCACATGTATGTCCCCTGCTTTAGCTATACATGAGGGATTCCATAATCGTATTAATCTCAAATAGAATGTTAATTTGGGGTAATCCCGAGGTATGGCCAGCTTTAGTCTGGGTTTACACACTAGAAACCCCTTTGCAGTACCTATGAAACATCTTCTAGTATTGGACTTTATAATTAAGCTCTGTGTGGGGACAATTTAAAACAAGGTAAATCTAGATCAAACCCATCCACAGTATAAACCTTAATCCAAACACCATAGTACCTAAATAAATCAACTATAATAGCTCTATGGGTCCTTATTACTGTAAATCCTTGTTCCCTTGGATATTGTAAGACTTGTAACCTCCATTAAATATTAAACTCCAGGAATTAACCAGTTCGGGTTGAATTCCATTCGATTTGAGAAGATCCAGCTCCTGAATTTCTTTAAAAGGAACCTGAGTCCCATTGTGCTCCACTTCATTCAGTTCCCCTCCAATATACAAACCATTTACATTTGTATTGAAAGTAGTGTTTGGCTATTTTGCATAATGTAACAGATAGCACAGAAACAAATGAGTTCCACACATTCCCTACTGTTTTAAACAACCTGAAATGTATTGTTAGGAACAATGGCCTGAAACACAGATTGGAACTAGCCCTGTTTGGTCCAATTTTGTTAATGTTTCAGCAAGGCTCACTTTGTTAGTCTAAGCGTTTAGGGCCATTAACAGCTCAAGTCAGAGAGTCCACATCCCAAACTGCTAACAGTAAACAAAAAGTTTTGGAATGGTCTGTAAACAATGGCTTAAGCCACAATCATTTTGTAATCAGATGCTCTGGGTGTGCACATCAGTACTGTTCCTTCCACCCCCAGTTACATTAATTCAGTTTGCTTGGACCACCCTCTTCCCCGCCAATTTGTTTGCTACACACAGTTTTATTTGCTTCTGCTGAGCTATACAACTATTTGATTAACAGGTGCTAATAAAGCAAACAGACTAGCAGTGGACCATATATAATAGGCTGGAATCTTAAATTCTTTAATAGAATTTGGGGTTGGAACAATGAGACAATACAATTTCACGGAAAGTTAAAAGATGTAATGACATCTGATTTCTTTTATATGTAATATAGAATGTTCAGAAGGAAATCTACGCCTATAGGTTATGTTTATTGAATTGGCGTTTCATACCAATATTATGCATTGTGTTATAGGATTGAGGAAGCAGACAAAATGCAAAGCACAAGGGGCTATTTATTACTCTCACTGGATATCACGGAAGAGGCAGTTTAATAAAAATCTCTCTTTGAGTTAAGGAAGTTAAGATTTGAAAGGCAGCAAATTAACAAGTAGGGAAATTGATTTGTGCAGAATCAAATCCATTCACAAAGCCTATGTGTACATTGCTGTATTACATTTCAAGGATAAATGTGTCCCATTCAGGTTACTAAAGTGTTCCCCAGACAGGGGCTGATGCAATAAGAGGTGCAATATTGCCTGTGCTGTAAATTTGCAGCAACCAAATCATATGCTTTTTACTGGGTAAAGCTACCCATACACGGGCAGATGTTTTTCTGATTGGATTTCCGATCTAATGTAATGGACAGAAATCTGATTGGAAGAACCTGTTAAAGCGGTTCGATTGAATTACCTCAACCCAAGTATATCAACCCCCATGCACCAAATTTACAAACTGAACATGCACTAAAGCAGTAAACTTGTACCAATAAGATGTTAGCTTTCTTCATCTATAATATAACAGACTGAATCGCTGTCAGCAGCCAAATCCCAAACTGTTAAACACCAGAATGTTTTCTATTATGTAATAAAGAGAATATAAATCATTGCCCATTAAAAAAACTTTATTATAATACTAGAGAAAATAGTTTGACTCGCCTCACTGTATTATCACATTTAGTGACATCATATTGATTACATCTTTCCCAGTGGATTATCATAATAATTAGAGGTGGGACCTGGGTCCGACACGAACCCAGATCCGACACGGAACCCCACGCTTCCAAATCCGAAAGATCTGTCTGGATTACGGGACTTCAATTAAATTTCAAAGATATGCAAATGTACAGAGCTACTTTCGATAATTTTCTAAAATCTCTTCGAACGTTCGAAGATCCCCGAAAATACAATCAGAGACCACTTTGAGTTTCCGATCGTATTTTCGAAAAATCGAATGTTCAAGACTTTTGTGTGTACCCAGCCTATGAGTAAGAGGGAGGGTACGCTCGAAAAGCGTAAGGCTATGGGAATTCCTTGTTGTTATGGCACGTTCTGAATAAAGCGTGTTGGATTGCAGAGTCCAAGTGTCCTATTTTCCGGTGTGCGCCGTATCCCATATTGGGATTGTTGAGTACCCAGCCTTATAGCCTCATGTCTAACTTACCAAATTCAGTTGCATTTACCCTGCTTGTTGAGATGTGGCAAACATATTATTATACAGATTTCATTATTCATTTAAACAAAACCATGATTGAACGTGTGTCTATTCTAGAAACTGGAAACAACATATTTGCAGCCAACGCCATAAAGACCCTCTGAATCAACCTGCAAAATTTACCATTAGTGAAACTATTTTCAATTACCAGTCTGAATTGTTCTAACCACCCATCTGTATACTCACCTAGCAATCCACACTCATTGCTAAACACATTAACACATTCTTTGTCTACACACAACCCAACATAATTGCACTAAAGTAATCTCCTTGCCAACAAGTCTTACCCTAATTGGATGGTCCTATTAAACATGCACCTAGTTCCAGTCAAGATAAGATACAGATACCTTTTACTTTTCATTTTGGATGTTCCAGGATTTAGAACCCATGGTAGCTACATAATTAGTTAATTAAGTCAATCAAGAGATAAGATTATCTTTTTAGGTCAATCCTAATACAATTAATGTGTTTCCACCTCTAAATTACTATGTGTCAGAGCTACACAAATACAATCATTTAACACATTTTACTTTTTACTTTCATTAAAAAAGGAAGACGAGGGACCGGATTGTGTTTTTATTTACAGGAAATGAACTTCTTTTATTCAACTACAAGTTGTTGCAACCAGTTTAATTTTGCTGATGACCATTCTTGTTATTATGATTTCATCCAATGTACTATAAGGGGAGACTAAGGTGGCCATACACATTAGTGATATTAGGTAAATTGTGTTGGTCCAGCTCAGGATTTATCTAATATCACTAATGTGTAGGGGCCAAATCTGACAGACCATATTCCCAACGTACATCTGTGGTTGGCAATACAGTCGGTTGGGACAGACGAAAAATTTCTGTCTGCATCGGCCCCCCTTATTGAAGTAATGTTGGTTGCTGTATGGCCGCATGGTCGACCAATCACCATACCATGTATACCAATACAAATACACCCCATAATCATAAAGACATAATGATAGATTGTATGTGTCAAATAAATGTGCTTAGATTGTAAGCTTTCGGGGCAGGGCCTAATGTGAATGTTTATATGTAATTGTATATCGCTAATGAAAATGTAGGCCCTATATAAATCCATAATAATAATTATAAAAAGATATAAATGAAGATGTGAAATTTGGATCCCAGAAAAAATCTTCCAGCACATGGATGGTTGCACAAGATGAAAAAAACCTTAAAAGTGATGATGAAAGCTATGAGGCCAATACACCAGTGTGTTAAAGGGCATCTCCGTCCCTCCTTTTATTGATATACTGTAGTGCACTCCCAAAACCTCATTTATGTATACTTGCTCCAAGATATTCACCTTACAAATCACCGATCCCCTGGCGCTTGGTCGCAGGGGCGTGTTTAGGGGGATTCCTTGTGCCTGGAATCCCCCTTTCTGCCTGCTCTGTGCAGTCTGCTGTTTAACTTCTCCTGGTTACATAGACTGTTAGATAAACTGTTACATAGATTGTTACATAGACTGTTACATAGACTGTTACATAGACTGTTACATAGATTGTTACATAGATTGTTAAATAGACAGTTACATAGATTGTTACATAGACTGTTAAATAGATTGTTACATAGACTGTTACATAGACTGTTACATAGACTGTTACATAGACAGTTACATAGATTCTTACATAGACTGTTATATATATAGACTGTTACATAGACTTACATAGATTATTACATTGTCAATTGAGCTGTGAGTGAGAAGCAGCATTTTTTGTTTCAAAAATGTATCCAGTGATTGCCCTGTGATTGACAGCAGCATAGAGGATCTGTATCAACATTAACCCTGCAGCGTCTGAGGTGATTGCATACACTGGGTTATATACATTAACTAGAAAGTGAAAGTATAAACTTTGAATTTGGCTTGAAAGACTGCATTTTGGAAGGGAATTTGTGTGTTTGTGCTGCAGATTTTAAAACTCAATAATGCCAATTATATACTACTATTATATTATATTATTACTTACCCTTTAAATATGGCACATGCATTAAAGGTAGGTCAGTTGGGGGTGGTATTCATATCAGGTTGGGGGATAATATACTAACTTTTTTGATGATTGGTCAAAATGTGTTTTTTTACTATAGTTACCCTTAAATATGGCTGCCATGGAAATGGAAGGGTGGGTCAGTAGGTGTGTACCTGGATCAGGTTCCAAGTTAAAAAAAAAAAATTTTGATTATTGATCAAAATTCGTTTTTTTTTTACTTTAGTTACCTTTACGTATGGCTGCCTAGTAATGGATAAGTGATATAGGTGTGTATACCTGTATCACGTTGGGGGTAAAAAAAAACAACTTTTTTGATTACTGATCAAAATTAGTTTTTTTGACTTTAGTTACCTTTTAAGTATTGCTGCCATCGTAATGGATAAGTAGATCAGTAGGTGTGTGCACCTGGGTCTGGTTAAGGGTTATGTCTTTTTTTGTGTTACAACCAAAAAACATCTTTTTATGAGGATAAAGCTAAATTAGTTTTTTGACTTAGTTACCCTTTAAATATGGCTTCCATGGGAATGGAAAGGGAGGTCAGTAGGTGGGTGTACCTGTGTCTGTGTGGGGGTTGGGGGTATCCCATTTGTATTTAGACTATGAAAACAAACTGTTTTGAAATATCACATTTGAGGATTGTTACCATTATAGTCTATAGGAAAAAAATATTCAGAAATCCGCCGATAACGCCATAACGCTTCTGCGGTCCTTAGCTAGAAGATAGCACACTTTCCTATATGGCTAGCATGTCTGTATCGAATTTCATGTCTCCAGCTAAAAAACTTGTGGAGGAGATACGGTCCAAAAAAGCAGAAGAATAAAACGGAAGAAGAAGAAAAAGAAGAAGAAATAGAAAGAACAGTAATTTGGCTTTTTCAAGCCAAATAATTACTGTACCTACTACACTGTGATGGAGCTTAGTGAGCAGGAATAGGAACGTTAGGAAATCCTGGAGGTGTTGTTTATAGCTGATTGTCAACATTGCATTATTATATATAATATATAATATATATATACACATATACATACACAGGAGTGATTGTTCCATATATTCTTTATAAAGAATGATTGTTCAGTGTGTCCATACATGGTCCAATGTTATCGGCTTTCTACTGCAAATTCTGGGCTTGTTCAGTGGTAACCAATTAGGAATCCCTTTAAAATCCTGCCGTTGCCACTGGGTCCCGTCTCCTCCACTGCTGCAAAATGCACTTAACATGTGCAAGCAGCAGCAGGAGTGGAGACTTGTTGGTAATGTCCGCCAGCCATTTGTCGTGACGTCACCATCACAGTGTGTGACTGACGGCCATACCAGGAAGTAGCAAGGAGCCGCACCGGTGGGTCAGGGATTTGTAAGGTGAATAGCTAACACTGGGAGCATCTCTTATAAATATAAAGTATAGAGTAAAGGGGGTTTGGGGATGGACTGCAGTATATCAAAATTTTATAGGAGGAGTGGAGATGCCCTTAAAGATAAAAAAACAAGGGTGTCTATATTGTGGTCAACAGACAGTGAAGTATAAAGAATCTAATAGTAAAACAAAATCCCCATTCCATAGAATTAATGGGTGTGGGAGTGGGAGGAACTTTTTGGCACTCCTAGCACACTCGTGGGGGGATTACTTGCAGGTGGAGTGTTACCATTTAATGTAACTCCAAATTGACACAAAAAGTGGAGGAGCATGCTCTCTCTGTGATTCAGTGCTTTATGAACAACAAACTACAATGTTCGGGACCCACTGTCCCTTCTTCAGGTATAACCAGTGCCCAAACATTTAAACCCTTAAACCCCACCTACACATCATGTGATCACGTGATTGGCAGACCAGGCTACCCTGGTCTACTATCACATATTAAAGTGCAAAGTCAAACAATTCCCTTTAAAAAACTCCCTTTAAGGTGCAAACAATAAAGTGCATAATAATACAGAGCATGCTACAAAAACATCAATAATTTAAACATATTACAGTATACATTGCAATATGTTGTGTCCATCATATAAGTTACAAGTGTCCGAGTGCAAATTGACTTTAAAATAGTATAAAGTCCTTTTAAAACAATCATGATGTGATAAAAATAAAATATTACCCTGTTACCATACTGTTAAAGGCTATGTCCACCCTGAAAATTTTTTTTTTATATATGGTCCCCCCTGGGCTCCCAGCCCCAACCGCTATAATTTTTTTTTTAGAAAGCCCCCAAACTCTACTTACCTCCCCTCGATCCTCCGCCGCGCTCCCGGCCCTCTGCTTGCAAGGAAATGCAAGCAGAGGGGCGGGACCGGCAGCGCGTCTGTGATTGGTGAGCGGCAGCCAATCACAGACGCGGCTGCCGGCACGCTCACTTCGCCGGAGGAAAGAGGAGAGGTAAGTAGAGTTTGGGGAGCTTTCTAAAAAAAAAAAAATGCGGTTGGGGCTGGAGACATGGGGGAAATGATTACTAAGGGGTTTTATGCTAGGGGGAGGGAGATAGTAGAACGGGAGGGAGAGGGAGGGAGGGAGGGAGAGGGAGGGGGAGGGAGGGGGGAGAAGGGCTGCAGTACGCATGGCAAAAATACCTGAGGCCAGCTAGCAGGCAGTGTCCTATATGGACTCTGCTAGCCTCCTGGTAGTCATTTTTGGGACTTTGGGGGGGGACTACAGGAGAACACCTATGGAGCTGGGATGTGAGGTAAGGAAACTACACTACATGGTGGGGCCAGTAGTTGGGGGGATTATAGTTTTGGGGGTGGACATGCCCTTTAAGTGAACTTATAAAAACATTAAGATATATTTATTGTATTCTTTAAAAAGACCATCTCAGAGTAATAGATGTCTAGATCTGTAGATGGAAGTTTTCTGACCTGAGTAAAAATGTATAATAGCATACTATTAATAACTAGGGATGGCCGGTTCGCGGATTTATTTTTCTGGATTTTCCGCCTTCCGAACCGTGGATTTCTGTATTTCAAAATTTCGAAAATTACGAGATTTCTCGTATTTTCGGGAATACATATTTCTAAAATTTTCGAAATTAGAGGATGTCTCTTATTTTCTTAAATACGTATTTTCGAAAATTTACGAAACTACGAGGTTAATCGTATTTTTGAAACGCGTAATTTCGAAAATACGAGAAATCTAATTTTGAGAATATTTTTCATTTTAACGGGTCCGCTCGCGAATTTTCGATTTTTTTTCGGAAATTCGCGAATCCAAGCGGACCGGATTTTGCGAAGTTCGGACATCTTATTAATAACTGATATAATCTCTTACTGCGTAATTAGCATATAATTAATTGAAAAAGTAAATGCCTGGTTATAAACACTGAGAATAAAACAACTGGTATATGAGATACTCATTAAATAATGCTGTTTAGACCCTCATCTTCATTAATGCCACTTGGATTCAAGTATGTAACTTATGTATCCATATCGCTTCCCTTCTCAATAAAGTTTTTCTGTAGTCACCACCTCTTACTTTGTGTTTCAATATCTCCAATACCTGCCATTTTAATTGAGAGGCTTTATGCCACTTTAGGAGAAAATGTCTACTTATTGGGGTCTCATATTCGAGGGTCCACCTGTGTATTACCTAACTGAAGAAGGGACAGTGGGTGCCCGAAACGTTGTATTTGTTGTTCAAATAAAGCACTAATTCACAGAGAGAGTGTGCTCTTCCACTTTTTGTTTCGATTTGGAGTTCCATAGCCCTGGGAGTAGGGGCAGGAGGATTGCACCCCATATTGTCTGGCAAACGAAAACAAACAGTGTGCTGGAGTGATTTTGTGGACTGTATTACCATTTAATGTAGCGGGTAGAAAAAACGTTTGTCCACTAGCTGAAAATACATTTAAATAATATCTACAAAAGGCAGCACTGGAAATAAAGAAATACAATGTAAAAAGTTGTAATTAGATACGAGTCCAGTCAAATGACTGGTTTCATGAACTGAGGTGAAAATCTGGGACCGGCAGAATATTTGGAATGTCAAAAGTCAAAAACCTGAAATTCATGGTTAAAACTTCCCTGTTCGAATGACTGGTAAAGCCCATACAGTATTCCAAATGTTCACAGTGTTATTTTGAAGTGTGTACCGGTATCTTGCATGGAAAATAAAAAGAGAAAACATCAGAAAAATATTTTTAAGTCCTGACATAAAATTGAAAAAGAGAATAAAGTTTGTAACAATCGGGCGTCGCGGGTCAGGACCCGCGATCGCACGTGTGTACGAACCTTTAGGCTGGGTACACACAGAGATATTTTTTGCCGAAGATAGATTCACTGCACTTTCGGTCGGTCGGACGAAAATATCTGCTGGTGTGTGGCGTCTGGCCGCGACTGACTCTCGATCGTTCGTTCGTCTGGATCAGACGAATGGTCGATCGCATGTGTCAGGTAAATCCGATTGATCATGCGCGATCGATCTTTCGCAAATAGTCCCTCCGTGGTTACCTAGCCTTATGGAGAATCCAAATTAGGTTGAAGTCATTTCCAGTTGGACAGTTTCACTTGCTAGATAATCAGTACAGAATGCCCATACACACTGATCCCTTGGGTCTTCCGGAGTGATTCATTTCCATTTACAGCTAACAGAATACAGGAAGGCTCAGGGCCATAACCTGGCACATGAAAACTATATGTGCTATAGCTCTTTAATGAAATATTAGGAGGTAGGAATAATCAATCCTACCTCCCTGTCTCAGGGACAATTATGTTTGGTTGATTAACATTGCAATTAATTTGTTTAATAAAATGGAAATGAATCACTCCCGGAAGATCCCATAGGGATCAGTGTGTATGAGCAATTCTGTACTGATTATCTAGCAAGTGAAACTGTCCAACTGGAAATGACTTCAACCTAATTTGGATTCTCCATAAGGCTAGGTACACACGGAGGGACTATTTGCGAAAGATCGATCGCGCATGATCAATCGGAATTTACTGACACATGCGATCGATCGTTCGTCTGATCCAGACGAACGAACGATCGAGGTCAGCCGCAGCCAGACGCCACACACCAGCAGATATTTTCGTCCGACCGACCGAAAGTGCAGTGAATCGATCGTTCGGCAAAAAATATCTCTGGTGTTACCACCTAAAGGTTCGTTACACACGTGCGATCGCGGGTCCTGACCAGCGACGCACATGTGTACAAACATTTATTCTCTTTTTCAATTTTATGTCAGGACTTAAAAATATTTTTCTGATGTTTCTCTTTTTATTTTCCATGCAAGATAGCCGGTAACATCATTTTCTGCTTCAAAATAACACTGTGAACATTTGGAATACTGTATGGGCTTTACCAGTCATTCGAACAGGGAAGTTTTAACCATGAATTTCAGGTTTTTGACTTTTGACATTCCAAATATTCTGCCTGGTCCACAGACTGAGACTCGTATCTAATTACAACTTTTTACATTTGTATATCTTTATTTCCAGTGCTGCCTTTTGTAGATATTATTTAAATGTATTTTCAGCTAGTGGACAAACGTTTTTTCTACCCGCTACATTAAATGGTAATACAGTCCACAAAATCACTCCAGCACACTGTTTGTTTTCCGTTTGCCAGACAATATTGGGGTGCAATCCTCCTGCCCCTACTCCCAGGGCTATGGAACTCCAAATCGAAACAAAAAGTGGAGGAGCACACTCTCTCTGTGAATTAGTGCTTTATTTGAACAACAAATTACAACGTTTCGGGACCCACTGTCCCTTCTTCAGGTAGGTAATTACACAGGTGGACCCTCGAGATATGAGACCCCAATAAGTAGACATTTTCTCCTAAAGTGGCATAAAGCCTCTCAATTAAAATGGCAGGTATTGGAGATAGTGAAACACAAAGTAAGAGGTGGTGACTACAGAAAAACTTTATTGAGAAGAAAAGCGATATGGATACATAAGTTGAATCCAAGTGGCATTAATGAAGATGAGGGTCTAAACAGCATTATTTAATGAGTATCTCATATACCAGTTGTTTTATTCTCAGTGTTTATAACCAGGCATGTACTTTTTCAATTAATATTATAATGCTAATTAGCGCAGTAAGAGATTATATCAGTTATTAATAGAGATGTCCGAACTTCGCAAAATCCGGTCCGCTTGAGGATTCGCGAATTTCCGAAAAAAAATCGAAAATTCGCGAGCGGACCCGTTAAAATGAAAAATATTCTCAAAATTACGAGATTTCTCGTATTTTCGAAATTACGCGTTTCAAAAATACGAGTAATCCTCGTAGTTTCGTAAATTTTCGAAAATACGTATTTAAGAAAATAAGAGACATCCTCGTAATTTCGAAAATTTTAGAAAATATGTATTCCCGAAAATACGAGAAATCTCGTAATTTTCGAAAATTTTTGAAAATACGAGAAATCCACGGTTCGGAAGGCGGAAAATCCAGAAAAATAAATCCGCGAACCGGCCATCCCTAGTTATTAATAGTATGCTATTTATACATTTTTACTCAGGTCAGAAAACTTCCATCTACAGATCTAGACATCTATTACTCTGAGATGGTCTTTTTAAAGAATACAATAAATATATCTTAATGTTTTTATAATGTTCACTTAAAGGGCATGTCCACCCCCAAAACTATAATCCCCCCAACTACTGGCCCCACCATGTAGTGTAGTTTAATCCTTACCTCACATCCCAGCTCCATAGGGTTCTCCTGTAGTCCCCCCCCCCAGAGTCCCAAAAAATACTACCAGGAGGCTAGCAGAGTCATATAGACACTGCCTGCTAGCTGGCCTCATGTAGATTTTTGCCATGCGTACTGCAGCCCTTCTCCCCCCTCCCTCCCCCTCCCTCTCCCTCCCTCTCCCTCCCTCTCCCTCCCGTTCTACTATCCCTCCCCCTACATAAAACCCCTTAGTAATCATTTCCCCCATGTCTCCCAGCCCAACCGCATATTTTTTTTTTTTAGAAAGCTCCCCAAACTCTTACTTACCTCTCCTCTTTCCTCCGGCGAAGTGAGCTGCCGGCAGCCGCGTCGGTGATTGGCTGCCGCTCAGCCAATCACAGACGCGGCTGCCGGTCCCGCCCCTCTGCTTCATTTCCTTGCAAGCAGAGGGCCGGAGCGCGGCGGAGGATCGAGGGGAGGTAAGTAGAGTTGGGGGGCTTCTAAAAAAAAAATTATAGCGGTTGGGGCTGGAGCCCGGGGGGACCATATATAAAAAAATTTTCAGGGTGGACATGAGCCTTTAACAGTATGGTAACGGGTATATTTTATTTTTATCACATCATGATTGTTTTAAAAGGGCTTAATACTCTTTTTAAAGTCAATTTGCACTCGGACACTTGTAACTTATATGATGGACACAACATATTGCAATGTATACTGTAATATGTTTAAATTATTGATGTTTTTGTAGCATGCTCTGTATTATTATGCACTTTATTGTTATGCACCTTAAAGGGAGGTTTTTAAAGGGAATTGTTTGACTTTGCACTTTAATATGTGATGTATAGACCAGGGTAGCCTGGTCTGCCAATCACGTGATCACATGATGTGTAGGTGGGGTTTAAGGGTTTAAATGTTTGGGCACTGGTTATACCTGAAGAAGGGACAGTGGGTCCCGAAACATTGTAGTTTGTTGTTCAAATAAAGCACTGAATCACAGAGAGAGCATGCTCCTCCACTTTTTGTGTCAATTTGGAGTTACATTAAATGGTAACACTCCACCTGCAAAAGTAATCCCCCCACAGAGTGTGCTAGGAGTGCCAAAAAGTTCCTCCCACTCCCACACCCAATTAATTCTATGGAATGGGGATTTTGTTTTACTATTAGATTCTTTATACTTCACTGTCTTGTTGACCACAATATAGACACCTTGTTTTTTTATCTTTAAGGGCATCTCCACTCCTCCTATAAAATTTTGATATACTGCAGTCCATCCCCAAAACCCCCTTTACTCTATACTTATATTTATAAGAGATGCTCCCAGTGTTAGCTATTCACCTTACAAATCCCTGACCCACCGGTGCGGCTCCTTGCTACTTCCTGGTAATGGCCGTCAGTCACACCTGTGATGGTGACGTCACGACAAATGGCTGGCGGACATTACCAGACAAGTCTCCACTGCTGCTGCTTGCACATGTTAAGTGCATGTTGCAGCAGTGGAGGAGACGGGACCCAGTGGCAAGCGCAGGATTTTAAAGGGGGGATTCCTAAATGGGTTACCACTGAACAAGCCCAGAATTTGCAGTAGAAGCCGATAACATTGGACCATGTATGGACACACTGAACAATCATTCTTTATAAAGAATATTGGAACAATCACTCCTGTGTATGTATTGTGTATATATATATATTCTATAATGATCTAACTAATGCAATGTTGACAATCAGCTATACAACCACCTCCAGGATTTCCTAACGTTCCTATTCCTGCTCACTAAGCTCCATCACAGTGTAGTAGGTACAGTAATTAATTTGGCTTGAAAAAGCCAAATTACTGTTCTTTCTATTTCTTCTTCTTTTTCTTCTTCTTCCGTTTTATTCTTCTGCTTTTTTGGACCGTATCTCCTCCCACAGTTTTTTAGCTGGAGACATGAAATTCGATACAGACATGCTAGGCATATAGGAGAAGTGTGCTATCTTCTAGCTAAGGAATCCGCAGAAGCGTTATGGCGTTATCGGCGGATTTCTGAATATTTTTTCCTATAGACTATAATGGTAACAATCCTCAAATGTGGATATTTCAAAACAGTTTGTTTCATAGTCATAAATACAAATGGTGATACCCCCAACCCCCCACACAGACACAGGTACACCCACCTACTGACCTACCTTTCCATTCCCATGGAAGCCATATTTAAAGGGTAACTAAAGTCAAAAAAACTAATTTAGCTTTATCCTCAATAAAAGATAGTTTTTTGGTTGTAAACACAAAAAAAGACATAACCCCTTAACCAGACCCAGGTACACACACCTACTGATCTACTTATCCATTACGATGGCAGCAATACTTAAAAGGTAACTAAAGTCAAAAAAACTAATTTTGATCAGTAATCAAAAAAGTTTTTTTTTTTTAACCCCCAACGTGATACAGGTATACACACCTACTTATCTACTTATCCATTACTATGGCAGCCATACGTAAAGGGTAACTAAAGTAAAAAAAAAACGAATTTTGATCAATAATCAAAATTTTTTTTTTTTAACTTGGAACCTGATCCAGGTACACACCTACTGACCCACCCTTCCATTTCCATGGCAGCCATATTTAAAGGGTAACTATAGTAAAAAAAACACATTTTGACCAATCATCAAAAAAGTTAGTATATTATCCCCCAACCTGATATGAATACACACACCAACTGACCTACCTTTAATGCATGTGACATATTTAAAGGGTAAGTAATAATAATAATAATAATAGTAGTAATAATAATTGGCATTATTGAGTTTTAAAATCTGCAGCACAAACACACAAATTCCCTTCCAAAATGCAGTCTTTCAAGCCAAATTCAAAGTTTATACTTTCACTTTCTAGTTAATGTATATAAACCCAGTGTATGCAATCACCTCAGACAGCTGCAGGGTTAATGTTGATACAGATCTCTATGCTGCTGTCAATCACAGGGCAATCACTGGATACATTTTTGAAACAAACAAATGCTGCTTCTCACTCACAGCTCAATTGACAATGTAATAATCTATGTAAGTCTATGTAACAGTCTATATATATAACAGTCTATGTAAGAATCTAATGTCTGATCTATGTAACAGTCTATGTAACAATCTATTTAACAGTCTATGTAACAATCTATGTAACTGTCTATTTAACAATCTATGTAACAATCTATGTAACAGTCTATGTAACAGTCTATGTAACAGTCTATGTAACAATCTATTAGACTGTCTTACATAGATTGTTACATAGATTGTTAAATAGACAGTTACATAGATTGTTACATAGACGTTAAATAGATGTTAATAGACTGTGTACACTAGAATGTTACATAGACTGTTACATAGACAGTTACATAGATTCTTACATAGACTGTTATATATATAGACTGTTACATAACTTACATGATTATTACATTGTAATTGAGCTGTGAGTGAGAAGCAGCATTTGTTTGTTTCAAAAATGTATCCAGTGATTGCCCTGTGATTGCAGCAGCATAGAGATCTGTATCAACATTAACCTGAGCTGTCTGAGGTGATTGCATACACTGGGTTATATTACATTAACTAGAAAGTGAAAGTTAAACTTTGAATTTGGCTTGAAAGACTGCATTTTGGAGGGAATTGTGTGTTTGTGCTGCAGATTTAAAACTCATAATGCCAATTATTATTACTACTATTATATATTATTATACTTACCCTAAATAGTCACATGCATTAAAGGTAGGTCAGTTGGTGTGTGTATTTATATCAGGTTGGGGGATAATATACAACTTTGATGATTGGTCAAAATGGGTTTTTTTACTATGTTACCCTTAAATATGGCTGCCATGGAAAGGAAGGGTGGGTCAGTAGGTGGTACCTGGATCAGGTTCCAAGTTAAAAAAAAAAATTTGATTATTGATCAAATTCGTTTTTTTTTTACTTTAGTTACCCTTTACGTATGGCTGCCATAGTAATGGATAAGTAGATAAGTAGGTGTGTATACCGTATCACGTTGGGGGTTAAAAAAAAACAACTTTTGATTACTGATCAAATTAGTTTTTGACTTTAGTTACCTTTTAAGTATTGCTGCCATCGTAATGGATAAGTAGTCCGTAGGTGTGTGCACCTGGGTCTGGTTAAGGGGTTATGTCTTTTTGTGTTTACAACCAAAAAACTATCTTTTATGAGGATAAAGCTAAATTAGTTTTTTTGACTTTAGTTACCCTTAAATATGCTTCCATGGGAATGGAAAGGTAGGTCAGTAGGTGGTGTACCTGTGTCTGTGTGGGGGGTTGGGGGTATCACCATTTGTATTTATGACTATGAAACAAACTGTTGAAAATCCACATTTGAGGATTGTTACCATTATAGTCATAGGAAAAAATATTCAGAAATCGCCGATAACGCCATAACGCTTCTGCGGATTCTTAGCTAGAAGTAGCACACTTCTCCTATATGGCTAGCATGTCTGTATCGAATTTCATGTCTCCAGCTAAAAAACTGTGGGGAGGAGATACGGTCAAAAAAGCAGAAGAATAAAACGGAAGAAGAAGAAAAAAGAAGAAGAAAGAAATAGAAAGACAGTAATTTGGCTTTTTCAAGCCAAATTAATTACTGTACCTACTACACGTGGATGGCTTAGTGAGCAGGAATAGGAACGTTAGGAAATTCTGGAGGTGGTTGTATAGCTGATGTCAACATTGCATATATATATAAATAATATATATATATACACATATACATACACAGGAGTGATGTTCCATTTCTTTATAAAGAATGATTGTTCAGTGTGTCCATACATGGTCCAATGTTATCGGTTCTACTGCAAATTCTGGGCTTGTTCAGTGGTAACCCATTAGGAATCCCCCCTTTAAAATCCTGCGTTGCCACTGGGTCCCGTCTTCCCCATGCTGCAACATGCACTTAACATGTGCAAGCCGCCGCAGTGGAGACTTGTCTGGTAATGTCCGCCAGCCATTTGTCGTGACGTCACCATCACAGGTGTGACTGACGGCCATTACCAGGAAGAGTAGCAAGGAGCCGCACCGGTGGGTCAGGGATTTGTAAGGTGAATAGCTAACACTGGGAGCATCTCTATTTAAATATAAGTTAAGAGTAAAGGGGGTTTTGGGGATGGACTGCAGTATATCAAAATTTTATAGGAGGAGTGGAGATGCCCTTAAAGATAAAAAAACAAGGTGTCTATATTGTGGTCAACAAGACAGTGAAGTATAAAGAATCTAATAGTAAAACAAAATCCCATTCCATAGAATAATTGGGTGTGGGAGTGGGAGGAACTTTTTGGCACTCTAGCACACTCGGTGGGGATTACTTTTGCAGGTGGAGTGTTACCATTTAATGTAACTCCAAATTGACACAAAAAGTGGAGGAGCATGCTCTCTCTGTGATCAGTGCTTTATTTGAACAACAACTACAATGTTTCGGGACCCACTGCCCTTCTTCAGGTATAACCAGTGCCCAAAAATTTAAACCCTTAAAACCCACCTACACATCATGTGATCACGTGATTGGCAGACCAGGCTACCCTGGGTCTATACATCACATATTAAAGGGCAAAGTCAAACAATTCCTTTTAAAAACTCTTTAAGGTGCATAACAATAAAGTGCATAATATACAGGACTGCTACAAAAACATCAATAATTTAAACATATTACAGTATACATTGCAATATGTTGTGTCCATCATATAAGTTACAAGGTCGAGTGCAATTGACTTTAAAATAGTATAAAGCCCTTTTAAAACAATTGATGTGATAAAAATAAAATATACCCTGTTACCATACTGTTAAAGGCTATGTCCACCCTGAAAATTTTTTTTATATATGGTCCCCCCTGGGCTCCCAGCCCCAACCGCTATAATTTTTTTAGAAAGCCCCCCCAACTCTACTTACCTCCCCTCGATCCTCGCCGCGCTCCCGGCCTCTGTTGCAAGAAATGCAAGCAGAGGGCGGGACCGGCAGCCGCGTCTGTGATTGGCTGAGCGGCAGCCAATCACAGACGCGGCTGCCGGCAGCTCACTTCGCGGAGGGAAAGAGGAGAGGTAAGTAAGAGTTTGGGGAGCTTTCTAAAAAAAAAAAATATGCGGTTGGGCTGGGAGACATGGGGGATGATTACTTAAGGGGTTTTTGCTAGGGGGAGGGATAGTAGAAAGGGAGGGAGAGGGAGGGAGAGGGAGGGAGAGGAGGGGGAGGGAGGGGGGAGAAGGGCTGCAGTACGCATGGCAAAAATCTACTGAGGCCAGCTAGCAGGCAGTGTCCTATATGGACTCTGCTAGCCTCCTGGTAGTCATTTTTGGGACTTTGGGGGGGGACTACAGGAGAACCCTATGGAGCTGGGATGTGAGGTAAGGATTAAACTACACTACATGGTGGGGCCAGTAGTTGGGGGGATTATAGTTTTGGGGGTGGACATGCCCTTTAAGTGAACATTATAAAAACATAAGATATATTTATTGTATTCTTTAAAAAGACCATCTCAGAGTAATAGATGTCTAGATCTGAGATGGAAGTTTTGACCTGAGTAAAAATGTATAAATGCATACTATTAATAACTAGGGATGGCCGGTTCGCGGATTTATTTTTCTGGGATTTTCGCCTTCCGAACCGTGGATTCTCGTATTTTCAAAAATTTTCGAAAATTACGAGATTTCTCGTATTTTCGGGAATACATATTTTCTAAAATTTTCGAAATTACGAGGATGTCTCTTATTTCTTAAATACGTATTTTCGAAAATTTACGAAACTACGAGATTACTGTATTTTTGAAACGCGTAATTTCGAAAATACGGAAAATCTCGTAATTTTGAGAATATTTTTCATTTAACGGGTCCGCTCGCGAATTTTCGATTTTTTTTCGGAAATTCGCGAATCCTCAAGCGGACCGGATTTTGCGAAGTTGGACATTTATTAATAAATGATATAATCTCTTACTGCGCTAATTAGCATTTAATATTAATTGAAAAAGTACATGCCTGGTTAAAAACTGAGAATAAAAAAAACTGGTATATGAGATACTCATTAAATAATGTGTTAGACCCTCATCTTCATTAATGCCACTTGGATTCAATGTATGTAACTTATGTATCCATATCGCTTCCCTTCTCAATAAAGTTTTTCTGTAGTCACCACCTCTTACTTTGTGTTTCAATATCTCCAATACCTGCCATTTTAATTGAGAGGCTTATGCCAATTTAGGAGAAAATGTCTATCTATTGGGGTCTCATATCTCGAGGTCCATGTGTAATACCTACCTGAAGAAGGGACAGTGGGTCCCGAACGTTGTATTTGTTGTTCAAATAAAGCACTAATTCACAGAGAGAGTGTGCTCTTCCACTTTTTGTTTCGATTTGGAGTTCCATAGCCTGGGGTAGTGGGGCAGGAGGATTGCACCCCAATATTGTCTGGCAAACCGAAAACAAACAGTGTGCTGGAGTGATTTGTGGACTGTATACCATTTAATGTAGCGGGTAGAAAAAACGTTTGTCCACTAGCTGAAAATACATTTAAAAATATCTACAAAGGCAGCACTGGAAATAAAGAAATACAAATGTAAAAAGTTGTAATTAGATACGAGTTCAGTCTCAAAAGACTGGTTTCATTTGAACTGAGGTTTGAAAATCTGTGGGACAGGCAGAATAGTGAATGTCAAAAGTCAAAAACCTGAAATTCATGGTTAAAACTTCCCTGTTCGAATGACTGGTAAAGCCATACAGTATTCCAAATGTTCACAGTGTTATTTTGAAGTGTTACCGGCTATCTTGCATGGAAAATAAAAAGAGAAAACATCAGAAAAATATTTTTAAGTCCTGACTAAAATTGAAAAAGAGAATAAATGTTTGACACATCGTGCGTCGCGGGTCAGGACCCGCGATCGCACGGGTGTACGAACCTTTAGGCTGGGTACACACCAGCAGATATTTTTTGCCGAATGATCGATTCACTGCACTTTCGGTCGGTCGGACGAAAATATCTGCTGGTGTGTGGCGTCTGGCCGCGACTGATCTCGATCGTTCGTTCGTCTGGATCACGACGAATGGTCGATCGCATGTGTCATCGGTAAATTCCGATTGATCAATGCGCGATCGATCTTCGCAAATAGTCCCTCCGGGTGTACCTAGCCTTATGGAGAATCCAAATTAGGTTGAAGTCATTTCCAGTTGGACAGTTTTCATGCTAGATAATCAGTACAGAATTGCCCATACAAACTGATCCCTGTGGGATCTTCCGGGAGTGATTCATTTCCATTTACAGAACAGTTTTATTAAACAAATTAATTGCAATGTTAATCAACCAAAACTAATTGTCCCTGAGACAGGGAGGTAGGATTGATTATTCCTACCTCCTAAATTTCATTAAAGAGCTATAGCACATATAGTTTTCATGTGCCAGGTTATGGCCCTGAGCCTTCTGTATTAAGTATTTAGCTTCACTGAGCAAAGTGCTCTCAATGGACAAGCCTCCAGGTAGACTCGCTAGGCGGTGGCCATTACATCATCCATCAAAAATTGCATGGAGTTTTGGGGCTTCTCTATCAGGATATAAAATATCACTTTGGGAATTTACATGCCCTTTAAATCTTGTCCTCCCCTGCGCTTGTGACTCCTGGCAATGAGCCTGATTGTGCTCCCATTTTTTAATCAATCTGTCCCTATGTGTGTATTGTTAGCATTGATCTGATAGAGAGATAAAGATAGAATTATTTCACTGATAAAGGTTTGATTATTAAACTCAATATTAATCACTTTTGGCCATTTAAAGGCAAAAAAATTTTTTTTGAATCGTTTCTTTGGAAACAAAGGAAACAGACTATTGAAAAAAAAAATGAACATCTCCTGGTATTATTTTTAAGTGGCCAATCACTGGCTACTTGTCATCATGGATTGGGGGCAAAATTTGAGTAAGGATGTGGTTTGTTCCACTGGTGGGTCGTGGGATTTGAGTAACCATTTAGGCTGGGTACACACTGCAGGATTTTTGTCCTGACCGAGCGATTGGCCTGGACAAATGACTGTCGGTTGCGGAACCGCATAGGGAATCGCCACGAACGGCTGAAATTTAACGACATGTCGATTTGGATGAACGGGCATCCGTGGTTGGGCACGATCTTTTCAGGCGACAAAATGATAGTGCCGTGGATCGGTCAGTCGGCCAAAAATATCTGTGGTGTGTACCCAGTCAAAAAACACAGGCTATGTGCTGCCATTCCATCTGCCCCTATCATGTGAAAAGTCTGTAATTTCCCCTTTTGCAGTTGTCTGAATTATAAAGCTGCATTTTCCGTTACACCAAACTTAATAATGCTAAAATAGGAGACTTATTTAATTTTTTTTTTTTTGCAAAACAAATCATTGAATAAAATAGGAGGCTTAATTTGTTCTTCTGCAAAGAAAATAATTTTATTGAACAACCAGTTCTGTAATTGTAAATCATTATATGCAGATAGATATTGAAATATAAATCAAGAGAAAATACCATTCCATATGGTTCCTATTTGTTCCATGCTGGTAAATTGCCCACATTAACGCACAATAATAACAGATAAAAGAATGGTAAGCTACAATGCATTTCTGTCGGCAGATAACAGTTTCTTTATGACTCAGTAATTTGAAAAGCGCTCATTCAATATGCCCTAATGTTTCTGGTTCTTTTAAAAGAAACTTAAATTAGTTTCCTCTACCGTGGCCATTGGAGTTCCATACAAGGAAGATGTATTTGTTTACCGAATTAACAGCTCGCCTTCATATAATTGATTTCGAGCTGCATTGTAATGTTTTCCTAACCAAAAGGTGCAATAATAACATAAAGACAGCAACAAAAACAAATAGTTGACATTTTTTATTTGTGTCCCAAAACGTCCGTCCGAGATTTGTAAAAAGGCAATGGACATTATGCTATTGGGTTGGGATTCTTATAATAAATGATTGTATGTGTCAGTCCAAAGAAATAAATACAGACAAATACAGCCATTTTATTTTTGTTATATTTTAAAATCACTTTAAACGTCTTCATGGCTGAATTTGTATACTACAAAATGGTTTTAATGAAGCAATGGATATATATCAAACAGCATTGTTTTGTAAAGCTAATGTGTTTTTAGTTTATCACCACCATGTATTGATAGAGAGCACAGCAGGGTTTAATTGAATGGGGCCTATGAACGTTAAGGCGACATACATTAGGCGGATTTTATGTACAATCTGACATACATTCCAACATTTCCATTGATTGGCCGAAAAATTGTCCATTTTCCCGATCTTATTATGCGACATTGATCATAAAATCGATCGTAATAACGATCGGGAAAGTTGGTTTTTTAAGTCGATTGGTAAAATGATTGTAGTGTTTTCTGAAGTGCCGAATAAATGTAAATGTAATGTAACCTCACAAGGACGACATTCAACATTAATCATGAAACGAATTGAATGTTGAACAATATGTATGGTACATCTTAGTACAATTAACATTGTACATTGTACATCAAAATATCGGTCAGTTTAAGATCGTAATTACGATCCTACTAGTGTATGGCCACCTTTATTGGGGCCCCATAGAGATTGTCTTTAGAAAACCAAAATTTTGGGTCATATTTATAAAGGAGTGATTTTATCTTTTGGAGCACCCTAAATACAGCTTCTAAAGTGGTTTCTTGGTGCTAAAACCTGTGGAAATCCAACACTAAATAAAGGAAGTTTTAATCAGAAATAAAACCTAGGACAATTATGCAGTATAATTACTATGGAAAATGGACTCTCACATAGTAGATTAAGCTCTTCAACAAATCAGACGTATTTGTTGAGTATCGACCATGTGTATGGCCACTTCAGGGTGATAGATTGCTGTCTTATCATCCTGCCAATGTGAAAATGCCTTTCTGATTGGTCAGGCCCAGACACAAGTGGTGAGCATGAGAACTGGCAATTAGAATCAGCATTAGATTGCAGATGATCTTAACAACAGTAAAATTAAAGTTGTTTCACATTGAAATTCATCTGTAGTTATAACTTGGGGATTGTTATGGCTTTGCTTCTTTTTAATCTAGTCTAAGCAACAAACACAAAAAATGTAAATTCTATTACTTCTCCATAAAGGAGTATGTTCCTTGTCATGGCTGGTGAGAGTGCTAGTTAAGGGAAAGTACTTTATTAGGTTTATTGGGAGGGAGTGGGTTGGAAACAGTTTAGTTGCACTATAATTATTAACATAAGATAAAATCTTTCCTTTCCCTAGATCCCTAGCAGGTATGTACCATAGTTTCAACCCAAACCTAGATTAAGTCAAAACGACTAGTTCTGCAATTGAAATTTCGTTGGTCGAAATTACAGACAAGAATTTGACATGGAACCACCAAAGATTTGACTATAAAAACCATGTTTTAACTTTTTTGCTTATTTGCGATTTGGCATAGCATTGCCAAAACCAGGGACTGCTCCACAAGCTAGCCGGTAGAATGTACCCAGCTAGATTATAAAATGGCTGAACCAGCGAAAGGGGATTAAAGATAGCAGAAAATTTTCTGTCAATTATACTGGCAGCCGCACAACATCTTCTAGCTGGAAATCTGTTGTGATGGATCCTGAAGGTGGCATGTCAATCACTTAAAATTAGGAAGATATAATAACTGTTCCAAGAAATATGGCTTTATTTACTTATTTCCCATAACAGATCTATTAAAGCAACATCCAAATATTATAAACAATACAATTTACAATGTGCAGCATTCTCAATTAGCTCTGCTGACAGAGGAAGCTGGAAAGTGGTGCTCATATTTACAGGGCCGTCAGAATGGTATTTTTGTTATAGAGATATTAACTTCAACAAGCATAACACAAAATATAGAGATTAAGGATCCATAAAAGCAAATAAGTTGATATTGTCGGATGGCATGCTTTGCCTTTAAAAGATATTTTCACAGCATAATCTTGAAGGGCCACTCAGCCAAAGGTCTAACATTCTGCACCTGCATAAACCTCTGCCAGTGATTAATAGAATTCATTCTTCTGGTGTCAACCTTTGCAACACAGCCCCAAGACGCACATTCTTCTGTTCTGCACGCACTGGATGAGCCGGATTCTCTTTCATATTTTTCTTTTTTCTTAACCTGTTGTAAACTTTTAACTACAGTCTTATTGTTTTCTTTATTTTTATTCTGCCCAGGAGCATTTACACCTGTTAGTGTCTGTATGTGTGTGAATTACATGGAGAATACTCTATTAGATGACAATTCAGTATTCAGAAAGGTTACAGACTAAATCTGCCAATACACATAAAGATTATGCTGGTTCTCCACTTTACCTGGCACCTTCATTTCCCCCGGCTGTGCGATAAATCTCTAGTCTTGAGACTACCATGTTACGAGATATGAATCAAATAGATCTTCGCAGGCGGGAGAATACGTTGCTTTCGTTATCTGTTTAGCCTATGAAAATGAACGTCCGTGCCAAGATAATTTCAAACATGACATCTGACCAAACACCCATTGGAAGATCAAGTATGGGATTGATCACGCGGTCAATACACCCACCAATAGTATTCTATTCATAACCAATTGCGTTACCTCTTAAAGTTACCTCTTAGTGGGTACAACACATGGGTATCATAGATTACATGGCACATTCCAATGCTTATGGATATTTGTATGGCCACACGCGTCATATAATTTTTATATATATTCCGGCCATAACAGTCAATGGTTTTCCTGTCAAACTAACCAATCCGTGGCCAGCAGCCATTTTCGCTGAACATGGGAATGGTCATTATCAGGTAATACACATGGTCGATTATCACCAAATCCAATTAGATTTGATGGTACTTGCCATTTATCCTCCTGTTGTGTACATAGGCCCTATGGTAAGCATTTCAAAGTCTGGTTGCATCCATATGTTTTCGGCCAGCTGGCACAAAGTTACTAAAATTATTATATAAATTGTGGAGCATGGTAAATGTTTTCATTTGTGCTAAACAAATTGAAAAAAAAATAGTACACTTGGATCTTTTCCAGTAAATGTAAATTATGTCTTTCTGTACTATTACCCTGGCCCAAAGGATTTTGGTAGAAAGTGGCAGAATCCTAAAAACAAGCAGAGAACATAGAATGGAGCAAAATAACTTTCCCTTTGTATTATTTTTCTGTGGCTGTGACCCCTCCAAATCTGTCCCAGTGGTGATAAAATATGTGGTTCTTTATGGTGTGTACCGAGCTTCTCTCATATATACAGTTGCAGGTTTTCCACCAACTTGATGAATCCATTAAATCCATAGAAATAGACTGATGATTTTTCTATAGACCACTTGACGATACTGATTGTAAAAGTGACGATCCTGTCAGGCAGATAAATCTCTTATCCCCCATCGAACCCATTTCCAATCCCAATTTCAGCAAATTAAATCTGTACAAGATTGACAAAGCAAGGTGGGAATTTCAACCATTTTTTCTGATCTAAATCTTTAGGTTGAGAAGAAACATCGAACATTTGCGACCAAAAATGTGAAAGGTATGGCCTCAGACAATTTGGCACAATTCAATAAATTCAACATTACATAATTAATATAAAAAGCACACTAAAGTAAGTGCCTTCTCTCAATACACTACACCAGAGTAGACTTGTACACCGCACATTATCCATGTGTCAAATCCTTTCAAAAACACATTATTTATATGCAATCAGATCTTGTTACCTATGGTGCAATCCCGATGTAAATCCACATTTCATTGTGATCCTGACATGATACACACGTTTAGATTTTCAGGCCGAATGAACGATATTTTTTGTTTGGTGATTTTAGTCCGGCTATGACCAATGTCAGTCACCTGTTCTTCCGGATCACCCTTTCCATCTGCAATTGGGCAGAACAAAGAATGGGTTGACCAACAAATTTGACAGTCCAAACTGGAATTCAGTGTAAAACTTCTACATTAAAACCATGGAATTCTTGGTTTGTCGTCGAAAATTTCTACCAGTTTGGGTCAAACTTCAGCTGCAGTTTCAGCCATTTCAGGTGGAAAACTGATAGTTCTGTCCCCAAACCAGATACCTGTACACATATATATTCTGTTCTGAACACAGTACCGGCAGTATATTACCTTTATAAATTGCCATCGTGCACAGGTAAGTAAGATAGGGGACATGCAATAGCAAAGCCAATCCTTAGCCATAAATGAATGAATGACACATAGTGAAATTGTCTCACATCCATCCTTTTATAACAAATGTTTGAGATCTTTCAGTCTATTTCAGGCCTGTTTTAAAAACAAGAACAACGTGCAACTTTGTGCACATTTAACAGTGTCAGTCACTGCACATTTTCAAGCATTGAAACCTAAAGTTTCTTCATGAAGTTGGTTCTCTGCAAAAAGTTGTTTTAGTGGATGAAATTTTGTCGGTTTTGCTGGCGTAAAATCCATTCAGGTATTGCTCATTTCTGAAAACTTGCACAAGTTTTTGCCCATTGGTAAATGTTCTCTGTGCCATTTCTCAGAGTTTTATATACTTTTTACAGTTATAAAATACTACTTGAAAATAAGCAGAATACTTTGTAAATGTTGCCTCCAGGAATTGCAGTGTTCACCATTAAGGTTTATCCTGGTTTTATGAAACTGCCTGTGAACCCATCCAACTATAATTATAAGGCATCCCATCATTCTTTAGACTGGGTACACACCTTACAATATTTCCAACCATCTGACCGATATACGTGTATTATAAATATTGTATGGTACCCAGCCTAAGGTGATCACAATGTGCAGACAGATCAAATGGAATCTGTCACCACATTGCGAAAGGAACTGCACACTGGTCGGATTCAGACCCATACACATTAGCGATATTGGGCAGATCCCGTCATGGACCGTCGAGATTTACGTAATACGCTATATGTTATGGCCACCTTAGATTCAATCAGACTGAGCTCAATCTATTGCACCATCATATGCTAGCACCAATGAGCACCAATTGCATGCATAGCGTGTTGTGCAGCATTGAGGATCGGAGCCTGATGCCATGTATCGGTGTAATGTGTAGCACGGTTGGTCATTTCACAAGCAGAATTATGGGATTAACAGATATGCAACAGTAAAAAAAGGCAGAATAGCTGTAACAGTCTATGTAACAGTCTATGTAACAGTCTATGTAACAATCTATGTAACAGTTTATCTAACAGTCTATGTAACCAGGAGAAGTTAAACAGCAGACTGCACAGAGCAGGCAGAAAGGGGGATTCCAGGCACAAGGAATCCCCCCTAAACACGCCCCTGCGACCAAGCGCCAGGGGATCGGTGATTTGTAAGGTGAATAACTCTTGGAGCAAGTATAGCATAAATGAGGTTTTGGGAGTGCACTACAGTATATCAATAAAAGGAGGGACGGAGATGCCCTTTAACACACTGGTGTATTGGCCTCATAGCTTTCATCATCACTTTTAAGGTTTTTTTCATCTTGTGCAACCATCCATGTGCTGGAAGATTTTTCTGGGATCCAAAATTTCACATCTTCATTTATATCTTTTTATAATTATTATTATGGATTTATATAGGGCCTACATTTTCATTAGCGATATACAATTACATATAAACATTCACATTAGGCCCTGCCCCGAAGAGCTTACAATCTAAGCACATTTATTTGACACATACAATCTATCAGTATGTCTTTATGATTATGGGGTGTATTTGTATTGGTATACATGGTATGGTGATTGGTCGACCATGCGGCCATACAGCAACCAACATTACTTCAAATAAAGGGGGCCGATGCAGACAGAAATTTTTCGTCTGTCCCAACCGACTGTATTGCCAACCACAGATGTACGTTGGGAATATGGTCTGTCAGATTTGGCCCCTACACATTAGTGATATTAGATAAATCCTGAGCTGGACCAACACAATTTACCTAATATCACTAATGTGTATGGCCACCTTAGTCTCCGGCCTTATAGTACATTGGATGAAATCATAATAACAAGAATGGTCATCAGACAAAATTAAACTGGTTGCAACAACTTGTAGTTGAATAAAAGAAGTTCATTTCCTGTAAATAAAAACACAATCCGGTCCCTCGTCTTCCTTTTTTAATGAAAGTAAAAAGTAAAATGTGTTAAATGATTGTATTTGTGTAGCTCTGACACAGTAGTAAATTTAGAGGTGGAAACACATTAATTGTATTATGGATTGACCTAAAAAGATAATCTTATCTCTTGATTGACTTAATTAACTAATTATGTAGCTACCATGGGTTCTAAATCCTGGAACATCCAAAATGAAAAAGTAAAAGGATATCTGTATCTTATCTTGACTGGAACTAGGTGCATGTTTAATAGGACCATCCAATTAGGGTAAAGACTTGTTGGCAAGGAGATTACTTTAGTGCAATTATGTTGGGTGTGGTGTAGACAAAGAATGTGTTAATGTGTTTAGCAATGAGTGTGGATTGCTAGGTGAGTATACAGATGGGTGGTTAGAACTAATTCAGACTGGTAATTGAAAATAGTTTCACTAATGGTAAATTTTGCAGGTTGATTCAGAGGGTCTTTATGGCGTTGGCTGCAAATATGTTGTTTCCAGTTTCTAGAAATAGACACACGTTCAATGGTTGTTTTAAATGAATAATGAAATCTGTATAATAATATGTTTGCCACATCTCAACAAAAGCAGGGTAAATGCAAACTGAATTTGGTAAGTTAGACATGAGGCTATAAGGCTGGGTACTCAACAAATACCAATATGGGATACGGCGCACACCGGAAAATAGGACACTTGGACTCTGCAATCCAACACGCTTTATTCAGAACAGTGCCATAACAAACAAGGAATTCCCATAGCCTTACGCGTTTCGAGCGTACCCTCCGCTCTTACTCATAGGCTGGGTACACACAAAAGTCTTGAACATTCGATTTTCGAAAATACGATCGGAAACTCAAAAGTGGTCTCTGATTGTATTTTCGGGGATCTTCGAACGTTCGAAGAGATTTTAGAAAATTATCGAAAGTAGCTCTGTACATTTGCATATCTTTGAAAATTTATATTGAAGTCCCGTAATCCAGACAGATCTTTCGGATTTTGGAAGCGTGGGGTTCCGTGTCGGATCTGGGTTCGTGTCGGACCCAGGTCCCACCTCTAATTATTATGATAATCCACTGGGAAAGATGTAATCAATAATGATGTCACTAAATGTGATAATACAGTGAGGCGAGTCAAACTATTTTCTCTAGTATTATAATAAAGTTTTTTTAATGGGCAATGATTTATATTCTCTTTATTACATAATAGAAAACATTCTGGTGTTTAACAGTTTGGGATTTGGCTGCTGACAGCGATTCAGTCTGTTATATTATAGATGAAGAAAGCTAACATCTTATTGGTACAAGTTTACTGCTTTAGTGCATGTTCAGTTTGTAAATTTGGTGCATGGGGGTTGATATACTTGGGTTGAGGTAAATTCAATCGAACCGCTTTAACAGGTTCTTCCAATCAGATTTCTGTCCATTACATTAGATCGGAAATCCAATCAGAAAAACATCTGCCCGTGTATGGGTAGCTTTACCCAGTAAAAAGCATATGATTGGTTGCTGCAAATTTACAGCACAGGCAAATATTTGCACCTCTTATTGCATCAGCCCCTGTCTGGGGAACACTTTAGTAACCTGAATGGGACACATTTATCCTTGAAATGTAATACAGCAATGTACACATAGGCTTTGTGAATGGATTTGATTCTGCACAAATCAAAGTTCCCTACTTGTTAATTTGCTGCCTTTCAAATCTTAACTTCCTTAACTCAAAGAGAGATTTTTATTAAGCTGCCTCTTCCGTGATATCCAGTGAAGATAATAAATAGCCCCTTGTGCTTTGCATTTTGTCTGCTTCCTCAATCCTATAACACAATGCATAATATTGGTATGAAACGCCAATTCAATAAACATAAACCTATAGGCGTAGATTTCCTTCTGAACATTCTATATTACATATAAAAGAAATCAGATGTCATTACATCTTTTAACTTTCCGTGAAATTGTATTGTCTCCTGTTCCAACCCCAAATTCTATTAAAGAATTTAAGATTCCAGCTCCTATTATATATGGTCCACTGCTAGTCTGTTTGCTTTATTAGCACCTGTATAATCAAATAGTTGTATAGCTCAGCAGAAGCAAATAAAACTGTGTGTAGCAAAACAAATTGGCGGGGAAGAGGGTGGTCCAAGCAAACTGAATTAATGTAACTGGGGGGTGGAAGGAACAGTACTGATGTGCATACACCCAGAGCATCTGATTACAAAATGATTTGTGGCTTAAGCCATTGTTTACAGACCATTCCACAAACTTTTTGTTTACTGTTAGCAGTTTGGGATGTGGACTCTCTGACTTGAGCTGTTAATGGCCCTAAACGCTTAGACTAACAAAGTGAGCCTTGCTGAAACATTAACAAAATTGGACCAAACAGGGCTAGTTCCAATCTGTGTTTCAGGCCATTGTTCCTAACAATACATTTCAGGTTGTTTAAAACAGTAGGGAATGTGTGGAACTCATTTGGTTTCTGTGCTATCTGTTACATTATGCAAAATAGCCAAACATCTACTTTCAATACAAATGTAAATGGTTTGTATATTGGAGGGGAACTGAATGAAGTGGAGCACAATGGGACTCAGGTTCCTTTTAAAGAAATTCAGGAGCTGGATCTTCTCAAATCGAATGGAATTCAACCCGAACTGGTTAATTCCTGGAGTTTAATATTTAATGGAGGTTACAAGTCTTACAATATCCAAGGGAACAAGGATTTACAGTAATAAGGACCCATAGAGCTATTATAGTTGATTTATTTAGGTAACTATGGTGTTGGATTAAGGTTTATACTGTGGATGGGTTTGATCTAGATTTAACTTGTTTTAAATTGTCCCCACACAGAGCTTAATTATAAAGTCCAATACTAGAAGGATGTTTCATAGGTACTGCAAAGGGGTTTCTAGTGTGTAAACCCAGACTAAAGCTGGCCATACACTACCTCGGGATTACCCCAAATCAACATTCTATTTGAGATTAATACGATTATGGAATCCCTCATGTATAGCTAAAGCAGGGGACATACATGTGATTCTACACGCAACCACCGAGGAAAAGCTTGCCCGACAGTGGTCATTTAAGGAAATAGCGCATGCCTACCAAAAATAATATTCTCCTCAATACCCTGCTTGAGACTTATTGATCATGTGGGCCCTTGAGATTCCAAGACTTAATATAACTCTGGTGCACTTCCAGGGTTTGGCTGTTTATCCACAGAAGTGTGGTGGTAAACTTAATGGACATTTCTTGTATCTCAGAATTAATAATGATGAATATAAAGGGCAATTAAACATTGTGTATTCAAACTCTTGGAGGAATAGTTGCTGCAGACTGGAAATAAGAGGTGGAGCAATTTGGAAATAAGAGGAGAAGCCAAATGGAAAGAATAAACAAATGGGGAGCAGAATGGTAAGAGGGGAAACAGGAGAGAAAAATAATGCCAGAGGTGAAGGGAATATAAAATATTAAGAATACACTATAAATACAGTTAAAGATAGAGTGAGAGAAGGTGAGCAGTGGGGTGTGTACCGTATGTCAAGAAATCAATATAACTGCATCCCAGGGGTACAGAATGAAACAATGCCTTTAACTAGTTGGTTACTAATCTGTAATTTGATGCATTCAATGTTTATTCTTTGTTCCTAACCCCAGATTCCATGGAGAGCACAGACCACAGCCAAATTAAAATATGTTGTTTTAATTGACAAATTAAATTTAAATGTGCTTTTAATATTGGCAGTTGGATACACACGTCAGGCTCCCTGGATACTACATAGCATATTCCAATGGAATTTGTTGGTGCTATGTGGCAAATTACATAAACATTTACCTGAGCGAGGCCCCCAACCTCTGTATGCTGAGATGATCATTAGAGCAAATACATATTGTGGCTCATTTACCCAAAGACAATGGGCAGTTTTAATGCAACTTAGTGCAACTTTAACTCCATATTAGCGCCGGATGTGCTACTTTTTGTGTAAGATTTTCCCTTTTGGGATTTACTTTTGGACACAAAGGCGATATTAAGTCGCGGAGGGGAGATTTACCTGTAGCGATAGCAGCTCTGGGTAAATCGCCCCATTATGTCTATCAGCTTTTTTTTAATAGTATCGACGATATCATCAAATGATATTCAGAAATGACAATTCCTACTGGTCATTGGATTGGTCAGTTTCACACCATACACCGATTTGTTGCATATAGGCCATGTGTGTGGTTAGCACTGACACATTTCCAACCATTATTTCAATTCTACTGCCACTTGGGTGCAAATTGCCCAGGGATCTGTTCATGTGTACATTATTTTTTCCCCCTGTTATTATTGTACAAAAAAAATAACATCCCTTTATTTTCAGCCATTTGTAATGTTCTGGAAAGATATTCTATTCATTGTACATAGAGATGTACAGTGGGTTCGAATAGAACCCGGTTTCGAATAGAATCTGAGGGTTTTGAGGTTCCGACAAAATTTTCGGAACTCCCGGATTTCATGGAACCCGGATTTTTCGATTTTATCGAAAATTGAATATAGGTGATTATTGAAAATGGAAATTGAAAGTAGATATTATCAAAAATGGAACCCTCGAAAGTAGTGCTCGATTTCGTTAACCCTCGAAAATGGAATGTGGAAGCTCGAAAACAGCCCGATCATTAGGAAAGATAGTTTTAAAACAAGTCTTGGTTATATTTACAGGTTCCCCAGACCATTCCCCAGGCCTCTGTGTCATTTATAGTAACCGACTATTACAATTTGTTCCTCAAAATGGACAGAAATTTCAAACATTTTTCTCCCATGGACTTCTATGGGTCCGTTTTCGAATCTTAGAAAACGGAATGAAACAGTTTCGAACATCTCTACTTGTAAATTCCATAGTCTTATTACTGGATCTTATTACTGGAATAAAATCATTTAATTAACCCCTGACTGTATTTATATAGAAATTCATGATGTGTTTTCAAAAGGTGTGCCACTAAATTTTGGTTATTGATATATATTTATCTTACAATAATTTCCATTTGTTTTATCTCTTACCCTAACAATTTTCTGAAAGAATTTGCATACAGTTAATATATAATATTCACATTTTATCACAATTTATACTTGTACAATAAAGTACCTTCCAACAACCCATTTAAAAGCACGGCCACAGCAGAAATTTGTTTTGATAAGCATGCTGGAAAAATAAGAACCACTGCTCTATTAATATTGCTGGATTTGTTATTATAATATATTGTATAAGAAATATAATATAACTAATATACCTTTTAAACCTGTGTCCGATTTTTGCCCATAAAAACCAAAGTTTCACGCAGCAATTCTAGTAGCTGTGAATCCAAATTCCATTTGTAGTTTTAACTGGTGGAATTTTGATAGCAGAACCGGAGTTCTGACTCGAAATTAGTGCTTTAAAGGGACACTATACTGAAAAAAGTACTTTGCCTCATCTTAATCTATAATTGAATACATGTAAGTAGCACTTATTTAGATTTGCGTGTGTTGCTGCATGCCTTCAATCCAGCACACATATTGTTTAGGAGCAGTATCCCCCCTCCCTCTTTTAACCACTCCCATTTCCATCCGACCTAACTTTTTTCCCACAAACCAATTGTCAAGCCTGCACACAGCATACATCATTCCAACTGTCAAAACTCTGTCATCATTCCAGCTACAGTAAAACTACTCACAGAAGAATAGTTTTTGAGAGCAAGGATCTTGATTGACAGCTGAAATATAGGAAGTTTTTGATTGGATATCTAAAGAAATAGGGGGCAGATCAACAAAAAAATGATACAGTGGAAGTTGGGAAGAATGATAGTTTCCATTTATGGTCAATTTAAAGTAACCTATTTTAGATGCCCTTTAACAGTTTTATATAGCTAAAAAATGTACATCTGTAAACCATGATCCCATAAACCATGATCCTATAATCTATGATCCCACAGAACAGTCAAACACTTACCTTACCTCTCACTCACAGCTATTTATCAGCTGTCATGTGCGCTGTTCCGTGCCTGTAAGGTAAGTGTTGCGCTGTTTCCTGGGCGTTCTATTATTCACAAGCATTCTCACCTCCCTGTGAATAATAAATACAGATTTCATGTAAAAAAAATCAGATTTAGAGTCCCATTAAGCTGGGTACACTTGGTTAGAGCCTTCCACCTGACCGACCGTTCGGCACTTCCGACCGGTTGGCCAGGAGGAAGGATTGCTGGTCTTGGCAAAAGTAGCCGCGGCCGACAGTTTGCTGCGACCAAGTGTGTGGTCTTCTATGGATCAGCCATGGTTTTCGGACATGTCCAATCGTTTGTCGTTCCATGCAATGTTTTCGGCCCAATCGACCAGTACTAAAGTACCCAGGTTTAGGAGGAATTTACTTTACAAAGGTGTAAACTAGACTTGTACTGTTAAACTCTTCATTTAACTGTTCTATGGAAGACACACCCATCCCCGTCTGCTGGGTAAATCAGGTGAATATATTTTATCATGTTGTTTGGAGGGCACTGAGGATCTTGTGGTGGCATGCCTGGTTATGTTATTATATAAATCACATCTGTCATTTAGAATACAAAAGGTATTGTCGATAATGTATCCCCCCACTGTAAATTCTAAGGATATTAGAAGTCACCAACGAGTTCTGTGACCATATAAAAGCACAAGGCCACAGGTCCACTTTCTTACATATTTTGCACAACACCTTGATGTAAGCAGAACCTCCCCTCTTATATAGATTTGTGTGGCACCCCACTATTACAGCCCTCTCCCATCCTTGGAAGGTTAACAAAAGATCAGTGTGGACCCCCTAACCAACACCCTCACTTCAGTTCTTGCAAACCGCTCCCATTCTTAGACAGGTTCATGCTGACTGAGGTTAGTTCTGGTGGTTTTTAACCCAGGTGTCATCCACATATCTGAACCAGTGGCTGGGTGCTATGCCCTTAAAGGTATTAAGCGCCTGTTTTTCTACCTCCTCCATGTAAAGGTTGGCCACAATGGGTGAAACTGGAGATCCCATAGCACATCCGTGTTTTTGCTTATAGAACTTATCCCTGTATTTGAACAATGTACAATGCTGTTTTGACACCTTACTCTGGGTGTTCCTATAACACCTCTTAGCCACTATCCAATCACGCCCTTAACACTTGGCTGTGATATGCTAATTGGGATTTTCCAGGGTACATAATTGCCAAAGATTCTTGTACAAGTCATTCTGAATTGAGAAAGCCAGTCGGATGACTAGCGAAACGTCTTCAAGAATTAAACTTCAAGTCCAGTTGATCTAATTGAATACAACAGATATTTGTAGAACAACATTCTTCTCCCTTGAATCCATACCTCTCTTTATACAAGACAACACCATGCTGGCTCTGGCTGTTGCTGCCTGGCACTGCTTGCTTCCCTTTAATGGTGGCCATACATATGTTCAATTTTACTTACCCGAACGAGCGCTCCCGCGACATTCGGTAAATCCTGCCGGAACCACCTCTCCCATTCTTCTATGCGTCCGACATGCTCAGTCGGGTAAGTAAAATCGAACATACGTATGGCAACCTTAAGTTTGTTATCCACCAAAACTCCAAGATCCCTTTCCAACAGGGATTCACTTAAAGGACAATTATACTCACCTTCCCTCCGCTCCTCTTCTTTGGTCCTCACCCTGTTACCCAGGGTGAGGACCTGAACTCTGAAACGAGCGTGCCTTCCTATTGGCCTCATCACCGACAGGGAGGAGGGGGCGGAGCCTACCAGAGCAGCGTTTCAGTAAGTTACGCAACCACGGGTGAGGACCTAGCAGTTCAGGTCCTCACCCTGGGTAACAGGGTGAGGACCAAAGAAGAGGAGCGGAGGGAAGGTGAGTATAATTGTCCTTTAACACAGAGTCATTTATAGTATAAGCCGCACAAGGATTTTTAAGTCCAAATGCATCACCTTACATTTCTCAACATTGAATCTCATCTGCCACTTAGCTGCCCAATGTGACAATCTATCTAGATCCCCCTGCAACGATTGCACATCCTCTAAAGTTTTTAATGGATCGACAAAGTTTTGTGTCATCAGCAAACACAGAAACCTTGCTGACAGTACCCACTTCCAAATCATTAATAAATAGATTAAATAGAAGCGGCCCCAACACAGAACCCTGTGGCACCCCACTTAGCACTTTAGTCCATAATGATGAAGCCCCATTAACAACTACTCTCTTCATCCCGTTAATCAACCAATTTTCTATCCATGTACAAATGTGCCACCCCAGACCAACAGGCCATAGCTTATACATAAGTCGTCTATAGGGGACTGTATCAAAAGCCTTTGCAAAATCCAAGTATACTACTACTACTTTTATCCGGTCTGGGAAATTTATTAAAATTAATCTTATTTAGTGGTTTCTGTACCATATACTCGGTTAACCAAAGTTCACTTGCATCTTTTATACCATTATTGCTACTATATGCTATGATATCTGTAATTGAATCTTCTTGTATACAGAGGTAGAAAAATGATTCAAGACATTTACTTTATCTCCATCCTCCGTAACTAACTTTCCCCCCATTCATTAAGGACGCCACATTTTCAGTCCTCATCTTTTTACTATTAACATACTTACATTTTTTTTTAGGATTAATGATGCTTTGTTCAGCTATCCTAACTTCATTATTAAATTTAGCTAGCTTGATTGCTTACTTATACACCTTTTACTGTTTTTATAATCCCTAAAGGCCCTTTCCGTTCCCTCTGACTTAGGGGTTTTAAATGCCTTTTTCTTCCTTTCTATTTTTTTCCTCTTTACATCAGAATTTAGCCACATGGGTGCAGATTTTTTTTTTTTACATTTATTTCCCAGGGGTATAAACTTAGATGTAAAATGGCTTAAAATCCCCTTAAAGAAAAAGTGTCTTGTAAAAACAAGTTTAGTTTAATTGTAAGATGCAGCTTTAAAAAATCTTTCCCCCCCTTTTTTTTCTCCCCTATGTCCCTCCTGAGCCTACCTGTGTGGCTGTAAAGTTGCTGATATCTTGGATGGGAAGGTAAGGGTGGTGAACTCCTCCCCTTTGAGAGTTGCTTGCTTCCCCTCTTCCTTTAGCCGTAAAATCCACGATTGTGATGTCCAGGCGCTAGCAATTGTCGGCTTATAGGAGACACCAACAATGACATTACCCCCTTTCCTGTTGCCTTATTCCACCCATATTGCCTCCGCTTTAACATCCATATCGCTAGTTATCTCTTCTTTTAAATTTGGCTTCAATTCTTTTTTAACATAAACACATACTCCTCCCCTTTCCTTTTTTCTCTGTACTGCCTGAACTAGGAGAATCCTTCTAAATTTACAGCCCAGTCTTGAGAACTATTCAACCACGTTTCTGCTATACCTATTACATCATACTTTCCAGTCAACGCCATTATCTCCAATTCTCTTTCCATCTTGATGTGGCATACAGTGTTGTCAAAACCATCTCGTAATACTGGTCTAGAACCAACTCCCCAGTAGTTTCCAATGTTAGTCCTATGGGCTCTGCAAGAAGCTTTTCTCTTCCCGGGAAATATCCAGGACCAGGTCTAGACTGTGAATATGAGCTGATCTTTGACAGCCTGATATGCCACATCTATATGGAACCCAGGGACGAGGAACTGGTGGTTTACATCCTTACCCTGGGGGAGGGGGTTAAAGTGGTATAATTGCCCTTTAAATTAAAGTGGAGTTTTCAGTACTACAGATTCTGAGAAGCTTTCAATATACATCTTTGTAAAATATATTTGAAAGAATACTATACATATCAAGCTAAAAAGAAGAAAGAGAGAAATAGTGACATTAATCCCAAACAGCTCTGGATGGCATTTCTCAGACAGTATTTCTAAAGTCTTAAATGCGCATGGGAGATAATATTTCCTAGGCTGCTATTTTTTAATTTTCACTTCCCATCCCATTAAATCAACTTTAACCATGCAAAAATATTTGATGTGCATTCAAAGTGGCTTGTTCAAATCCATTAGAAAAAGAAATGTATCTTATAATAAAGCAAATGTTTGTTGAGGAATAAGGACTTCATGCTGCTATAAAACAATGAATAATTTAGTTTTCAAACTAGGTGGAAACCATCATTACAATAACACATAAAATGGAGCTTTGTGGCCTGGAACATTGAGCTTCTGTCACACAATGCAGCAGAAGAATAACCAAAAACTTACTTGCAGAGATATAAACCAAATACAGACGTGTGAAGATTAGAGATGTTTGGAACCGGCAAGTTTGGTTCCTTTTTTCAATTTTTAGAATTCCCCCCAAAATTTGAACATCTTAAAAAACCGAAAATGAACCTATAGATGTGTCAATGGGAAAAAATAATCCAAATAAAGCATGGTAACTTACTGTAGATGGTTCAGGCACCTAGGAAATGGTTTCACAGGAAAAAAGGTAACTGAGGGTCGCACTCCAAATCTTTGGAAAATTTTATTGTGAACCACTCATATCCACATCACAACGTTTCGGGGGAATACCCCCTTCTTCACCTGAAGAAACGTTGTGACGTGGATATGTGTGGTTCACAATAAAATTTTCCAAAGATTTGGAGTGCGACCCTCAGTTACCTTTTTTCCTGTGAAACTACTGGTTCCTAAGGGAAGTACCTACAGAGGTATTTGCACCCATGGTTGGGTAGAGTGCACCTCCACCATTGTTTATCCCACCTAGGAAATGGTCTTGGAAACACGTGTGAATCACCAAGACATAAATAAAATTAAATTTCCTTCATGCAAGCTATTTTGGACCTTCCGCATGTATATTCAAGGCTACTTCCGGTAACACTTTAAATATGCGGTAACCTTCAAAAGTAGCCTCACGTTTTTGGTAACCCCCGAATGTAGCGCAATCAGTTTAGAATGCATCCGAACTGAATTTAGGATACGGGAATTCCAATTCAGCCGTGGGCTGACTGCCGGCCAAATATTTCAGTCTAGGGTTGTCAATCCGTCGTGCCGGGCCTTTACGTTTTTTTTTTCCAGGATTCATTTTTTTCCTATACTGGGTTTTTGTAGGGAGAAAAACTCAAGATTGTCAGTATTTCCCCCCTGTTCTTTGCCAGTTCTGGCATCTCTTCAGCATTTCCTAAATGCGAAATATTTATTTAGTACACAGTGTAAAAACAGTTTGTAGAGAGCGAAAACCGCCAGCAGCTACAAAGCAACATTTGCTGAATGTATCTGAAGTCTAATGGTCACATTACAAATGTAGCTTATACAGAGAAATAGTGGTGCTGCAGGCTGTTTAAGTGAACAGACTGTACCCAGAACCCAAGGTTTTTCATGTGCTGACATAATTGCCTCAAATATGGATAAATGTTCTGCATATTTTCATTGATATATTGCCAGATCAAGATGTTACTTGGGTAACATATCAATAAAGGAATATTAAAATTAAAAATACACATCTAGAGATAAGCAAACATGTTCGGTAAAACTCAATGCAACCTGAATTATTCAGACCGATTTGTAAATAAATTTGTACCATCATTTGCATACTTGCTTTCTTCAAGCTCCAACTAATTCACATCATTTTTGCATGTATTTTTACACAGTCAGGGTCATATTTATGAAGCAAAGGTTTTCTTAAATCCTTACTGATGTTGAACATTGAATCAGTATTTTTTAACTACCTAGATAATTTATGGCCTTCCCAAATACTAACGTGTTTGGGAAAGAGACGCACACATCGATCTACACAAATACCGTAGGCTTAAATACACGGGTAGATTTTTCTTCCTGAGCGACTGTTTGACACTAGCGAGCAGTCAGCAAGGACTAATCACCGTTGAACATGCGACCCACATTTGTTGCCGCTGCCGGTGAAATCTTTTCAGATTGGTCGGTTGTACCAAAAAAATTTTCCGTGTGTACACAGCCTAATGGGCATCTCCACTCTTAAAACAGAAAACTAGTAACTTGTCAGTTCCATGTCCCCAACCCCAGAACATTATTAAACGCATTTATAACCAGATATTTAAGGACAATTGAGTAAGTTGTCTCCTCCCTCAATGCAGTCAATCAGAGTGATAGGTTGGTACCAGTAATTGTGTCTTGGGGAGGGTCACTCCAGTGCCAGTGGTTCCCCCTCTGGAAAAGGGGTCCTATGTGACTTTCTAGATTGCACAACCCTTAGTCCCTGATTTAATATAAAATTAGTTACTGAAATATTCATACCATTGTTACTTATTTACCTATATATGAAATGACCCATACAGGTAAGCATTAGCATGCATTTAGTATATTCAGTGGAATGTTTGCTTACAATGAGCTACAGATCCCTTTGATTTGGGCTTTCTAGTTGCATTTGAAACAGTTTTTTTTCCACTAAGGTATTTTCTGTTCATATTATTGCTTTATCGCTCTATCCATCTCTTTCCCCTGAAAGATTTACTTTTCAAATATGCAGGATTGATTCAAAGTCCCAAAACAATCAATTTTGCAAAAAATCCTAAAACAATTCAGGAATGAGGATGCACAAACCTGCCTGGATTTGTTCTACTGGCAGGCTCTCAGGGCTGGAATTTGGACAATCAAAACTGAAATTTCCTGTTGGTCACAGTATTCAAAGTTCTGCACCAAAATGTAACTGGTAGTTTAGATCAACACAATTTAATGTCAGAATAAAATAGTTTCTACATGAAACCAGGTTCATCCCTATTCAGGAATGGTCAGGCATACAGTATCTGATTAAAGTACTGAGTCAGAAATCAATCCAGGCCAGAATATCTAATAAACGTAACAAAAAATATTGGGGGAAAGATGAACATGATTTCAATACATAGTCATGTTTGGCTTGAAAAAAAATGTTCATTAAGTTAAGTAAGCACCCAACAGTCAAAGAAAAGAGAACCGTGCCACCAAAAACTAGATCAATGTGCACTTGATTCATTTTAATGTTGCAAAAGTGTACTAAACTGTGAGCATTAGTTAGTGGCTAGAACACAAAATGCTGGCTGTATAAAGCCAATGTGTATTAACTGTGGACCAGATAATGGATATTCGAAAGTATAAGTTGGAATCTGTAGAGTTTCCTTTTAGACAGTAAAACATGTAAAACAGAATCTCATAACCACACTACATTCTTTGTATTGTAATCACAACTTATCCGTTATATTCTTTTTTTTTTCTCCATAAACAGACATTTTCCACATTTTTATGAAGTTAAAAAAAGTCTTAGAAATGTAATTGAATCTCAAGATTGGATTATATTATGGGGTAACACTTGACTGGGTCAAAATGACTTTGGTAAAGGAACAGCAATTTTACAGCGTACTTCACATTGATTAAGAAATGTGTGAGAATGAAAAAAGAAGGGTATGAATGTTAATCGTCATCATTTGCATTGTATGAACAGAGTTCTTTGCAGAAGATATTGAGAAAGCTGTTTAAGTTGCATGAGTTAGCTAAGTAGGTGCATGGATAAATATTGGTAGTGTCAAATTTATGTTTATTTTAATCATACAAGAAAAAAACCTTAACAACCTTAAAAACCTTAATAACAACACACTTTCTCTTATAATACATTGCTTCAGCAATCCACACTTTTATTACTATTACCTGGATTGTCGCTGGGGGAGGGGCACCGGGTGCAGATAGACTTACAATGAAAATCAAGAGAAGTCAATGGCAGTACACTTCTATAATCACGAGAATGTTAGCATTGACTTTTATTAGATGGGATTATTGCACCATATGCAGGATTTGAGCATAACCCTAAAAAACTGATATAGACAGAATAAGTAATCAACAGTCTAGGATTTGTCTGGAAAGGTCATGTATTAACTTAAATTTTGAAAATCCTAATGTGAAAGCTTTTTTCCCCAGAACACCTATACATTGAAAGATTTTTCTCTAGTAAGTGGAATTTAGTAGATGTAAGTAACAGATTCTGTAACAAAAAAGGCTTCCGTTGTTGCCAGTACAACTCATAGCCCATATTGGCTTCAAAGAGCCACACCCCCTGACCCCAGTTTTTACTGTCTCTATGCACAGAGATTCTAGCTTCTGTTTATAGTGAAAGATAAAGCTTCTAAATGTATCCACGCTTATTGTTGAGTTGCTGGTGGTGCATTATATAATTGCTGTGTTTCTTAGGAACACAAAAAACAAGTTCAAATCCCCTAGTTTACTTATGAAACAGTACAGCGTGAATTTCTGACAGCCTTTCTGGAGCAATACAAAATAGTAAACTGATTTTACTGGCATTTACTGAAATGTACTTGCATCAATTGCATCTGCAGTGGTGGCTCGCTGCTAAAGTGCTGGGTTTGCAAACAAATAGACCATTAAGACACAGGTTCATTCTCCAAGCTTCCTTTTTTGTTGTTTCTATTATGTATCTAGCAAAATATAGAGATTCTACATGTACTGATATCCCACCTAGTAGTCCTTCTGGCACAGATGTAGAAATCTTTCTTTTTAGCAAGACACAGTATAGATGGTTGCAGGTTAAATTCCCTATATTTACTTTTTTTTTAACTGAAATGTTTATTTCTGTTTCTTACATCCATGCTAGCAAAGAAATAAACTGCAAAGATTATTTTTTTTGTATGAATTTATAATTGTTAGGGACATGAGCATTTGTAATGTCTTTACATAAAAACTGCACTAACATCTGTTTCAGAAGAAGGGATGATCTCTAAGCAATAACACGACAGGCTGTCAGCTTCCAGGAACCAAGGCTGCAGCTTCCTGTGATCTTGGTTGTTCCCAGATAAGGTGAATTATGGGAGTTGACCACAGGTTATTTTATAAATCACCCAGCATTCAGAGTAAAGGGAGAGTTGAGACACAGCTTTTTGTATCTTTGTCAATGTTCTCTGGAGACTTTAGTTCCCCTTTAATAAGAATATGTTCAATTTAGACAATTTAGATAAAGATCTGTTGTATATAGTTAGATAAACTGGACTTGAAGTTAAGTTCTTGAAGAAGTTTCACTAGTCTTCTGACTGGCTTTCTAAATTCAGAATGACTTGTACTTGACTTTTCGAGTCAAAGACCAGCTGCCCCCCCCAAGCCTTTATATTAAGTTTTACTTAATGACAATTATACGACTCATTACAATTATAGATGTTGATAAGGAAGGTTTATATACAGTAAACTAGAAAGGGAAAGTTTAAGTATAAACTTTGAATTTGGCTTGAAAGACTGCATTTTGGAAGGGAATTTGTGTGTTTGTGCTGCAGATTTTAAAACTCAATAATGTCAATGAAGAGGACATTGTTGTGTTTTACTTACCCTTTAAATATGTCACATGCATTATAGGTAGGTCAGTTGGTGTGTGTATTCATATAAGGTTGGGGGATAAAATACTAACTTTTTTGATGATTGGTCAAAATGAGTTTTTTTTAACTTTAGTTACCCTTTACGTATGTCTGCCATAGTAATGGAGGGGTAGGTCAGTAGGTGTGTGTACCCGTGTCGGTTTGAGAGTTAAAAAAAAAACTTTTTTGATGATTGGTCAAAATTAGTTTTTTTGACTTTAGTTACCCTTTAAGTATGGCTGCAACAGTAATGGAGGGGTAGGTCAGTAGCTGTGTATACCTGTATCACGTTGGGGGTTAAAAAAACAAAGTTTTTTGATTATTGATCAAAATTTGCTTTTTTTTTACTTTAGTTACCTTTAAAGTATGGCTTCCACAGTAATGGATAAGTAGATCAGTAGGTGTGTGTACCTGGGTCTGATGGAGGGGTATATATTTTTTGTGTTTACAACCATAAAACTATTTTTTATTGAGGATAAATACTTTTTACTTTAGTTACCTTTAAATATGGCTGCCACCATAATGGATAAGTAGATCAGTAGGTGTGTGTACCTGGGTCTGGTTGAGGGGGTATGTCTTTTGGTTTACAACCATAAAACTATTTTTTATTGAGGATAAATCTAAATTACTTTTTTTACTTTAGTTACCCTTTAAATATGGCTGCCACCATAATGGAGAAGTAGATTACGTAGGTGTGTGACCTGGGTCTCTGGTTGAGAGGGTATGTCTTTTTTGTGTTTATAACCATAAAACTATCTTTTATTGAGGATAAATCTAAATTAGTTTTTTGACTTTAGTTACCCTTTAAATATGGCTTCCATGGGAATGGAAAGGTAGGTCAGTAGGTTGGTGTACCTGGGTCTGTGTGGGGGGTTGGGGGTATCACCATTTGTATTTATGAAAAAAAACTGTTTTGAAATATCCACATTTGAGGATTATAGTCTATGGGACAAATTGTCCGGAAATTCGCAGATAACGCCGTAATGCTTCTGCGGATTCCTTAGCTAGAAGATAACACAATTCTCCTATATGCCGCGCACATCTGTACCGAATTTCATGTCTCTAGCTCAAAAACTGTGGGAGGAGATACGGTCCAAAAAAGAAGAAAACGGAAGAAGAAAAAGAAGAAATAGAAAGAACAGTAATTTGGCTTTACTTCTATCAATTCTAAAGTACACATTCTGTGAAGAAGCCACAAAATTCATATCGATCCAATCTGAGTGTTTAGAGCAATAAAAAACGGGTGACACCAATAAACGCACAAAGCAGGACTGAGTTAAAATGAGTGGGACAAGTTTTCATCAGAACAAAAATAAATAAACCACGCCTACTGTGGCGAGCTGCACCCTTGTATTCAAAAAGTCCATGTGATCTCGCCGTCTCCTTGAGCCCATACGAGTCAGTCCAGCCTCCTGAGAACAAATCCATGCAAAAATGAACAACAGACGAGGAGGTCTCTCTGAGGAATCGGAAGTTCCGTGAAATGCGTCAGGCCACACACCCTTTTCCTCCTGCTATTGTCTGACATGTGTAGCATCCTGAAGTGTTTTTAAACATAACAATAAAGATATACTTTTTATGGATTAACATTGGTCGCCATTGGATTGACTCAGAGCAGGATTACCCACAAGACAACCCTAGGCACCTGGTTTCTCCTCAAAGAAATTATATTAGGAGATAGAAAGTACCAATCCCACCTCCCTGCCCCTGGTACTTTTCTTTAAACGTTTTTTTTTTTTAATTCATACGAGCTATAGTTCTCCTTTAAACTAATCTTAGAGAGTCACTTATAGGTATTCATCTTCATTGAAAGCGCAATAGGTCTCATTTAACCAAGAAAGTTTCTGATTCACATTGCAACTTTCAGAAAACATTTTGCTATAGTTTATTGAATTTGTTGTGATTTTTTAATGAAATAATTAAGGGCAACTATGCCCATAGAAAACATCTGAAATTATAACAGGTTGGTCATACACAGCAGATCGCTTGCTTCAGTGCACACAGCACACTCTAACAATGTAGGAGGTAGTCACGCATGCACACTGAAGCAAGCAATGAGCTAGCCACCTCTCCCTGAATGGAACGTTGACAGCTCATCGCTCATGCATGTGCCCACTTAAGGAGGTAGGAGTAGTATTTCCTACCTCACTGAAATAGAGACTTTCTAATTGCAAAATGTTTTTGTCAGGCTTTCTTAAGCTTGAACTTTCTTAGTTGTCCTTCAATCCCCTCATTTACAACATTAAAGGCATTTAATGATTTGTTTTCTAGGATTTCTATGGAACAAAAAAAAAATAAAAATAAAGTTTGCATTTTTAATTATATTCCCCAACCATTGGTCTAGAGTAGGGGCCAACTGGAAAACTGCTTGTGACTGTATCATATTTTAGTGTATTACCCAGAGATAAAATACGACAAACTGATACATTAACATTGCAAAGTAGTTAATATCCAACAGTGTAGGGAATTCCAAATGCACACTACACCCGGATGGGTGCCAATGTCTCAAAACCCCCACCTAGGGGTTAGGGTCCTAGGAATATCATTTACAAATGAGTTCCAAATCAACGTTTGTAATAATGAACCACACACATCAAAATCACAACATTTTGGGGCTGTTAGCCCTTCCTCGGGTGATATGTGGTTCATTATTAAACACGTTGATTTGAGGTGCGACTCTCTCATTTCATTATTAAACATGTTGATTTATAATGTGACTCTCATTTCATTATTAAACACGTTGATTTGGAGTATGACTCCCTCATTTCATTATTAAACACATCGAATTGGAGTGCGAATCTCTCATTTTATTATTAAAACACGTTTATTTAGAGTGCGACTCTCTCATATCATTATTAAACATGTAAATTTGGAGTGCGATTCTCTCATATCATTATTAAACATGTCGATTTGGAGTGTGTACAAACATTTATCTCTTTTTCAATTTTATGCAGGACTTAAAAATATTTTTCTGATGTTTTCTCTTTTTATTTTCCATGCAAGATAGCCGGTAACATCATTTTCTGCTTCAAAATAACACTGTGAACATTTGGAATACTGTTATGGGCTTTACCAGTCATTCGAACAGGGAAGTTTTAACCATGAATTTCAGGTTTTTGACTTTTGACATTCCAAATATTCTGCTGGTCCACAGACTGAGACTCGTATCTAATTACAACTTTTTACATTTGTATACTTTATTTCAGTGCTGCCATTTTGTAGATATTATTAAATGTATTTTCAGCTGTGGACAAACGTTTTTCTTACCCGTACATTAAATGGTAATACAGTCCACAAAATCACTCCAGCACACTGTTTGTTTTCCGTTTGCCAGACAATATTGGGGTGCAATCCTCCTGCCCCTACTCCCAGGGCTATCTGGAACTCCAAATCGAAACAAAAAGTGGAGGAGCACACTCTCTCTGTGAATTAGTGCTTTATTTGAACAACAAAACTCAACGTTCGGGACCCACTGTCCCTTTTACAGGTAGGTAATTACACAGGTGGACCTCGAGATATGAGACCCCAATAAGTAGACATTTTCTCCTAAAGTGGCCATAAAGCCTCTAATTAAAAATGGCAGGTATTGGAGTAGTGAAACACAAAGTAAGAGGTGGTGGACTACAGAAAAACTTTATTGAGAAGAAAAGCGATATGGATACATAAGTTGAATCCAGTGGCATTAATGAAGAGAGGGTCTAAACAGCATTATTAATGAGTATCTCAATACCAGTTGTTTATTCTCAGTGTTTATAACAGGCATGTATTTTTCAATAATATATAATGCGAATTAGCGCAAGTAAGAGAGTTATATCAGTTATTATAGAGATGTACAACTTCGCAAAATCCGGTCCGCTTGAGGATTCGCGGAATTTCGAAAAAAAAATCGAAAAATTCGCGAGCGGAACCCGTTGTTAAAATGAAAATATTCTCAAAAATCGAGATTTCTCGTATTTTCGAAATTACGCGTTTCAAAAAACGAGTAATCCTCGTAGTTTCGTAAATTTTCGAAAATACGTTTATTTAAGAAAATAAGAGACATCCTCGTAATTTCGAAAATTTTAGAAAATATGTATTCCCGAAAATACGAGAAATCTCGTAATTTTCCACGGTTCGGGGAAGCGGAAAATCCAGGAGAAAAATAAATCGCGAAACGGCCATCCCTAGTTATAATAGTATGCTATTTATACATTTTACTCGTCAGAAAACTTCCATCTACAGATCTAGACATCTCTTTTTCTCTGAGATGGTTTTTTAAAGAATACAATAAATATATCTTAATGTTTTTATAATGTTCACTTAAAGGGCATGTCCCCCCCAAAAAACTCTAATCCCCCAACTACTGGCCCCACCTGAGTGTAGTTTTAATCCTTACCTCACATCCCAGCTCCATAGGGTTCTCTGTAGTCCCCCACCCCAAAAGTCCCAAAAAATGACTACCAGGAGGGCTAGCAGAGGTCATATAGGAAAACTGCCTGCTAGCTGGCCCAGGTAGATTTTGCCATGCGTACGCAGCCCTTCTCCCCCCTCCTCCCCTCCCTCCCTCTCCCTCCCGTCTCCTCCCTCTCCCTCCCGTTTCTACTATCCCTCCCCTAGCGATAAACCCCTTAAGTAATCATTTCCCCATGTCTCCAGCCCCAACCGCATATTTTTTTTTGAAAGCTCCCCAAACTCTTACTTACCTCTCTCTTTCCTCCGGCGAAGTGAGTGAGGGGCAGCCGCGTGTGTGATTGGCTGCCGCTCAGCCAATCACAGACGCGGCTGCCGGTCTCCGCCCCTTGCCTTGCATTTCCTTGCAAGCAGAGGGCCGGGGAGCGTGGCGGAGGATCGAGGGGAGGGTAAGTAGAGTTTGGGGGGCGTTCTAAAAAAAAATTATAGCGGTGGGGCTGGGAGCCCAGGGGGGACCATATATAAAAAATTTTTTCAGGGTGGACATAGCCTTTAACAGTATGGTAACGGGTAGGTAAATTTTATTTTTTATCATCATCATTGTTTTAAAAGGACTTTATTACTATTTTAAAGTCAATTTGCACTCGGACACTTGTAACTTATATGATGGACACAACATATTGCAATGTATACTGTAAATGTTTAAATTATGAGTTTTTGTAGCATGCTCGTATTATTATGCACTTTATTGTTATGCACCTTAAAGGGAGGGTTTTTAAAGGGAAATTGTTGACTTGACACTTAATATGGGATGTATAGACCAGGGTAGCCTGGTCTTGCCAACTCACGTGATCACATGATGTGTAGGGGGGTTTTGGGTTTAGGGTTTAAAGTTTGGGCACTTGGTATACCTGAAGAAGGGACAGTGGGTCCCGAAACAATTGTAGTGTTGTTCAAATAAAGCACTGAATCACAGAGAGAGCATTGCTCCTCCACTTTTTGTGTCAATTTGGAGTTACATTTAAATGTAACATCCACTGCAAAAGTAATCCCCCACAGAGTGTGACTAGGCAGTGCCCAAAAAAGTTCCTCCCACTCCACACCCAATTAATTCTAGGAATGGGGATTGTGTTTACTATTAGATTCTTTATACTTCACTGTCTTGTTGACCACAATATCGACACCTTGTTTTTTTATCTTTAAGGGCATCTCCACTCCTCCTATAAAATTTTTGATATACTGCAGTCCATCCCCAAAACCCCTTCTCTACGAATATATTTATAAGAGTGCTCCCAGTGTTAGCTATTCACCTTACAATCCCGACCCACCGGAGGCGGTCCTTGCTACTCCTGGTAATGGCCGTCGTCACACCTGTGATGGTGACGTCACGACAAATGGCTGGCGACATTACCAGGACAAAGTCTCACTGCTGCTGCTTGCACATGTTAAGTGCATGTTGCAGCAGTGGAGGGAGACGGGACCCAGTGGCAAGCGCAGGATTTGTAAAGGGGGGATTCCTAAATGGTACCACTGAACAAGCCCAGAATTTGCAGTAGAAGCCGATAAAAATTGGACCATGTATGGACCACATGAACAATCATTCTTTATAAAGAAATATGGAACAATCACTCCTGTGGTATGTATATGTGTAGATATATATATATATTATTATATATATTTAGAACAAAAAAACAATGTAGCTGGGTCCTAAAGCACTCCCTTGCCGTAGTTCCTATTGCCCGGTGCGCGCTGGAGAATAGGGTAGATACCAAGCAGGATGCCAGCGCACTCTAGGGGACTTTTTTCAAATGATATTTTATTAATACGAGGTAAATAATCAACGCGTTTCAGCCACTATTGAAACAGGCCGTCATCAGGATTATCCTGATGACGGCCTGTTTCAATATGGCTGAAACGCAGTTGATTATTTACCTCGTGTTAATAAACTATCATTTGAAAAAGTCCCTAGAGTGCGGCTGGCATCCTGCTTGTATTATATATTTTATATATAATAATGCAATGTGGACAATCAGCTATACAACCACCTCCAGGATTGACTAAACGTTCCTATTCTGCTCACTAAGCTCCATCAACAGTTGTAGTAGGTTTACAGTAATTAATTGGCTTGAAAAAGCCAAATTACTGTTCTTTCTATTTCTTCTTTTTCTTCTTCTTCCGTTTTATTCTTCTTCTTTTTTGGACCGTATCTCCTCCCAAGTTTTTTAGCTGGAGACATGAATTCGATACAGACATGCTAGGCATATAGGAGAAGTGTGCTATTTCTAGCTAAGGACATCGCAGAGCGTTATGGCGTTATCGGCGGATTCTGAATATTTTTTCCTATAGACTATAATGGTACAATCCTCAAATGTGGATATTTCAAAAACAGTTTGTTTCATCGTCATAAAACAAATGGTGATACCCCCAACCCCCCCCCCACACAGACACAGGTACACCCACCTACTGACCTACCTTTCCTTCCCATGGAAGCCATATTTAAAGGGTAACTAAAGTCAAAAAAACTAATTTAGCTTATCCTCAATAAAAGATAGTTTTTTGGTTGTAAACACAAAAAAAGACATAACCCCTTAACCAGACCAGGTACACACAACCTACGATCTACTTATCCATTACGATGGCAGCAATACTTAAAAGGTAACTAAAGTCAAAAAAAACTAATTTTGATCAGTAATCAAAAAAGTTTTTTTTTTTTAACCCCCAACGTGATGATACAGGTATACACACTACTTATCTACTTATCCATTACATGGCAGCCATACGTAAAGGGTAAACTAAAGTAAAAAAAAAACGAAATTTGATCAATAATCAAAATTTTTTTTTTTAACTTGGAACCTGATCCAGGTACACACCTACTGACCCACCCTTCCATTTCCATGGCAGCCATATTTAAAGGGTAAACTATAGTAAAAAAAACACATTTTGACAATCATCAAAAAAGTTAGTATATTATCCCCCAACATGATATGAATACCACACACCCAAACTGACCTACCTTTAATGCATGTGACATATTAAAGGGTAAGTAATAATAATAATAATAATAGTAGTAATAAGAATTGGCATTATTGAGTTTTTAAAATCTGCAGCACAAACACACAAATCCCTTCAAAATGCAGTCTTCAAGCCAAATTCAAAGTTTACTTTCACTTCTAGTTAATGTATATAAACCCAGTGTATGCAATCACCTCAGACAGCTGCAGGGTAATGTGATACAGATCTCTATGCTGCTGTCAATCACGGGCAATCACTGGATACATTTTTGAAAACAAACAAATGTGCTTCTCACACAGCTCAATTGACAATGTAATAATCTAGTAAGTCTAGTAACAGTCTTATATATATAACAGCTATGTAAGAATCTATGTAACGTCATGTAAAACAGTCTATGTAACAGTTATGTAACAGTCTATGTACAAATTATTAACAGTCTATGTAACAATCTATGTAAACTGTCTATTAACAATCTATGTAACAATCTATGTAACAGTCTATGTAACAGTTATGTAACAGTCTATGTAAACAATCTATGTAACAGTTTATCTAACAGTCTATGTAACCAGGAGAGTTAAACAGCAGGATGCACAGAGCAGGCAGCAGAAGAAAGGGGGATTCCAGCACAAGGAATCCCCCTAAACACCGCCCTGCGACCAAGCGCCAGGGGATCGGTGATGTAAGGTGAATAACTCTTGGAGCAAGTATAGCATAAATGAGGTTTGGGAGTGCATACAGTATATCAAAAAAGGAGGGACGGAGATGCCCTGTAACACACTGGTGTATGGGCCTATAGCTTTTCATCATCACTTTTAATTAGGTTTTTTTCATCTTGTGCAACATCCATGGCTGGAAGATTTTTTGGGATCCAAAATTTCAATCTCAATTTATATCTTTTTATAATTATATTATGGATATATGGGCCTACATTTTCATTAGCGATATACAATACATATAAACTTCACATTAGGCCCTGCCCCGAAGAGCTTACAATCTAGCACATTATTTGACACATACAATCTATCAGATCTTTATGCTTATGGGGTGTATTTGGATTGGTATACATGGTATGGTGATTGGTCGACCTGCGGCCAATACGCAACCAACAATACTCAATAAAGGGGGCCGATGCAGACAGAAATTTTCGTCTGTCCCAACGACGTATGCCAACCACAGATGTACGTTGGGAATACTGGTCTGTCAGATTTGGCCCCTAACATTAGTGATATTAGATCAATCCTGAGCTGGACCAACACAATTACCTAATATCAATAATGTGTATGGCCACCTTAGTTCCGGCCTTATAGTACATTGGATGAAATCATAATAACAAGAATGGTCATCAGACAAAATTAAACTGTTGTTGCAACAAACTTGTGTTGAATAAAGAAGTTCATTCTGTAAATAAAAAACACAATCCCGGTCCCTCGTCTTCCTTTTTAATGAAAGTAAAAATAAAATGTGTAAATGATTGTATTGTGTAGCTCTGTAACAGTAGAAATTTAGAGGTGGAAACACATTAATTGTATTATGGGATGACCTAAAAAAGATAATTATTATCTCTTGATTGACTTAATAACTAATTATGTGCTACCATGGTTCTAAATCCTGGAACATCCAAAATGAAAAAAGTAAAGGATATGTATCTTATCTTGACTGGAACTAGGTGCATGTTTAATAGGACCATCCAATTTAGGGTAAAGACTTGTTGGCAAGGAGATACTTTAGTGCAATTATGTGGGTGTGGTGTATAGACAAAGAATGTGTTAATGTGTTTAGCAATGAGTGTGGATTGCTAGGTGAGTATACAGATGGGTGGTTAGAACTTAATTCAGACTGGTAATTGAAAATAGTTTCACTAATGTAAATTTGCAGGTTGATCAGAGGGTCTTTATGGCGGTGGCTGCAAATAGTGTTGTTTCCAGTTTCTAGAAATAGACAAGTTCAATGGTTGTTTTAAATGAATAATGAAATCTGATAAATAATATGTTGCCACATCTCAACAAAAGCAGGGTAAATGCAAACTGAATTTGGTAAGTTAGACATGAGCTATAAGGCTGGGTACTCAACAAATACCAATATGGGATACGCGCACACCGGGAAAATAGGACACTTGGACTGCAATCCAACACGCTTTATTCAGAACAGTGCCATAAAACAAACAAGGAATTCCCATAGCCTTACGCGTTTCGAGCGTACCCTCCGACTCTTACTCATAGGCTGGGTAACACAAAAGCCTTGAACATTCGATTTTCGAAAAATACGATCGGCAAACTCAAAAGTGGTTTCTGATTGTATTGTCGGGGATCTTCGAACGTTCGAGGATTTAGAAAATTATCGAAAGTAGCCTGTACATTTGCATATCTTGAAAATTATAATGAAGTCCCGTTAATCCAGACAGATCTTCGGATTTTGGAAGGCGTGGGGTTCCGTGTCGACCTGGGTTCGTGTCGGACCCAGGTCCCACCCTAATTATTATGATATCCACTGGGAAAGAGTATCAATAATGATGGACTAAATGTGATAATACAGTGAGGCGAAGTCAAACTATTTTCTCTAGTATTAATAAAGTTTTTTTTAATGGGCAATGATTTATTTCTTTTTAATAATAATAGAAAACATTCTGGTGTTAACATTTGGGGATTTGGCTGCTGACGCGATTCAGTCTGTTTAGTATAGATGAAGAAAGCTAACATCTTATGGTACAAGTTTTACTGCTTTAGTGCTGTTCAGTTTGTAAATTTGGTGCATGGGGGTTGATATACTTGGGTTGAGGTAATTCAATCGAAACGCTTAACAGGTCTTCCAATCAGATTTCTGTCATTACATTAGATCGACATCCAATCAAAAAAACATCTGCCCGTGTATGGGTAGCTTTACCCAGTAAAAAAGCATATGATGGTTGCTGCAAATTTACAGCACAGGCAAATATTTGCACCTCTATTGCATCAGCCCCGTCTGGGGAACACTTTAGTAACCTGAATGGGACACATTTCCTTGAAATGTAAACAGCAATGGTACACATAGGCTTTGTGAATGGGATTGATTCTGCACAATCAAAGTCCCTACTTGTTAATTTGCTGCCTTTCAAATCTTAACTTCCTTAACTCAAAAGAGAGATTTTATTAAGCTGCCTCTGTCCGTGAATCCAGTGAAGATAATAAATAGCCCCTTGTGCTTTGCATTTTGTCGCTTCCTCAATCCTATAACACAATGCATATATTGGTATGAAACGCCAATTCAATAAAACATTAAACCTATAGGCGTAGATTTCTTCTGAACATTCTAATATACAATAAAAGAAATCAGATGTCATTACATCTTTTAACTTTCCGTGAAATGTGTATTGTCGTCCTGTTCCAACCCCAAATTACTATTATAGACGAATTTAAGATTCCAGACTCCTATTATATAGGTCCACTTGCTAGTCTGTTTAGTTAGCACCGGTATATATCAAATAGTTTGTAAGCTCAGCTAGAAGCAATAAAACTTAGCAAAACACAAATGGCGGCAGGGGTGGTCAAGCAAAACTGAATTAATGTAACTGGGGGGTGGAAGGACATATCATGATGTGATACACCCAGAGCATCTGATTACAAATGATTGTGATTAAGCATTGTTTAGACATCACAAACTTGTGTATGTTAGCAGTTTGGGATTGTGTCTACTGACTGAGCTGATTAATGGCCCTAACGCTTAGACTAACAAAAGGAGCCTTGCGAACATTAACAAATTGGACCCAAACAGGGCTAGTTCCAATCTGTGTTTAGGCCATTGTTCTAACAAGTACATTCAGTGTTTAAAACAGTAGGGAATGTGTGGAACTCATTGGTTTCTGTGACTATCTGTTACATTAGCAAAATAGCCAAACATCTACTTTCAATAAAATGTAAATGGTTTGTATAGTGGAGGGAACTGAATGAAGTGGAGCACAAATGGGACTAAGGTTTACTTTTAAAGAAATTCAGGGAGCGGGATTTCTCAAATGAAGGAATTCAACCGAACTGGTTCATTCCTGGAGAGTTTAATATTTAATGGAGGTTACCAAGTCTCATATCAAGGAAAAAGATTATACCGTAAATAAGGACCCATGAGCATTATAGTTGATTTATTTAGGTAGCTATGGTGGTGGATTAAGGTTTTATACTGTGGATGGTTTGACAGATTTAACTTGTTTTTAAGTTGTCCCCACCACAGAGCTAATTATAAAGTCCAATACTAGAAGATGTTCATGGTACTGCAAGGGGTTTCTAGTTGGTAAACCCAGATAAAAGCTGGCATACATACCTCGGGATTACCCCAAATCAACATTCTATTGCTGTAAAGATATGGAATCCCTCATGTATAGCTAAAGGCAGGGGACATACAGTGATTACACAAAACGCACCCGACAGGAAAAAGCTTGCCCGCAGTGGGTCATTTAGGAATAGCGCATGCCTACCAAAATATATTCTATCCTATACCCTGCTTGAGATTCATTGATTGTGGGCCCTTGAGATTCATAGGCTTAATAAACTCGGTGCACTCCAGGGTTGGCTGTTATCCACAGAGTTGTGGTGGTACACCTAATGGACATTTCTTGTATCTCAGAATTAATAATGAGAATAATTAAGGGCAATAAAACATGTGTATTTACAACTCTTGGAGGAATTAGTGCGCAGACTGGAAATAAAGAGTGGAGGCAATTTGGAAATAAGAGGAGAAGCCAAATGGAAAGAAGTAAACAAATGGGAGCAGAATGGAGGGGGAAACAGGAGAGAAAAGTAATGCCAAGGTGAAGGGAATATAAATATTAAGAATACACTTAAATACAGTTAAAGATAGAGTTTAGAGTGAGAACGGTGAGCAGGGGGTGTGTACCGTATGTCAAGAAATCAATTACTGCATCCAGGGGTACAGAAGAAACAATGCCTTTAATAGTTGGTTACTAATCTGTTTTGATGCATTCAATGTTTATTCTTTGTTCTAACCAGATTCCATGGAGAGCAAGACCACAGCCAAATTAAATAGTGTTTTAATTGACAAATATAATTTAATGTGTTTAATATTGGCAGTGGATACACACGTCGGCCCTGGATTACTAATAGCAGATTCCAATGGAATTGTTTGGTGTATTGTGCAAATTACATAAACATTTACCTGAGCGAGGCCCCCAACCTCTGTATGCTGAGATGAGCATAGAAGCAAATACATTGGCTCATTTACCCAAAGACAATGGGCAGTTTTAATGCAACTTAGTGCAACTAACTCCATATTAGCCGGATGTGCTAATTTTGTGTAAGATTTCCCTTTTGGGATTTACTTTGGACACAAAGGCGATATTAAGCGCGGAGGGGAGATTTAACTGTAGCGATAGCAGACTCTGGGTAAATCGCCCCATGAGTCTATCAGCTTTTTAATAGTACGACGATATCATCAAGATATTCAGAAAATACAATTCCTAATGGGTCATTGGATTGGTCAGTTCACACCATACACCGATTGTGTGCATATAGGCCATGTGTGTGGTTAGCACTGACACAAATTTCAACCAATTATTTCAATTCTACTGCGCACTTGGGTTGCAAATTGCCCAGGATTGATGTATGTACATTATTTTCCCTGTTTTTGTACAAAAAAAATAATAAACATCCTTTATTTCAGCATTTGTAAATGTTCTGGAAAGATATTTATCATTGTACATAGAGATGTACAGTGGGTTCGAATAAGACCGGTTTCGAAAGAACTGGAGGTTTTGAGGTTCGACAAAATTTTGGAACTCCGGATTTCATGGAACCCGGATTTTTCGATTTATACGAAAATTGATATAGGTGGTATTGAAAATGGAATTGAAAAGTAGATATTATCAAAATGGAACCTCGAAAGTAGTGCTCGATTTCGTTAACCCATCGAAAAGGAATGTGGAAGTCGAAAACCCCGATATTGGAAAAAGATGTTTTAAAAAAAGTCTTGGTTATTTACAGGTTCCCCAGACCATTCCCCCAGGCCTCTGTGTCATTTATAGAACCGATTACAATTTGTTCTCAAAATGGACAGAAATTTCAAACATTTTTCTCCCATGGACTTCTATGGGTCCGTTTTCGAAATCTTAGAAAACGGAATGAAACAGTTTCGAACATCTCTACTTTAAATTCCATAGTCTTATTACTGATTATTACTGAATAAAATCATTTAATTAACCCCTGACTGTATTATATAGGAAATTCATGATGTGTTTTCAAAAGGGGTGCACTAAATTTTGGTTATGATATATATTTATCTACAATAATTTTCCATGTTTGATCTCTACCTAACAATTTTGAAAGAAATTTGCATACAGTTAATATATAAGATTCACCATTTTATCACAAATTATACTTGTACAATAAAGTACCTTCCAACAACCCATTTAAAGCACGGCAAGCAGAAATTTGTTTTGATAAGCATGCTGGAAAAATAAGAACCATGCTCTATTAATATGCTGGATTGTTATTATAATATATTGTATAAGAAATATAATATAACTAATATACCTTTTAAACCTGTGTCCGATTTGCCCATAAAAAACCAAAGTTCACGCAGCAATTCTAGTAGCTGTGATCCAAATTCCATTGTAGTTTTAACTGGTGAATTTTGTAGCAGAACCGGAGTTCTGACATCGAAATTAGTGCTTTAAAGGGACACTATACTGAAAAAGTACTTGCCTCACTTAATCTATAATTGAATACATGAAGTAGCACTTTTTTAGATTTGGGTGTTGCTGCATGCCTTAATCCAGCACACCATATTGGTTAGGAGCAGTATCCCCCCTCCCTCTTTACCACTCCCATTGTCATCCGACCTAACTTTTTTCCCACAAACCAATTGTTCAAGCCTGCACACAGCATACATCATTCCAACTGTCAAAACTCTGTCATCATTCCAGCTACAGTAAAACTACCACAGAAGAATAGTTTTTGAGAGCAAGGATCTGATTGACAGCTGAATTATAGGAAGTTTTTGATGGATATCTAAAGAAATAGGGGGCAGATCAACAAAAAAATGATACAGTGGAAGTTGGGGAAGAATGATAGTTTCCATTTATGGTCATTAAAGTAACCTATTTAGATGCCCTTAACAGTTTTATATAGCTAAAAAATGTAAATCTGTAAACATGATCCCATAAACCATGATCCTATTAATCTATGATCCCACAGAACAGTCAAACACTTACCTTACCTCTCCACTCAAGCTATTTATCAGCTGTTCATGTGCCGTGTTCGTGCCTGTAAGGTAAGTGTTGCGCTGTTTCCTGGGCGTTATATATCACAGCATTCTCACCTCCCTGTGAATAAAAAATACAGATTCATGTAAAAAAAATCGATTTAGAGTCCCATTAAGCTGGGATACACTTGGTAGAGCCTTCCACCTGACCGACGTTCGGCACTTCGACCGGTTTGGCCAGGAGGGAAGGATGTGGTCTTGGCAAAAGTGCGCAGGCCGACAGTTTGCTGCGACCAAGTGTGTGGTCTTTATGGATCAGCCATGGTTTTCGGATGTCCAACGTTTGTGTTCCATGCAATGTTTTCGGCCCAATCGACCAGTATAAAGTCCCAGGTTTAGGAGGAAGAATTTACTTTACAAAGGTTGGAAACTAGACTTGTACTGTTAAATCTTCATTTAAACTGTCATGGAAGAACACCCATCCCCGTCTGCTGGTTAAACAGGTTGAATATATTTATTCATGTTGTTTGGAGGGCACTGAGGATCTTGTGGTGGGCATGCCTGGTTATGTTATTATATAATCACATCTGTCATTAGAATACAAAAGGTATTGCGATAATGTATCCCCCCCACTGTAAATTCTAAGGATATTAGAAGTCACCAACGAGTTCTGTGACCATATAAAAGCACAAGGCCACAGGTCCATTTCTTACATATTTGCACAACAAACTTGATGTTAGCAGAACCTCCCTTATAGATTTGTGTGGCACCCCACTATACAGCCCTCTCCCATCTTGGAAGGTTAACAAAAGATCAGTGTGGACCCCCTAACCAACACCTCACTTCAGTTCTTGCAAACCGCTCCCATTCTTAGACAGGTTCATGCTGACTGAGGTTAGTCTTTCTTCTGTGTTGTTATATTTGCATTCTACTGCGTATAGTTTGTATCCATAGGGATTCATTAAGAGGGAGGGAGTAGTATAGTATAGTATTTGAGGTTGAATAAAGACATATATCCATCCAGTCCAACCCATCTAGCAATATCCTCATTTCCTGCCTAACTGTTGATCCAGAGGAGCAAAACCCCCCACCAAATTCATGAGGAGGAAAAAAAATTCCTTCCTGACTCAATCAGAAATATCCCTGGATCAACTCTTACTTTATGTATCAATACCAGTAACTTGCAACATTCCTGTTTGCAGAGAAACTCATCCAGCTTTTTTTTAAAACTGACCAATGAACCTGCCATAACAACGGAAGACAGTTCCATAGCTTTACCCGTTTCTACCAGTGAAAAACTTTCCGAAAATGAAGCCAAACCTTTTTTCTTCACTCTTAAGGGATGTCCTCATGTCCTCTGACATGTTCTATTGGTGAACAATGTCCCAGATAGTTTATTGTATGGCAAGCGCCTTTTCTCCAGCGTACATAATTGTAAATTTTTCAATCTCTCTTCATATTCAAGCTCCCCCAATCCCCTTATTCATTTTGTTGCCCTTCTCTGAACCCTTTCCATTTCAAAGATGTTTTGTTGTACACAGGATTCTAAAATTGCACTGTATATTCAAATGAGGCCTTACCAATGCTTTGTAGAATAACATATGCTGTGAAGGTTCTCATTCATCCAGGTCATGGTATATCTGTTGTATTCAATTAGGATCAACTGGACTTGAAGTTTAGATCTTGAAGACGTTTCGCTAGTCAACCGACTGGCTTTCTCAATTCAAAATGACTTGTACAAGAATCTTTGGCAATTATGTACCCAGGAAAATCCCAATTGCATATCACAGCCAAGTGTTAAGGGCGTGATTGGATAGTGGCTACGAGATGTTATAGGAACGCCCAGAGTAAGGTGTCAAAACAGATTGTACATGTTCAAATACAGGGATAAGTTCTATAAGCAAAAACACGGAGTGCTATGGGATCTCCAGTTTCACCCATGTGGCCAACCTTTACATGGGGAGGTAGAAAAAAGGCGCTAATACCTTTAAGGGCATAGCAAGCCCATGGCTCGCCACTGGTTCAGAGATGTGGATGACACCGGGTTAAAAACCACGAAGGAAGTACAAGCTTTCCACAGAACACACATCAATGTGGTAGACCCAAAACATCAAATTTACAAGGGATGAGGTACAAAACAACAATTGGCTTTCTTGGACTGCTTGGTAGAAGTTAAGGAAAATGGTAAACTGGAAGTATAGAGGTTTACAGAAAACCAACACACACCAGATCAGTATTTGAGTTTGACTCCCACCACCCTTTAGATACAAGCTGGGTGTCATCAGAACCCTGCCACGCAGAGCTGAGACATCCCCACTAGCACAGAGGCGAAGGCTAAAGAAATGAAACATCTCAGAGGAGCCCTTAAAACTTGGGATATCCAGACTGGGCCTTTGTCAAAGAAAGTAAAAGGAAAGAAAAGAACACGAATACCAACAGTGAAGGAGAGAAAAGCAAGACAGGAGAAAGAACATGGTCATCCCATATGTAGCAGGGGTCTCCAGAAATGAAGAAAATTTCAAAAACACCCGTATCCCTGTCTCTTTAAAACCGACACACCACTGAGGCAGCAAATTGGTACATCCGAAAGACCCAATACGAAACACAAGAAAAGCAACATCATTATGCAGTGCAGTGCAGTGAAGAATCTCTGATTTGTATGTGGGGGGAACCAAACAGCAACTGCATCAACGTATGGCCCAGCACAGAAGAGCCAATTCCTTGGGTCAGGAATCAGCGTGTACACTGCATCTTAAGGATAAAGGACATACCTTTGAAGATTGTAATGTTAACATATTGGCAAAGGACCGTGAACTAGTTCGGCACCAACTGTTCTGCCATGAACAATGCTGTTTTGACACCTTACTTGGGTGTTCCTATAACAACCTCTTAGCCTATCCAATCACGCCCTTAAACACTTGGCTGTGATATGCTAATTGGATTTTCCAGGGTACATAATTGCCAAAGATTCTTGTACAAGTCATTCTGAATTGAGAAAGCCAGTGGATGACTAGCGAAACGTTTCAAGAATTAACTTCAAGTCCAGTTGATCTAATTGAATACAACAGATATGTGTAGAACAACATTCTTCTCCCTTGAATCCATACCTCTCTTTATACAGACAACACCATGCTGGCTCTGGCTGTTGCTGCTGCACGCTTGCTTCCTTTAATGGTGGCCATACATATGTTCAATTTACTTACCCGAACGAGCGCTCCCGCGACATTCGGTAAATCCTGCCGGAACACCTCTCCCATTCTTCTATGCGTCGACATGCTCAGTCGGGTAAGTAAATCGAACATACGTATGGCAACCTTAAGTTTGTTATCCACCAAAACTCCAAGATCCCTTTCCAACAGGGATCACTTAAAGGACAATTATACTCACCTTCCCTCCGCTCCTCTTCTTTGGTCCTCACCCCTGTTACCAGGGTGAGGACTGAACTCTGAAACGAGCGTGCCTTCCTATTGGCCTCATCACCGACAGGGAGGGGGGGCGGACGCCTACCAGAGCAGCGTTTCAGTAAGTTACGCAACCACGGTGAGGACCTAGCAGTTCAGGTCCTCACCCTGGGTAACAGGGTGAGGACCAAAGAAGAGGAGCGGAGGGAAGGTGAGTATAATGTCCTTTAACACAGAGTCATTTATAGTATAGCCGCACAAGGATTTTTAAGTCCAAATGCATCACCTTACATTTCTCAAAATTGAATCTCATCTGCCACTTAGCTGCCCAATGTGACAATCTATCTAGATCCCCCTGCACGATTGCACATCCTCTAAGTTTTTAATGGATCGACAAATTTTGTGTCATCAGCAAACACAGAAACCTTGCTGACAGTACCCACTTCCAAATCATTAATAAATAGATTAAATAGAAGCGGCCCCAACACAGAACCTGTGGCACCCCACTTAGCACTTTAGTCCATAATGATGAAAGCCCCATTAACAACTACCTCTCTTCATCCCGTTAATCAACCACATTTTCTATCCATGTACAAATGTGCCACCCCAGACCAACAGGCCATAGTTATACATAAGTCGTCTATAGGGATGTATCAAAAGCCTTTGCAAAATCCAAGTAACTACTACTACGTTATCCGGTCTGGGAAATTTATTAAAAAATCTTATTTAGTGGTTTCTGTACCATATACTCGGTTAACCAAAGTTCACTTGCATCTTTATACCATTATTGCTACTATATGCTATGATACTGTAATTGAATCTCTTGTATACAGAGGGTAGAAAAATGATTCAAGACATTTACTTTATCTCCATCCTCCGTAACTAACTTTCCCCCCATTCATTAAGACGCCACATTTTCAGTCCTCATCTTTTTACTATTACATACTACATTTTTTTTAGGATTAATGATGCTTTGTTCAGCTATCCTAACTTCATTATTAAATTAGCTAGCTTGATTGCTTACTTACACCTTTACTGTTTTATAATCCCTAAAGGCCCTTTCCGTTCCCTCGACTAGGTTTTAAATGCCTTTTCTTCTTTCATTTTTTTCCTCTTTACATCAGAATTTAGCCACATGGGTGCAGATTTTTTTTTTACATTTATTTCAGGGGTATAAACTTAGTGTAAAATGGCTAAAATCCCCTTAAAGAAAAGTGTCTTGTAAAACAAGTTTAGTTTAATTGTAAGATGCAGCTTTAAAAAATCTTTCCCCCCCTTTTTTTTTCCCCTATGTCCTCTGAGCCTACCTGGTGGCTGTAAAGTTGCTGATATCTTGGATGGGAAGGTAAGGTGGTGAACTCCTCCCTTTGAGAGTTGCTTGCTTCCCCTCTTCCTTTAGCCGTAAAATCCGACGTGTGATGTCCAGGCGCTAGCAATTGTCGGCTTATAGGAGACACCAACAATGACATTACCCCCTTTCCTGTTGCCTTATTCCACCCATATTGCCTCGCTTTAACATCCATATCGCTAGTTATCTCTTCTTTTAAATTTGGCTTCAATTCTTTTTAACATAAACACATACTCCTCCCCTTTCCTTTTTTTCTCTGTACTGCCTGAACTAGGAGAATCCTTCTAAATTTACAGCCCAGTCTTGAGAACTATTCAACCACGTTTGCCTATACTATTACATCATACTTTCCAGTCAACCCATTATCTCCAATTCTCTTTCCATCTTGATGTGGCATACCGTGTTGTCAAAACCATCTCGTAATACTGGTCTAGAACCAACTCCAGTAGTTTCCAATGTTGTCCTATGGGCTCTGCAAGAAGCTTTTCTCTTCCCGGGAAATATCAGGACCAGGTCTAGACTGTGAATATGAGTGATCTTTGACAGCCTGATATGCCAATCTATATGGAACCAGGGACGAGGAACTGGTGGTTTACATCCTTACCCTGGGGAGGGGGTTAAAGTGGTATATGCCCTTTAAATAAAGTGGAGTTTTCAGTACTACAGATTCTGAGAAGCTTCAATATTACATCTTTGTAAAATATATTTGAAAGAAAACTATACTATCAAGCTAAAAAGAAGAAAGAGAGAAAGATGGACATTAATCCCAAACAGCTCTGGATGGCATTTCTCAGACAGTATTTCTAAGTCTAAATGCGCATGGGAGATAAATTTTCTAGGCTGCTATTTTTTAATTTTCACTTCCCATCCCATTAAATCAACTTTAACCATGCAAAAATATTGATGTGCATTCAAAGTGGCTTGTTCAAATCCATTAGAAAAAGAAATGTATCTTATAATAAAGCAAATGTTTGTTGAGGAATAAGGACTTCATGCTGCTATAAAACAATGAATAATTTAGTTTTCAAACTAGGTGGAAACCATATACATAAACACATAAAATGGAGCTTTGTGGCCTGGAACATTGAGCTCTTCACACAATGCAGCAGAAGAATAACCAAAAACTTACTTGCAGAGAATAAACCCAAATACAGACGTGTGAAGAATTGGAGTGTTGGAACGGCAAGTTTGGTTCCTTTTTTCAATTTTTAGAATTCCCCCCAAAATTTGAACATCTTAAAAAACCGAAAAATGAAACTATAGATGTGTCAATGGGAAAAATAATCCAAATAAAGCATGGTAACTTATGTAGATGGTTCAGGCAACTAGGAAATGGTTCACAGGAAAAAAAGGTAACTGAGGGTCGCACTCCAAATCTTTGGAAAATTTTATTGTGAACCACTCATATCCACATCACAACGTTCGGGGGAATACCCCCTTCTTCACCTGAAGAAACGTGTGACGTGGATATGTGTGGTACAATAAAATTTTCCAAAGATTTGGAGTGCGACCCTCAGTTACCTTTTTTCCTGTGAAACTAATGGTCCTAAGGGAAGTACCTAAGAGGTATTTGCACCCATGTGGGTAGAGTGCACCTCACCATTGTTATCCCACCTAGGAAATGGTCTTGGAACACGTGTGAATCACCAAGACATAAATAAAATTAATTTTCCTTCATGCAAGCTATTTTGGACCTTCCGCATGTATTTCAAGGCTACTTCCGGTAACACTTTAAATATGCGGGAACCTTCAAAAGTAGCCTCACGTTTTTGGTAACCCCCGAATGTAGCGCAATCAGTTTAGAATGCATCCGAACTGATTTAGGATACGGGAATTCCAATTCAGCCGTGGCTGAGCGGCCAAATATTTCAGTTAGGGTTGTCAATCCGTCGTGCCGGGCCTTTAAGTTTTTTTTTTCAGGATTCATTTTTTTTCCTAAGGGTTTTTGTAGGGAGAAAAACTCAAGATGTCAGTATTTCCCCCCTGTTCTTGCCAGTTCTGCATCTCTTCAGCATTTCCTAAATGCGAAAATATTATTTAGTACCAGTGTAAAAACAGTTTGTAGAGAGCAAAACCGCCAGCAGCTACAAAGCAACATTTGCTGAATGTATCTGAAGTCTAATGGTCACATTACAAATGTAGCTTATACAGAGAAATAGTGGTGCTGCAGGCTGTTTAAGTGAACAGACTGTACCCAGAACCCAAGGTTTTTCATGTGCTGACATAATTGCCTCAAATATGGATAAATGTTTGCATATTTTCATTGATATATTGCCAGATCAAGATGTTACTTGGGTAACATATCAATAAAGGAATATTAAATAAAAATACACAATCTAGAGATAAGCAAACATGTTCGGGAAAAACTCAATGCAACCTGAATTATTCAGACCGATTTGTAAATAAATTGTACCATCATTGCTATATTGCTTCTTCAAGCCCAACTAATTCACATCATTTTTGCATGTATTTTTACACAGTCAGGGTATATTTATGAAGCAAAGGTTTTCTTAAATCCTTCTGATGTTGAAAATTGAATCAGTATTTTTTAACTACCTAGATAATTTATGGCCTTCCCAAATACTAACGTGTTTGGGAAAGAGACGCACACATCGATACACAAATACCGTAGGCTTAAATACACGGGTAGATTTTCTTCTGAGCGACTGTTTGACACTAGCGAGCAGTCAGCAAGGAATCATCACCGTTGAACATGCGACCACATTTGTTGCCGTGCCGGTGGTGAAATCTTTTCAGATTGGTCGGTTGGACCAAAAATTTTTTTCGTGTACACAGCCTAATGGGCATCTCCACTCTTAAAACAGAAAACTAGTAACTGTCAGTTCCATGTCCCAACCCCAGAACATTAAACGCATTATAACCAGATATTTAAGGACAATTGAGTAAGTGTCTCCTCCCTCAATGCAGTCAATCAGAGTGATAGGTTGGTACCAGTAATTGTGTCTTGGGGAGGGTCACTCCAGTGCCAGTGGTTCCCCCTCTGGAAAAGGGGTCCTATGTGACTTTCTAAGATTGCACAACCCTAGTCCCTGATTTAATAAAATTAGTTACTGAAAATTCATACCATTGTTAATTATTACCTATATATGAAATGACCCATACAGGTAAGCATTAGCATGCATTTAGTATATCAGTGGAATGTTTGCTTACAATGAGCTACAGATCCCTTTGATTTGGGCTTTAGTTGCATTTGAAAACGTTTTTTTTCACTAAGGTATTTTTGTTCATATTATTGCTTTATCGCTCTATCCATCTCTTTCCCCTGAAAGATTTACTTTTAAATATGCAGGATTGATTCAAAATCCCAAAACAATCAATTTTGCAAAAAATCCTAAAACAATTCAGGAATGAGGATGCAAAAACCTGCCTGGATTTGTTCTATGGCAGGCTCCAGGGCTGGAATTTGAAGACATAAACTGAAATTTCCTGTTGGTCACAGTATTCAAAGTTCTGCACCAAATGTAACTGGTAGTTTAGATCAAACACAATTTAATGTCAGAATAAATGTTTCTACATGAAACCAGGTTCATCCCTATTCAGGAATGGTCAGGCATACAGTATCTGATTAAAGTACTGAGTCAGAAATCAATCCAGGCCAGAATATAATAACGTAAAAAAAATATTGGGGGAAAGATGAACTGATTTCAATACATGTCATGTTTGGCTTGAAAAAAAATGTTCATAAGTTAAGTAAGCACCCAACAGTCAAAGAAAAGAGAACCGTGCCCCAAAAACTAGATCATGTGCACTTGATTATTTTAATGTTGCAAAAGTGTACTAAACTGTGAGCATTAGTAGTGGCTAGAACACAAAATGCTGGCTGTATAAAGCCATGTGTATAAAATGTGGACCAGATAATGGATATCGAAAGTTAGTTGGAATCTGTAGAGTTTCCTTTTAGACAGTAAAACATGTAAAACAGAATCTCATAACCACACTACATTTCTTGTATTGTAATCACAACTTATCGTTATATTCTTTTTTTTTTCTCCATAAACAGACATTTTCCACATTTTTGAAGTTAAAAAAAGTTTAGAAATGTAATTGAATCTCAAGATTGGATTATTATGGGTAACACTTGACTGGGTCAAAATGACTTTGGTAAAGGAACAGCAATTTTACAGCGTACTTCACATTGATTAAGAAATGTGTGAGAATGAAAAAAGAAGGGTATGAAGTGTAATCGTCATCATTGCATTGTATGAACAGAGTTCTTTGGAGAAGAATAATTGAGAAAGCTGTTTTAAGTTGCATGAGTAGTATAGCTAAGTAGGTGCATGGATAAATATTTGTAGTGTCAAATTTATGTTTATTTTAATCATACAAGAAAAAAAACCTTAACAACCTTAAAAACCTTAATACAAACACACTTTCTCTATAATACATTGCTTCAGCAATCCACACTTATTACTATTACCTGGATTGTCGCTGGGGGAGGGGCACCGGGTGCAGATAGACTACAATGAAAATCAAGAGAAGTCAATGGCAGTACACTTCTTAATCACGAGAATGTTAGCATTGACTTTTATTAGATGGGATTATTGCACCATATGCAGGATTTGAGCATAACCCTAAAAAACTGATATAGACAGAATAAGTAATCAACAGTCTAGGATTTGTCTGGAAAGGTCATGTATTAACTTAAATTTTGAAAATCCTAATGTGAAAGCTTTTTTCCAGAACACCTATACATTGAAAGATTTTCTCTAGTAAGTGGAATTAGTAGAGTAAGTAAACAGATTTGTAACAAAAAAAGGCTTCCGTTGTTGCCAGTACAAATCATAGCCCATAGGCTTCAAAGAGCCACACCCCCTGACCCCAGTTTTACGTCTCTATGCACAGAGAGTTCTAGCTTCGTTTATAGTGAAAGATAAAGCTTTAAATGTATCCACGCTTATTGTTGAGTTGCTGGTGGTGCATTTATATAATTGCTGTGTTTCTAGGAACACAAAAAAAACAAGTTCAAATCCCTAGTTTACTTATGAAACAGTACAGCGTGAATTTCTGACAGCCTTTCTGGAGCAAAAAAATAGTAAACTGATTTTCATGGCATTTACTGAAATGTACTTGATCAATTGCATCTGCAGTGGTGGCTCGCTGTAAAGTGCTGGGTTTGCAAACAAATAGACCATTAAGACACAGGTTCATTCTCCAAGCTTCCTTTTTGTTGTTTCTATATGTATCTAGCAAAATATAGAGATTCTACATGTACTGATATCCCACCTAGTAGTCCTTCTGGCACAGATGTAGAAATCTTCTTTTTAGCAAGACACAGTATAGATGGTTGCAGGTTAAATTCCCTATATTTACTTTTTTTTTAACTGAAATGTTTATTTCTGTTCTTACATCCATGCTAGCAAAGAAATAAACTGCAAAGATTATTTTTGTATGAATTTATAATTGTTAGGGACATGAGCATTTGTAATGTCTTACATAAAAACTGCACTAACTCTGTTTCAGAAGAAGGGATGATCTCTAAGCAATAACACGACAGGCTGTCAGCTTCCAGGAACCAAGGCTGCAGCTTCCTGTGATCTGGTTGTTCCCAGATAAGGGAATTATGGGAGTTGACCACAGGTTATTTTATAAATCACCCAGCATTCAGAGTAAAGGGAGAGTTGAGACACAGCTTTTTGATCTTTGTCAATGTTCTCTGGAGACTTTAGTTCCCCTTAATAAGAATATGTTCAATTTAGACAATTAGATAAAGATTGTTGTATATAGTTAGATAAACTGGACTTGAAGTTAAGTTCTTGAAGAAGTTTCACTAGTTTCTGACTGGCTTTCTAAATTCAGAATGACTTGTACTTGACTTTTCGAGTCAAAGACCGCTGCCCCCCCCTAAACTTTATATTAAGTTTTACTTAATGACAATTAACGACTCATTACAATTATAGATGGTGATAAGGAAAGGTTTATATACAGTAAACTAGAAAGGGGAAGTTTAAGTATAAACTTGAATTTGGCTTGAAAAGACGCTTTTGGAAGGGAATTGTGTGTTTGTGCTGCAGATTTTAAAACTCAATAATGTCAATGAAGAGGAATTGTTGTGTTTTACTTACCCTTTAAATATGTCACATGCATTATAGGTAGGTCAGTTGTGTGTGTGTATTCATATAAGGTTGGGGGATAAAATACTAACTTTTTGATGATTGGTCAAAATGAGTTTTTTTTAACTTTAGTTACCCTTTACGTATGTCTGCCATAGTAATGGAGGGGTAGGTCAGTAGGTGTGTGACCCGTGTCGGTTTGAGAGTTAAAAAAAAAACTTTTTTGATGATGGTCAAATTAGTTTTTTTGACTTTAGTTACCCTTTAAGTATGGCTGCAACAGTAATGGAGGGGTAGGTCAGTAGCTGTGTACCTGTATCACGTTGGGGGTTAAAAAAACAAAGTTTTTGATATTGATCAAATTTGCTTTTTTTTACTTTAGTTACCTTTAAAGTATGGCTCACCAGTAATGGATAAGTAGATCAGTAGGTGTGTGTACCTGGGTCTGATGGAGGGGTATTATTTTTTGTGTTTACAACCATAAAACTATTTTTATTGAGGATAAATCTAAATACTTTTACTTTAGTTACCCTTTAAATATGGCTGCCACCATAATGGATAAGTAGATCAGTAGTGGTGTGTACCGGGTCTGGTTGAGGGGGTATGTCTTTTTGGTTTACAACCATAAAAATCTTTTATGAGAATAAATCTAAATTATTTTTTTTTTAACTTTAGTTACCCTATACATATGGCTGCCACAGTAATGGATAAGTAGTTAGTAGGTGTGTGTACCTGGGTCTGGGTGAAGAGGTATGTCTTTTTTGTTTATAACCATAAAACTATCTTTTAGAGGATAAATCTAAATTAGTTTTTTGACTTTAGTTACCCTTTAAATATGGCTTCCATGGGAATGGAAAGGTAGGTCAGTAGGTTGGTGTACCTGGGTCTGTGGGGGGGTTGGGGGTATCACCATTTGTATTATGAAAAAAAAATGTTTTGAAATATCCACATTTGAGGATTATAGTCTATGGGACAAATTGTCCGGAAATTCGCAGATAACGCCGTAATGACGCGGATTCCTTAGCTAGAAGATAACACAATTCTCCTATATGCCCCGCACATCTGTACCGAATTCATGTCTCTAGCTCAAAAACTGTGGGAGGAGATACGGTCCAAAAAAGAATAAAACGGAAGAAGATAAAGAAGAAATAGAAAGAACAGTAATTTGCTTTACTTCTATCAATTCTAAAGTACACATTCTGTGAAGAACAGCCACAAAATTCATTCGATCCAATCTGAGTGTTTAGAGCAATAAAAAACGGGGGACACCCAATAAACCGCACAAAGCAGGACTGAGTTAAAATGAGTGGGCAAGTTTTATCAGAACAAAAATAAATAAACCACGCCTACTGTGGCGAGCTGCACCCTTGTATTCAAAAAGTGCCATGTGATCTCGCCGTCTCCTTGAGCCCATACGAGTCAGTCCCGCCTCCTGAGAACAAATCCATGCAAAAATGAACAACAGCGAGGAGGTCTCGCTGAGGAATCGGAAGTTCCGTGAAATGCGTCAGGCCACACACCCTTTTCCTCCTGCTATTGTCTGACATGTAGTATCCTGAAGTTTTTAAACATAACAATAAAGATATACTTTTTATGGATTAACGTTGGTCGCCATTGGATTGACTCAGAGCAGGATTACCACAAGACAACCCTAGGCACCGGTTTCTCCTCAAAGAAATTTATTAGGAGATAGAAAGTACCAATCCCACTCCCTGCCCCTGGTACTTTTCTTTAAACGTTTTTTTTTTTAATTCATACGAGCTATAGTTCTCTTTAAACTAATTTAGAGAGTCACTTATAGGTATTCATCTTCATGAAAGCGCAATAGGTCTCATTTACCAAGAAAGTTTCTGATTCAATTGCAACTTTCAGAAACATTTGCTATAGTTTATGAATTGTGTGTGATTTTTAATGAAATAATTAAGGGCAACTATGCCCATAGAAAACATCTGAAATTATAACAGGTTGGTCATACACAGCAGATCGCTTGCTCAGTGCACACAGCACACTCTACAATGTAGGAGGTAGTCACGCATGCACACTGAAGCAAGCAATGAGCTAGCCACCTCTCCCTGAATGGAACGTTGACAGCTCATCGCTCATGCATGTGCCCACTTAAGAGGTAGGAGTAGTATTTCCTACCTCACTGAAATAGAGACTTTCTATTGCAAAATGTTTTGGGCAGGCTTTCTTAAGCTTGAACTTTCTTAGTTGTCCTTCAATCCCCTCATTACAACATTAAAGGCATTTAATGATTTGTTTTCTAGGATTTCTATGGAACAAAAAAAAAAAAAATAAAGTTTGCATTTTTAATTAATTCCCCAACCATTGGTCTAGAGTAGGGGCCAACTGGAAAACTGCTTGTGACTGTATCATATTTAGTGTATACCCAGAGATAAAATACGACAAACGGATACATTAACATTGCAAAGTAGGTAATATCCAACAGTGTAGGGATTCCAATGCACACTACACCCGGATGGGTGCCAATGTCTCAAAACCCCCACCTAGGGTAGGGTCTAGGATCTAGGAATATCATTTACAAATGAGTTCCAAATCAAAGTGTGTAATAATGAACCACACACATCAAATCACAACGTTTGGGGCTGTTAGCCCTTCCTCGGGTGATATGTGGTTCATTATTAAAAACGTTGATTTGAGGTGCGACTCTCTCATTCATTATTAAACATGTTGATTTATAATTGGACTCTCATTTCATTATTAAACACGTTGATTGGAGTATGACTCCCTCATTTCATTATTAAAACACATCGAATGGAGTGCGAATCTCTCATTTTATTATTAAAACAGTTTATTTAGAGTGCGACTCTCTCATCATTATAAACAATGTAAATTTGGAGTGCGATTCTCTCATATCATTATTAACATGTCGATTTGGAGTACGACTCTCTCATTTCATTATTAAACATGTTGATTTGGAGTGCGACTCTCTCATTTCATTATCAAAACATGTTGATTTGAGGTGCGACTCGCTCATTTCATTTAAAAACTTGATTTATAATGTGACAGCTCATTTCATTATTAAAACATCGATTTGGAGTGCGACTCTCTCATTTCATTATTAAACAGTTGATTTGGAGTGGACATCTCTCATTTTATTATTAAACACGTTGATTTGGAGTGCGACTCTTCATTTTATTATTAAACATGTTGATTTGGAGTGCGACTCTTATTTCATTATTAAAAAAGTTGATTTGGATTGCGACTCTCTCATTTCATTATTAAACACGTGTTGATTTGGAGTGCGACTCTTATTTTATAAACACGTGATTGAGGCGCTCTCATTTCATTATTAAACACGTTGATTGGAGTGCGGACTCTCTATTTATTATTAAAACACGTTATTTAGAGTACGACTCTCTCATATCATTATTAAACAAGTTGATTTGAGGTGCGGCTCGCTCATTTTGTCATAAACACGTTGATTTAAGTGGTCTCTCTATTTCATTATTAAACACGTTAATTGAGGTGTGGGACTCTCTTTTCCTTATTAAACACGTTGATTTTAATGCGACTCGTCATTCATTATTAACAAGTTGATTGGAGTGTTACTCTCTCATTTCATTATTAAAGACGTTGATTTGAGTGTGACTTTCATTTCGTTATTAAACACGTTGATTTGAGGTGCGACTCTCTCATTTCATTATTAAACACATGATTTGGAGTACGACTCTCCATTTCATATCAAACACGTTGATTTGAGGTGTGACTCTCTCAATTCATTATTAAAACATTGATTTGAGTGCGACCTCTCATTTCATTATCAAACACGTTGATTTGAGGTGTGACTCTCTCATTTCATTTTAAACACATTGATTTGAGTACGACTCTCTCATTTCATTATCAAACACGTTGATTTGAGGTGTGACTCTCTCATTTCATTATTAAACACATTGATTTGAGTACGACTCCTCATTTCATTATCAAACACGTTGATTTGAGGTGCGACTCTCTCATTTCATTATTAAACACATGATTTGGAGTACGACTCTCTCATTTCATTATCAACACGTTGATTTAAGGTGTGACTCTCTCATTTCATATTAAACACTTGATTTGGAGTGCGACTCTCTCATTTCATTATTAAACACGTTGTGTGAGTGGACTCTCATTTTATTATTAAACACGTTTATTTAGAGTGCGACTCTCTATATCATTATTAAACAAGTGATTTGAGGTGCGGCTCTCTCATTTCATTATAAACACGTTGATTTGTAGTGCGAATCTCATTTCATTATTAAACAACATTGATTTGAGGTGCGACTCGCTCATTCGTTTATTAAACACGTTGATTTAAAGTGTGTCTCTCTCATTTCATTATTAAACACGTTGATTTGAGGTGTGACTCTCTCATTTCATTATAAACACGTGATTTATAAGTGACTCGCTCATTTCATTATTAAACAAGTTGATGTGGAGTGTGACTCTCCCATTTCCTTATTAAACAAATTGATTTGGAGTGCGACTCTCTTATTTCATTATTAAACAGTTGATTTGAAGTGCGACTCCATTTCATTATTTAACACGGTGATTTGGAGTGCGACTCTCTCATTTCATTATAAACAAGTTGATTTGGATGCGACTCTCTCATTTCATTATTAAACACTTTAATTGGAGTGGACTCTCTCATTTTATTATTAAACACGTGTGATTTGAGGGGACTCTTCATTTCATTATTTAACACGTTGATTGGAATGCGACTCTCTCATTTCATTATTAAACACATTGATTTGGAGTGCGACTTCATTTCATTTAAACAAGTTGATTTGGATTGTGACTCTTATTTCATTATTAAAACACTTTAAATTGGAGTGCGACTCTCATTTTATAATTAAACACGTTGATTTGAGGTGCGACTCTTCATTTCATTATTAAACACGTTGATTTGGAGGCAACTCTCTTATTTCATTATTAAACAAGTTGATTTGAAGTGCGACCTCATTTATTATTAACACGTTGATTGAGGTGCGACTTTCTCATTTCATATTAAACACATGATTTGGGTACGACTCTCTCATTTCATTATTAAAACAGTGTGATTTGAGGTGCGACTCTCTCATTCATTATTAAACACGTTGATTTGGAGTGCGACTCTCATTAATATAAACACGTTGATTTGGAGTGCAACTCTCTTTTCATTATTTAACACGTGTGATTGGAGTGCGACTCTCTCTTTCATTATTTAAACAGTTGATTTGTAGTGCGACTCTCATTTCATTTTTAAACACATTGTTTGAGTGCAAATTCTCATTTCATTAAACACGTTGATTGGAGTGCGACTCTCATTTCATATTAAACACGTTGATTTGGAGTGTGACTCTCATTATTATTAAAACACGTTATTTAGAGTGCGACTCTCTCATATCATTATTAAACAAGTTGATTTGAGGTGCGGCTCTCTCATTTCAATTAAACACGTTGATTTGGAGTGCGACTCTCATTTCATTATTAAACACATGATGGGTGCGACTCCTCATTCGTTATGAAACACGTGATTTAAAGTGTGTCTCTCTCATTTCATTATTAAACACGTTGATTTGAGGTTGACTCTCTCATTTCTTATAAACACGTTGATTTATAATGCGACTTGCTCATTTCATTATTTAACAAGTTGATTTGGAGTGTGACTCTCCCATTTCATTATAAACACATGATTTGGAGTGGACTCTCTCATTTCATTATTTAAAAACATTGATTTGGAGTGCAACTCTCTTATTTTCATTATTAAACAAGTTGATTTGAAGGTGACTCTCATTTCATTATTAAACACGTTGATTGAGGTGTGACGTCTCATTTTCATTATTAAACAAGTTGATTTGGAGTGCGACTTCATTTCATTATTAAACACGTTTATTTGGAGTGCGACTCTCTCATTTCATTATTAAAACATTGATTGGAGTGCAACTCTCTATTTCATATTAAACAAGTTGATTGAAGGGCGACTCTCTCATTTCATTAATAAAACACGTATGATTTGGAGGGCGACTCTCCATTTCATTATTAAAACACGTTGATTTGGAGTGCAACTCTCGTTTCATTATTAAACACATAATTTGGAGTGCGACTTTCATTTTATTACTAAACATGTTTATTAGAGGCAAACTCTATATCATTATTAAACAAGTGATTTGGAGTGCGACTCTCATTCATATTAAAATATGTTGATTTGGAGTGTGACTCTCATTTCATTATTAAACACATTGGTTTGGAGTGGACTCTCATTTAATTATTAAACATGTTGATTTGGAGTGCAACTCTCTCATATCATTATTAAACACGTTGATTTGGAGTGTGGCTCTCTCATTTCATTATTAAACACGATTTGGAGTGCGACTCATTTCGTTATTAAACATGTTGATTTGAGGTGTGACTCTCATTTCATTATTAAACACATTGATTTGGAGTGTGACTCATTCATTATTAAACACGATTTGGAGTGCACTCTCACATTTCCTTATTAAACATGTTGATTTGAGGTGCGACTCTCATTTATTATTAAAACCGTTGATTTGGAGTGTGACTCTCATTTCGTTATTAAAAACATATTGATTTGAGGTGACTCTCATTTCATTATTAAACATGTTGATTGAGTACGACCCTCATTGCATTTTAAACAGTGATTGAGGTGCGACCTCTCTCATTTCATTATAAACACGTTGATTGAGTGCGACCTCTCATTCATTATTAAACATTTGTTGATGGAGTGGACTCCATTTCATTATAAACAGTTGATTTAGAGTATGACTCTATTTCATTATTAACAAGTTGATGTTAGAGTACGACTCTCATTCATTATTAAACGGTGATTTAGAGTGGACTCTCATTTAATTGATTAAACATGTTGATTGGAGTGCAACTCTTCATATCATTATTAAAAAATGTTGATTGGAGTGTGCTCTTCATTTCATTATTAAACAGATTTGGAGGCGACTCATTTCGTTATTAAACATGTTGATTTGAGGTGTGACTCTCATTCATTTATTAAACACATTGATTTGGAGTGTGACTCATTTCATTATTAAACACGATTTGGAGTGCAACTCTACATTTCCTTATTAAACATTGATTGAGGTGCGACTCTCATTTCATTATTAAACACGTTGATTTGACGGAGTACGACTCTCATTTCATTATAAACACGTGATTTGAGGTGCGACTCTCTCATTCATTATTTAAACATGTTGATTTGAGGTGCGAATCAGATTTGGAGTGGACTTCATTTCATATATTAAACACTGTGGATTTGGAGTGCGACTCTCATTTCATTATTAAACAAGTTGATTTGGAGTGCGACTCTCATTTCATTATTAAACACAGTGGTTGGAGTGTGACTCTCATTTCATTATAAACACGATTTTGAGTGCGACTCTCATTTGTTATTAAACTGTGATTGGGTGCGACTCTCTCATTTCATTATTAAACATGTTGATTTGAGGGCGACTCTCATTTCATAAACACGTGATTGGAGCGTGACTCTCATTTGTTATTAAAAACTGATTTGAGTATTGTGTAGGTGTATACTCATTCATTACTAAACACATTGGTTTGGAGTGTGACTCTCATTTTATTATTAAACACGTTGATTTGGAGTGCGACTCTCATTTCATTATTAAACACATTGATTTGAGGTGCGACTCTTCATTTCATTATTAAACACATTGATTTGAGGCTGCGACTCTCTCATTTCATTATTAAACACATTGATTTGGAGTGTGGCTCTTCCTTTCATTATTAAACACGATTTGGAGTGCGACTCATTTCGTTATTAAACATGTTGATTTGAGGTGTGACTCTTTCATTATTAAACACATTGATTGGAGTGTGACTCATTTCATATTAAACACGATTTGGAGTGCAACTCTCACAATTACTATAACATGTTGATTTGAGGTGCGACTCTCATTTCATTATTAAACACGTTGATTTGGAGTGTGACTCTACATTTCGTTATTAAAACATATGATTTGAGGTGCGACTCTCATTTCATTATTAACACATTGATTTGGGAGTAGACTTCTTATTTCTTATTTAAAACGTTGATTTGAGGTGCGACTCTCTCATTTCATTATTTAACAGTTGATTTGAGGTGCGACTCTCTCATTTCATTATTAAACATGTGATTTGAGGTGGACTCATTTCATATTGAACACGTTGATTGAGGTGAGACTCTCTCATTTATATTAAACAAGTTGATTTAGAGTAGGATCTTCTCATTTCATTATTAAACAAGTGATTTAGGTATGACTCTCTCATTTCATTATTAAACAAGTTGATTTAGAGTATGACTCTTCATTTCATTATTAAACAAGTTGTGATTTAGAGTACGACTCTCTCATTTCATTATTAAAAACGGTGATTTAGAGTGCGACTCTCTCATTTCATTATAAACACGTTGATTGAGTAGACTCTCTCATATCATATTAAACAAGTTGATTAGAGTGCGACTCTCATTCATTTGTACATAGTAGTTAATAGTCCATTTTGAACTTTCCATCTACCTATAACCACAGCATATCATTGTGCCTGCAATATGTTTACGGTTTAACAGGAAAGTGCAGCATGTTATGAATCCGAAATAGATATATGGGAGTTGTAGAAGAAATTCTTATTCTTATAACCGTATCTATTTATTAGTGTAGTATACAGATGGAGTTTGTGAGCCCTCATCAAATGTGCATCAACACAGCTAAAGGACCCAGGAAACTTCAAAGCAAATCATTTGTTTCCCTTCAGCCCCTCAGAATATCAAAGGAAATGTTTACACACATGTCTGAATGTTGTGCAGGAAATATGCTGATTTGTTTAGCTAACACTGAAAATGTTTAGGGAAATATGTTGATTTATGCAGTTTGTTCATTGGAAAACATATATGGACATAAAGGAGAACTATTGTGAGTATAAAGGTTTTTCAAAAATAGTTAAAATCAAAAGAAGCTGGGGCAGGGAGGTAGGATTAACACCTTTTTTTTTACCTCATTTGAATGTTAAAATGTGGATAGACATTACTGACACATTAATGATAATGGTTATTGTATTAGTCAATGTATAGAAAATTATTATTGCTATAAACAATATCAAAAAATCAAATATACAATATGCTGATTGTAATTCCCAATAAACGCGGAGCATCACCATGCAGAAATGTACTTTAATATAAGTTTATTAAAGGGCATGTCCACCCTTTTAAAAAAAAAATGTATATGTTGTAGGGCTAGTTCACAGAGCCCCAACCGCTATATTATATGTATAAGAAAGTCCCCCATTCGTTACTTACCTTCCCTCTCTCCGCCACAATGCCTGGCCTTCTGCTTGCACAGAACTGCAAGCAGGGGCCAGACTGGCAGCTGCGTCTGTGATTGGCTGAGAGGCAGCCAATCACAGACGCGGCTGCCGGCAGTTCAGAACGCCGGAGGAGATAAGGAAGTTAAGTAAAGATCGGGGGACTTTCTTATAAATATTTTATTGCGGTTGGGGCTGGGGGAACTATCCCTGCTATCTGGGAAAGGGATTTTACACAAGGGGGAGGGAGAGGAAAACTGGTGGGAGGGGGGGGAGAGTGAAGGGCTGCCCTGAGCAAGCCAAAAACCTCTGAGAGGACAGCTCAGAGACGGAAACAATTTCACTGGTGGCCTGGCTCCTGGTGGTCAGTTTTTTTAACTTTGGGGGGACATTACAGGAGAACCATTTGGAGCTGGGATATAAGGTAGGGATTTTTATACACTACATAGTGGGGCCAGTAGTGGGTTAAATTTTAGTTTTGGGGGTGGCTTTAAGCAAGAAAGCACACGTTACGATTATGCAAGAGCTTTTTATCTGATCGTGCCTGAGATGCATTTTGCATATTTTCAGGGAGATTCAATAAAAGTTCTTATCCTTTAAAATTATGCTAACTTTGCCCCAACCAATCAAATCTTATTTAGAGGGGAACTGTGGTACAAAAATGACTTTAGGTAAATTAATAGGAATTGCTCTCCTGAGAATTTTTGCAATTTATTTTCATTGTTTATTTTGCATAGTTATGAAGATATTTACATTTTTGTGTGTGATATGGCAGCATCATCACCAGGTCCCCTGCACTTCCTGCTTCCTGCTCTGAAACCATGTCAGTCAATCTGCCCTGTGTCTCCTTCTCCACTTTGCAGCCCCCCTGGTCCCTCCCACTCATGGATCCCATGGTCCCTCCAGTTGCACGCCCCCTTGGCCATTCTCTTACAGCCCCTTGTGGCCCCGCCCACTCATGGGTGCATAAGCCCCGCTGACTCATGGGTGCACAAGCCCCACCCACTAGTGGGTGCATAAGCCCTGCCCACTCGAGGGTGCATAATGCACAAGCCCCACTCGCGGGTGCACAAGCCCTGCCCACTCACGGAGACCACAGTTCCCCTTTAACATTAGAAAGATAACATCTGATGGGTTGGGGGAAAATTAGCACCATTTTAAATGATAAGAACTTTTATTGAATAACCCTGCTAGTCTTTGCTAAATTGTGTGTTGTCTTTAGTATTAATTGTGTATATCATTAATTTGCACACTGCAACTACAGCAAATAATCCATGAGGGAGACAATTATACTACAATCACCCACCCCTTCCCACTTAAATACAATCTTATTAGCCTTAAGTCACACTTAAAACATCAAGCATATAAGAAAAATATTTATAGAATACTTTTAAAGGGTATCTCCACCCCCCAACCAAAAATGTTCTGTAGCGTGGGGTACCCCAGCCCACTGCCAACCACCATGTTAGATTTTTTAAAATAGCTCCAGAAACATTGTTCATTCCATTGGGTCCCTGCTCCTGGCTCTCTGCTTGCTGGAAGCTGCAAACATGGTCCAGACTGGCAGCTAAGTCTGTGATTGGCTGAGAGTCAGACACACCCACAAACCTGGTCAATATGGGGCTGATGTAATAAAGGGTATCATTTACAGCAGCCAATCAGATGCTAGCTTTTTATTGGGTTACTATAGTTACATAACATCTGATTGGCTGTTGCAAATTAATAGCACATGCAAACCTTTGCACCTTTTTATTGAATCGGCACCTATAAATTAAGATAAATTACTTTAATATAGTTATTTGTGAAAATGTAATAATTACCTTTTAGCTGTTATCATCGTATAATTGTCATGATATTTTCATGGAGGGTCCTACAGTTGCTGGTTCCGTTCCTCCCATAGTGTATGTTTTCAACATGACCAGTATAAAGCTCCAGTATCAGTAATAACTGATACTGCGGGTTCATAAATACGTCCCAAATTGTTAGGCTAGCGCTGGCTCAAACATTTGTTATGCCTAAAATGTACTGAGATATGCCAGCCTTAGACCTGATAATTACTGATCAGTCCAGTTTTGCAAACAAAAATTATCAGTTTTACCAATTAGGCATTTGAAATGTTCTGTTGGACACTGCACGCTAATGTATAGTGTTGTCTTTTAGGCTTGCTTGCTTTAGTACAGTGATTGGTTTTGGGATGATTGTTTAGGTCTATGGTTCCTTTTTATTGTTCATGTTAAAGATTCAATTAAACTGCTTAATAAATATAAGATAAACTATGAAAATTAACATGGTTCATTCTAACTATTTAACGTCTAAATTGCCCTGCACATGAACGTGAATTTATCTTTAACTCAGTTCCATCCCTTAAGGTTACAACTCTTAAAGGGACATTATAGTGCCCAGAACTACTTGTGGTGAGCTTTAAGATTACCATGCTAAAAAATTGAAAAGTGAATTGAGGGGACTTTTTTTTTTATGCAAAACCATTTCGGCCTCAGATATACAGTTTGCTTTCCAGTCAATGAGCTGATATGTTGGGTCTCTAACAAAGAGACTTCGATTGGTCTAAAATATCTGAAAATCCTTTTGTGATGTTCTTAAACATTTAGGATAATGGACTATTTTTGTTGCTCACTGAATAAAAGAATATTACAAGTATCTGAAACCTTTTAAATAAATGTACTTCCACATGGTCTGTGTGTAACCCGCTATTTCAGCCTCCATATTTTATCCCTTCCATTCTTCTTTTGTGTTCCTTAGAGAGATCTGAGAAGTCAGAAAATCTTTGCTTTTTCTTTCCATCCACATCAAAGTTAGCACTGTGTTAGTGAAGCCTACTATCTGCATCTGCTCCGTCTTTTTCACAGGGCTCAGGAGGAGAAGGCCGCTGTGTGGCTGAAAAAGACTCTCATTCAGTTCGGAATTGCTCGCCTTTGCTTCTCTGTCACACTGTCAAGCTCAATCAGAACGCAATGAAAGTGATATAGAAGCCAAGCTTTGCAGTCTAGTCTAAGAACAAAGAATGTCCCGTAGCCTGGTACAGATTTCACATCCAATTTAACTCTTTAGAAAAGGATTTTCAGGAGATACATAGTCAAGAGTTGAAAAAATAGAGTTAAGGGTACTATAAAGGCTAAAAGTATTATCCTGGCTTAGATAAGCCACAAAGATAGGTTGATACTATTTTCTAGCGTAAACCACATTAGCCGGCATTACACGTTGAGCTTTCTTTACTCGTTAAGTTGCAAGGAGATTTGAGAGGAATTTAGCAGCTACATAAAATGACTCTTTCAAGATTCTTGCTTTAACAGTCATTTCAGTTCTACAAGGTGCATGAATAGAAAGACCCAAATCATGTTGTTCTACAAATCTGGTATTAGAGGGTTAGTCTCAGTTTACTTATTAAGAATTTAGTTGAGTAAAGGATTTTAGGACTCGGTGCTTTGTGCAAATGACAATGAACATCAACACGGCTATTTTTTTTGCCCAAGTTTGAGTCGCCTTCTAACAGTCTGTCAGCACATTTTCACAATGCAGATTTCTCTTCTACAGTTTGCAAGTCTAAACCTCTAACACACAGGAAATTTACTAAGAAAGCTATAATGAGATTTTAATTATTATCACCTATGTATCAAGTGGGATTATAGATTTTAATCCCACACATCTTTTTCCTTCCCTTTAAAACTTCTCTGGAAGTTGGAATTGGCTATAAACGCAATACAGTTTGTAAGACTGTCTGCAAAAGTGCATATCCCTGTACCAACGCATAAAATTAAAAGTATAAATGTCAAAAATAATACACCATGGTCACATAGCAGTCTAAATACACACAGCACTGGAAGCTCCACAAACATTGCTATTTACTATAGATACTATCTAAAGATACGCTGCTCATGTGGAAAGATGCTGAGTTGTAATTCCTAATCTTTTATGTGCTTTGAATGGAATAGAAATTGACTGAAAGTCTTCTTTGGGATAATTCCTGTACACTACAATAACAGTGAGATGTTAAGGCCTCTGTGATTTCTGGATTCTTTGCCGTAGAGCTTATACTGCTCTTTACCATATGATGCTTAATGTTTACTTAATGATCAGAAATGGCTATTAAAATGTAACATTTCTAAAACACCCCTTTAAAGAAAAAGTGACAGTGATGGCTGTTAAGTCTATTGGTTTTTATTTTATTTTTAAAGTTGGTTTGAATATTTAATCAACAAGAATGTGTCTATGTTTTAACTTACATTTTATTTTTACTTAAAATAATTAATTAAAAAACTTTAAAAAAGTTTTCAAATTTTCTCTGACCTAAGAAAGGTGATATTAGAAAATATCCTTCTATTCTGTAAATCTATCTATCCTTATTTAGTATGGTTAATTTATTACACCATGAGCTATCGCTACCCAGAATGCCAGGCGGTCTTCCTATATATCAGGATATTCGTGCAAGGGTCCTGTCTATTTCTTTATTTTATTTTATTTAGAGCATCATTTAGAATGTTGTAAGATGTGGCCCCCTTGGTAATAACTGTAACTATATAGATTTCCTAAGGTGGCTATACATCCAAATTTTATTGGGTGAAATTAGCTTTCTTGCATGTATGGTATGGAATTGTTTTTATTAGAGAATGGTGGTCCCATCATAGAAGTTTTGTCATTCAGACAGATTTTAAAAACACCACCAGAAAACTACATTATCTCTATGTTCTGTCAGATTTGACTGTACAAAAAAATGGCCACTGCTACTGCCCACCCATTCTGATCTATAAGAGACACAAGGCTCTATAAATGTAAGTGCCTGGAAATTGGTTAATGTTACTGGAATTTATTGGATAGGAGAAACCTTTCACCTGTGTGCCTGGATTTACAGTCTTTATAGAAAAGTTTATATGGGTTATAGTATGCATTACAAAACAAATTCCAATAATTAGTTAGTTGTATTAGTAAGTGTTTTATTCAATGGGATCAAATGCACTGAAATGGTAAAATGTCTTCTAAGTATTTATTATTTACACAGTAGTACAGTTTTATTAATCAAGAGATTTACTACTTTAGAAAGTTCAATATTTGACAACAGACATCATGCAGCCCATGAGCTCTGCAATTGCTCTGTCTCCAGCCACTGCCTGCTCCAATCAGAATGCAGGGAAGAGCTGCAGACAAGACAGCTTCCCAGGCCCTTCTGCATTTTCACTCATATATAACAAGGGAAATATAAAATTCTGTAAATTATAAAGGTGCCAGTGGAATAACTAAGAATCACTGGGCCCCAAGCACAACTATAATGGTTTCCCTTCTCCCTGCTTCATCTACAGTGGTTTTCATAAGAAAAGTATGACGTTTCACCCCCTCCTGACTCCTGGCTGCTCCTGTGGTAGTTATACACCTGAAGGGTGCAGATTTGCTACCGTTTCTAGTTTTTTTAATAAAGCTTTTTAAATTGTTATGTATATTAAATAGAGAAGTAAATGTTGACAGATGGCTCATTGTGACAACTTTTTGGTTTTCAAAAACTAGTGTATCAGTTATATCTGTTGTATTCAATTAGATCAACTGGACTTGAAATGTAGTTCTTGAAGACGTTTCGCTAGTCATCCGACTGGCTTTCTCAATTCAGAATGACTTGTACAAGAATCTTTGGCAATTATGTACCCTGGAAAATCTCAGTTAGCATATCACAGCCAAGTGTTAAGGGCGTGATTGGATAGGGGCTAAGAGGTGTTATAGGAACACCCAGAGTAAGGTGTTAAAACAGCATTTGTACATGGCGAAGTTGGTGTCGAACCCCCCACTCTATTAGGCTTGGGTTTCTTTATTCACAAATTGCCCCTTAACACCTCTCTTGAACCGACGTTCCTTCGCCAATATGTTAACATTACAATCTTCAAAGGTTCCTTTATCCTAAGATGCAGGTACACGCTGAGTCCTGACCCGAGGAATTGGCTCTTCTGTGCTGGGCCATACGTTGAGCGTTGCTGTTTCGTCTCCCCACATACAAATCAGAGCATTCTTCACTGCACTGCAATGCATATATGATGTCGCTTTTTTGTGTTTTGATTATGGTCTTTCGGATGTACCAATTGCTGCCTCAGTGTGTTGTTCGGTTTAAAGCAGACAGGGATACGATGTTTTTTGAAAATTCTTCTTAATTTCTCGGAGACCCCTGCTACATATGGGATGACAATGTTCTTCCTCCTGTCTTGCTTTTTTTTTGTACAATGCTGTTTTAACACCTTACTCTGGGCGTTCCTATAACACCTCTTAGCCACTATCCAATCACACCCTTAACACCTGGCTGTGATATGCTAATTGGGATTTTCCAGGGTACATAATTGCCACAGATTCTTGTACAAGTCATTCTGAATTGAGAAAGCCAGTCGGAATGACTAGCGAAAGTCTTCAAGAACTACATTTCAAGTCCAGTTGATCTAATATGAATACACAGATATACCAGACCTGGATGAATGAGAACCTTCACAAGCATAGTGTGTCAGTTGTTCAGAATTCATGACATTTTGGCCTTAAATTGTTTGTCTTTTAGCACAAGTTTATTCTTAACTTCCATCTCCTTAAAACATAAAAGTTTTTGTTAAGGTTCACAAGGTTTCATACAACATTCCATCTTATCTTTCCGTAGATATGGTAAGTTAACGTCCAGGAAAAAAAAACAACCATAAGCCATTGATGGTCCCCCAACTCCCAAGTAACATCTTCCTAAAAAAAGAACCTATCCTTAGTACACACACTGTACGTTTGGAAAACAGAATTGATCCCATTTGTGTTTGGTGTGGATATGGGGTTTGTAACTAAAAGAAAACCAGGTAAATCATATCAACATTAAACAGATTTTGTAATAGAAACACAGAACAGTCAAACAGTTAATCCACGCATTAATGATTTGTCCCATTTTTCTATACAAATGAAATGTTTCCACCGGTTAATGACAAGTTTGATCAAACATTTCATAAACTGATGGATTGCCTTTGAAATGAATTCAGAGCGAAAACGGCATGATGCGGAGTTGGCAGAGGGCCGTCTCAGTGGGAACAGATGCCCAACAAATTTGGCCAGTTGTTGCAGTAGTTTTGTACCTTCATCTGCAGCTGAATCCTAATGAATGTAATGTTAAAAACATGAATAAAGATAGAGTGAAAATGAATTCAACTCCAGTTAGAGCAGCAGAATGGAAATGAGCAAACTGTATTATCTTCTGACCTAATCTGGGTTGAATTTCCTCTGTATCTTTTTTTTGTTGTTGAAGAATCCTTTCTTTCGTCCTGGCCATGACAAGGTCTTTTGAGATGATATGAAAAGATAGATTTAAAGGTTACGTCCAGGGTCAGATGGTTGCAGATGTTTGTGAGAGATTGTTCGGTTCACTTGTGGTCCCTCCTGTCTGAAGCAATCCAAGCAAACTGACACCGGGCAACAAATGTCTACAGGTTTTTGTTTATTTCTCTCTTGATTCTTGCAAACATAAACAAGAAGAGAGGCATAGTAGAGCCATTCCTACCCACTGTACTGCGTCTCTGAAATAGGGATTGGATAGGACCACTTGGAGGGATATTCCACCCTGCTCATGATTTCGACCTTTTTGAACGTTGTTTGATGTTCATTTTTTTTTTAAATCTGGTAAAGTGCAAACTTCTACGAAGAACTGCGCCCACACCATTGTTGGTCCTTTTCAGGAGTTTCTTTGGAATAGGTAAGTATTATAAAATAGGGTTTGGTGGGCTGCATACCAAAGTATCAATTTGCAGTTGGACATGCCCTTTAAATAAACACTAATTGCTACACAATTTTTTTCCAAAAACACCTTTTTGACACATTGCCATGCTGTCTCTACTGCAGAAAAAACCTCCTCTACCCCCTTACAGAAGGATTTTGGGAAGAAAATGGAGAGGTTAATACAATTTTTTAGTTTTAAATATCATTCTGAGCTAAAACATGAGAACAGTTCCTTGTTGCATCACAGCTAAGCTAGGATAACACTGCCGATTAAGCCCCGATAGACACCAGAGCTTTATTGGCATTGTGTGTAGGGTCTTTCCTGAACAAGCACAAGGCCGCCTAGCGGGCCCGTTGGCCTTCTGGTTGTTCGGGAAAGACTTAAAATTTTCCCTCAGCCACGGTAGTCTCCCTATAAGTAGAGAATGGCCGAACTTTCAAAGTTCGGTCCGTTTTCGACGTTCAAACTATTTAGAACTTTAATCAGGCGGTTCTGCGGCAGATCTTTCTGACAAGCTCTGTCTATATAACCACTTATGAAGTACTCTGCACTTTTCTTGTTACTTTTATCACTTGTGATTGCGATAGCGCTTCGCAAACTGCCACAAATGTTTGCTGGGCCTTTAGTGCTTTTCTCCTAAAGGACTCAAAGTGCTATGTTAGTTAGTTTTAATAATTGTAATGTAACTGTTAGTTAATGTTAGTAGATGTTGTTAAAGGACAAGTACACATGAAAAATATTACATTATAATTTTTTATTTGTTATTAATATTTTTTATTATTTATTATTATTTACTTTTTTATATATACATTTCCAGATGAGGCATCTATTTCTGCCAGTGAGGCTGAGGAGGGTGGATCACCCACTGCAACACCCCCACCAAGGCCCCAGATAAGGCCTGCAATTTCCCCTTCCCTCCACCACCACCACCAGCACCAGCACGCCAGCACTGGCAGGGACCATCATGCCAGCACCGACTGGATGAAATAGCGCTAAGGATGAGGCGCATGGGAGGCACATGATCTCCACGCATAAAGACATTAAGCGCTTAAAGCGCAAATATTACAAAAAAAATAGGTGCATTTCCCACCACATTATTATTATTATTGCATCAAAAAAGTAACTGGTGCCTTAGTTACATTTAGTACAAGTTAAAACAAACAAATCTTTCTGTTTTATCTTTACAAATGACTACATGCATAATTTTTTAGGCTTTTCCCACACCCCATTGGCTACTCTCCCTCAGTATGCTTCATGCAAGGGAAAGCGGGGAAGGGATACGCTTCGTAGGAACGCACCATGAGTAACTGTAGACCCACTGCAATTTGACAACATTATTGCAGAGCCAGGCAGGCTTGGCCCCACTGACAAACCCCATTGGCTTCTCTCCCTCGAGTATGCTCATGCAAGGGAAAGCGGGGAAGAGGATACGCTTCATGAAAAGACTGTATGAGCTGGTATGTATGACATGGTCAGAGTAGGTGACACAACATAGGTGCCTCGTGAAAAGAGAGACAGTAGAGCAAGTATGGAATTTTGCATTGGGCCAATTAGGATCAACCCAAACATAAAAAATTAGCCACAGGGTAGGCTTTTACAGTAGAGCATTTGTAATTTTACAGCTTGAATGCTGTAGAGCAGGTAGGACCATAAATGGCCCTACCAAAAAAAAATTTGCCATTTGCCAGCTAAACTGGCTCAGCTAAGCTCTTAAGGTGGAAAATGAGGCGGAAGGAGCAGTACAGGGGCCAGGGGCAAGAGCCTTCAGTCACAGGCAATAGGGGTGCTGTACTGAGATGTGATCCATGCCTCATTTATCTTGATGAATGTTAAGGCGTCCACATTCTCAATGGAGAGACGGGTCCTCCTCTCCGTTACAACACCACCTGCCGCACTGAAGGCCCTCTCCGAAAGGACACTGGATGCCAGGCATGAAAGGACCTCGATGGTGTATGTGCCAACTCGGCCATATATCCAGCCTGTAGTCCATGGATCCTCAGTCTCTGAGGCAAATACATCGCCCTGGGCGATGTAGTCGGTGACCTGTCAACTGAGGTATTGCCTGCTAGAGTTGCCAGTAGATGTGCCTGGCAACTGTGGTTGGAAGAACCACCTGAAGTTAGCCGCAAGGCCGCCTGCAGAGCTGCTGCTCCTCCTCTCAGGCACAGGGAACGTGAGCCGTTCTCATTCCCAGACCTGCCAGCACCTGGGAAAGCAGAACAGAGGCAACGTAGCAGTGTCGCCTCACACTGCTGCATTCTGCTTTCCCTCTGAGATGCGGGAATGAACTCCGACACTTTACCCTTATAGCAGGGATCTATAAGCGTGGCAACCAGTACTGCTCCTTCTCTTTGATGGCCTTAAAGGGGAACTGTAGTCTCCAAACAATTTGAGTTTAAAATAAAGGCCGGTTTCCTACCTTTAAAACGAGCCATCAACCACCTCTCTACGTGCTCCACAGCCCAAGATATAAAGAAATGACTGACCAGAAAGTTAATGGGTGGGAGGCTGACATTCCTAAGGCTTCTCTGGCAAAGTGCCGCTGGCAAGCACAGCCTCAGACTCCCTCAGTGTGTGAGGGAGACAGGAAGTCTCTCCTCCTCTCTGCTGTTTGAAGGACCTGCATCTGCATCTGCAGACGGTAAGGGAATCTACAGCCCTTTCTCTCACTATGTGAAAACAGAGTTCTCACTCTGCCTGAAACAGGCCTGTTTACACAGAAGTTTTCGGGTGGGTTGTCGAGAGTGGCCCACAGCACCTGTGAGCGGTGTGGGGCTGTAGGCACCTGCGAGTGTGGTGGGGATTAGACACCCACGAGTGGGCGGGCCACGGCACCCGTGAGTGGACGGGGCAGCGGCACCCGTCCACGAGTGGCAGGGCCACATGGGGCTGTAAGGAATGGGCAAGGGGGGCCTGCCTGGAGAGGGACCATGGGGTCCATGATGGGGGTGGTGCTCATAGGGGAGGAGACACAGGGCATATTGACTGACGGGTTTCAGAGCAGGAAGCAGGAAGTTTCAGGGGACCTTGTATGTGCAGTGCTGCATATCACACCACAAAAATTTAAAATATCTTCAAAACTATGTAAAAAATGAAAAAATAATTGCAAAAACTCTCAGGAGAGCATCCTATCAATTTACCTAAAGTCATTTTTGGACCAAAGTTCCTCTTTAACCTTCCTTGCCGCAGGTCTATAACGATCTGGCTGAAAGTGCGTAATGACTGCACTATACGTCATGAAGACACACAGTGCTTTATGATGGGGGGTGCTTCCCCCCTGCAAAAAAAAATTTCCCCCTGCTAGGGCCGATCGGGGGGCAGCATTCAACTGCCCCCTAGCCCCCTCGATCCCCCTCGGTGTGATCCCAAATCCGAGGGGGGGATCGGAAGTACTACACTTACCTTAGCCGGGTCCCGCGATGTGCAGCCGGTCCCACGTGGAGGGAAGCGGAAAGGGAGACCCCGGTGACGTCACGGACTTCCTCCTTCACCAGGGTCTCCCTTGAAGTGGTAGGAGACTGCCCCTGGTGGTCTAGTTGAGGTACTGCAGCTTGATCTCAATTGATCATGCTGCAGTACCTAGTATAAGAAAGCTGTCAAGACTGCCAGCTTTTCTATACATTTGTGAATGGAACTCAACAGTCCATTCAAAATAGGATTTTTTTCTAAGTCTTTGCTACTTAGCGAAGACTTAGAAAAAAAATGGGGACAGAGATCAATATTTGGTGATCACTCTCTGATCACCAAATTTATGATCTTTGCCAATGAATGAAAAAATCACTTTCCGGAAAATGATTTCCGGGACAAGTGATTTTTCCGATCGGATTTCGATTGGAAAACGGCATTTATGCCCGTTATTCCAAGTTCGGCTATCATTCCCTAAGATGATTGAATTATTACTCTTGGGAAAATGATCGGGGAAAAAAAAGGGAAAATACACACAAAAAAATTATTAAAGTGATACACACACCTTTTTTTTTTTACCCTAAAACTATGAAATTAGAAAAAAAGTGTTTCTCCCCAAGCTCCCAATTTCCCCAGTGATATCGGTAAAGTAAAACGCGGTACTTATTTGTTCGATTTCAAGGGAAACTAAGCCTATATTTTATAAGGAAATTTTGCAGAGGGTACCAAATAAGACCGTATTGAATTTTTAGGATCAGTAAGTGTGCAAAAACGTGTGTGACTCTCCATACTAACCGACTTCACTAAACAACCATAAAAGGGGAGAGTTGTGTGTGTGGGGGTGGGTTGTGGCGTTTTTAAAAATTTTTCTTGTAACTGCACTTCTAAATGCGTCCATTTGAGCTAGTTTGGTGGCCTCGTCTCTGTTTGCACCCACGCAAATGGCACACCGTTTGATTCAGGACATGTGGGAGATTGCTATTTTAGTGGGTTTTTTTTGCTTGTCAAGTGGGTTTAGGTAGGATTTCAAACCCTTGAACTCATCTCATTTTATTTTTCACAAAATCTGCGTAAAACACCGGTCTTTGGATCGCTGGGTCTGGAATTCTTCATGCATGTATGAAAGCATGGCACCGTAACGTAGCTAAGGTGTGTAGATTCCAAAAAATATATAGTTTGTGGAGGGAATTTCCATGTTTCGGGACTGTTTCCTTAGAAAAGTGTAGGCTGTTCAAATTACAGAGCACTTTGATTTTTCTTGTAATTGCAGTTTGTGCATGCGTCCCATTTGAGCTCGTTGGTGGCACGTCTCTGTGTGCATCCACGCATATGAGCATAAACCGTTTGATCAGGACATGTGGAGATTGCTTTAGTGGGTTTTTTGCTTGTCAAGTGGGTTTTAGGTAGGATTTCAATCCTTGATCATCTCAGTTTTATTTTCACAAAACCTCGTAAAAACAAGGAGTTCTTTGGATCGCTGGGTCTGGAATTCTTCATGTATGCATGAAGAGCGTGAACACGTACGTAGCTGAAGGTGTGTAGATTCCAAAAATATATAGTTTGTGGGGGGAATCTCCATGTTTTGGGACCTGTTTCCTTAGAAAAAGGGTAGGCTGTTCAAATTACAGAGCACTTTGATTTTTCTTGTAATTAATTGCATTTGTGCATGCGTCCCATTGAGCTAGTTGGTGGGCCCGTCTCTGTGGTGCATCCACGCATATGGCATACCGTTTGATTCATAGAACATGTGGGAGATTGATATTTAGTGGGGGGGTTTATATTGCGGGGGGCATTTCAAAGTTTTGGGGGCTGTTTGAAATTACAGAGCATTTGATATTTTTCTTGTAATTACACTGGTGCAGCGTCCCATTTGAGCTAGTTGTGGCCACGTCCCTGGTGTGCATCCACGCATATGGCATACCGTTTGATTCAGGGCATTTGGAAGATATTGATAATTGACAAGTTTTTTTTTACATGACATGGAAATTTGCCATGATTTTTAACTTTGAATTGTATTTTTATAAATTTTTTTCCTGAAAATCTGGTAAGGAAAACGAAATTGACACAAAGCTGCACCCACACCATTGGTGGGTATGCATGAAAGAATCACACCATGTGTAGCTGAAGGTGTGTAGAGTCCAAGAAAGTATCTAGTTTTTGGGGGGTATTTTCTAATATAGAGGGGTGTTTATCTGACAAATCTGAAAAGTTGCTGTAATTGGGCCACTGTTCATGGCTCACTTTGTGGCTAGTTGATTCCACGTCTGCGTGTTGTACCCAGTACATAGGCATACCGTTTGATTCAGAAATTTGGGAGATGATAGGTTTGGTAACTTTTTTTTACATTCTGGGATGTTTGGCATATTTCTCTCGACCATTTGAGAGTGTTTGTTTTTTAATTTTTTAGAAAATCTGCTAAAGCTCGTGACTTCTACGAAGAATGCCCCACACCATTGATGGTACGAATGAACAAACTAAACGAATTCGTGATAGATAAAGGTGTTGTGGATTCAGAGAAACATAATGGTGTTGGGGTGTTGTTTTTGTGGGGAAAAATTGCAGAACTGTTCAAATTCAGATTTGGACTGAATCATTTTTGCTGTTTCTGAGCCATTGTGAATTGTTTCACTTTGTGTCTTTGGCTTCCACGTCAGTGGTAACCACACATATGGCATGACCGTGTTTGGATCAGACATCTGGAGACTTGATATGTTAGTGAGCTTTTTTTTACATTCCTTGGGGGTTTGGCATGATTTCTTTACCTTTGAAGATTGTATTTTGTTCATTTTTTCGACAAAATGCGAATTCCTCGAAGGAATACTGCGCCCACCACCATTGATTGAATGAACAAACTACAGCGTTACTTAGCTGGAGGTATGTGTAGATTCTGAAGATATATGTTTGCGGGGGTCTTGCCAAGTTAGAGGTGTTCAGTTTGGAAAATCTGGAAAATGCTGTTTTTGGACTCACTGCGCATTGTTTAACATTTTGACGCTAGTCGCTTCCCACGTAGTGTGTGTAACCACACATATGGCACACGTTGATTCAAGGACATTAGGAGATTGATATTTGTGGTAAGTTTTTTTTACATTCTGGGGTTTTGGTGTGATTTGTAACTTTGCAAGTAGTGTTTATCTTTTCTCTATTTTTCCAGAAAAATTGGTAGAATCATGGCAAACTGTCTGAAGAGAAGCTCGACCCGACACACATTGATGGTATGAAGAACGAACTAACAGTGTCACATACTGAAGTGTTTAGGGGTTAGGATTCAGGATATATAGGTTTGTGGGGGGATCATTTCTGAGTTATCAGAGGGTGTATTGTTGTTTGGGAAAAAACTGGCGCAGACGATCTGGTCCAAATTCGGGAGTTGTGCTAATATTTTCGCTGTTTCTCTGGCCATCGTTGCATTTGTCGTACTCTTGTGGTCTTTTCGCTCCACGTCCGCATTGGTGTAACACACAACAATATGGCATACCGTTGATTTCGACTATTTTGGGTAGATTGAGTATTTAGAATTTTTTTTTAGATTCCATCAGGTTTTTTGGCCATGATGTCTCTCTCTAACCTTTTGAAGTTTGTTTTTTGTTGCAGTTTTCAGAAAAGTGCGAACCTTCTACAAAGAACTCGCCACCCTACCTGTTGAATGACAAACCCTATACATCTGAAGGTGTGTAGATTTCCAGGAATATTAGTTTGTGGGGGTTTATTTCTAAGTTACGGGGTTGGTTTTGTGGAAAAAACAACTGAAGACTGTTCCAAATTCGGAGTGGCTAACATAGTTTCGACTGTTTCTGGAGCCAGCGTTGCATTGTCTCACTTGTGGCTTTTTCCGCTTCCACCGTCCGCGTTGTTACCACACCATATGGATAATCCGTTTGATATTCAGGACATTTGGGGAGATTGATATTAGTAACTTTTTTTTTTAGATGTCCATCAGGTTTTGGCCATGATTTCTTACTTTTGAAGTTGTTTTTTTTGTTCATTTTTTTCAGAAAAAGTGTGAACTTCTATCCAAGAACTGCGCCCCAACCATGATGGTATGAGTGACAAACTACAGCGTTACAGAGCTGAAGGTGTAGATTTTCAGGATATATTAGTTTTTTGGGGTTATTTCTAACAGTTAGCCGGGGGTGTTTTGTGGAAAAAAAACCGCAGACTTGTTTCCAATTCGGAGTTGGCTACTATTGTTCGCGTGTTTCCTGAGCCAAACGTGCAGTTGTCTCACTTGTGTGGCTTTCGCTTCCACTGTCCCGCGTGTGTAACCACATATGGGTCGAGGCGTACCGTTTGATCAGGACCTATGGGAGATTTGATATTAGTAACATTTTTTTTAAGTCCATAGGGTTTGGCATGATTTTACCTTTTGAAAGTTGTTTTTTGTTTCATTTTTTTCAGAAAAAGTGGTAACTTCCTAGAGCGAGGAGAACTGCTGCGGTGGCCCACCAGCCATTGATGGTGAGAACAAACAACTAGCACGTTACATAGACTGAAGGGTGTGTAGATTTCGGAATATTATAGTTTGTGGGGGGTTATTTCTACAGTACACGCGGGTTTTTTTGTAAAAACTTGCAGACTTCCAAATTCGGAGTTTGGCTAAATTTCGCTGTGTTCTGAGCCTCGTTGATTGTCTCTACTTTGTGGAGCTTTCGCTTCCAGGCCGCGTGTGTAACCACACACTATATGGCATACCGTTATGATCAGGACTGTTGGGAGATGATATTTGGTACCGGGGGGAGGGATTTTTTTTACATTCCATGGGGTTTTGGCCATGACCTGGATGAATGAGAACCTTCACAAGCATAGTGTGTCAGTTGTTCAGAATTCATTGACATTTTGGCCTTAAATTGTTTTGTCTTTTAGCACAAGTTTTATTCTTAACTTCCATCTCCTTAAAACATAAAAAGTTTTTGTTAAGGTTTCACAAGGTTTCATACAACATTCCATCTTATCTTTCCCGTAGATATGGTAAGTTAACGTCCAGGAAAAAAAACAACCATAAGCCATTGATGGTCCCCCAACTCCCAATGTTAACATCCTTCCTAAAAAAAAAGAACCTATCCTATAGTACACACACTGTACGTTTGGAAAACAGAATTGATCCCATTTGTGTTTGGTGTGGATATGGGGTTTGTAACTAAAAGAAAACCAGGTAAATCATATCAACATTAAACAGATTTTGTAAATAGAAACACAGAACAGTCAAACAGTTAATCCCACGCATTAATGATTTGTCCCATTTTTCTTAATACAAATGAAATGTTCCACTCGGTTAATGACAAGTTTGATCAAACATTTCATAAACTGATGGATTGCCTTTGAAATGAATTCAGAGCGAAAACGGCATGATGCGGAGTTGGCAGAGGGCCGTCTCTAGTGGGAACAGATGCCCAACAAATTTGGCCAGTAGTTTTGTTCCTTTCTATCTGTTGCAGCTCGCAATCCTAATGAATGTAATGTTTAAATAACATGAATAAAGATAGAGTGAAAATGAATTCAACTCCAGTTCGAGCAGCAGAATGGAAATGAGCAAACTGTATTATCTTCTGCCACCTAATCTGGGTTGAATTTCCTCTGTATCTTTTTTTTGTTTGTTGAAGAATCCCTTTCTTCGTTCTCCTTGGCCATTGACAAGGTCTTTTGAGATGAATATGAAAAGATAGATTTAAAGGTTACGTCCAGGGTCAGATGGTTGCAGATGTTTTGTGAGAGATTGTTCGGTTCACTTGTGGTCCTCCTCCTGTCTGAAGCAATCCAAGCAAACTGACACACGGGCAACAAATGTCTACAGGTTTTTGTTTATTTCTCTCTTGATTCTTGCAAACATAAACAAGAAGGAGGCATAGTAGAGCCATTCCTACCCACTGTACTGCGTCTCTGTAAATAGGGATTGGATCAGACCACTTGGAGGGATGTATTCCACCCCTGCCTGTACTAAAATGATCTATGTAAATACATGCTTAGTCCGCAAGGAAAGGGCTGATAAATATATACCTAATCTATTCATGTTAATAACTGCATGTGCTACTGTAGCTAATTCCTCTTCAAACACTGATTTTCCCGAATGTCATCGTCTGCATGAGATCAGAGCAGTAAGAATTCTTCACAGTTGGATCTGCTGAAGGGGGAAGGATGCTGGAGAGTTTTCCCGGTTATCATTGTTTTTTGTGTTAAAACGAACAGGACATTGTCTTCCAATAACCTATAATCTTAATGGTTCTACTCCCATCGTCTTACATTGGGTGAGCCATGGCGTCATTTTTGAGGAAATGAAGGAAGGCAACTATATTTCAGGGTTTTTTTTGTTGTTCAAATATCAACAATATATAGACCATGATGGTTTGTGTTTTCTTTTCGCAATGGACTTAAAATGCTTGGGAGTTATGATTCAATGGGTATAACCAATGGTTGTAATTTTCCATTCAACCAATCATGTTACCACATTAAGTAGATCATTTCTCACTGGACAGGTATCTTTGTCTGAAGAAGAATTTTAACCCTTTGTCCATGCTCAATGTCCATAAAAAGATAATTGTAATATGCCATTTACAGAGAGAAAATACATTGTTTGTTTCCATTTTGTTCAAACATATGTGGTTAATCCTATATTTTGCTTCCATGCAATTCAAAGTACTTTAAGACCGACTGAATTATGGATGTGACGCTTGGGTTTTATTAGTTGTAAACTGTTTTTTTCCTACCTACCCTTTGAGGCAATGCAACTAAAGAATTGCTGCAATTACAATCTAGAACAGTTTTTTTGACTATTTTAATAGGATTTGGCTACAAATACTGGTAAGAAATGGCCCTAGTCATTCTGGCTCAAGTAGCCTCGCTGAGTAGTGTTTTGCAGCTATTATCAGGGTAGTGAGTCAGAGAGACATTATAAATATATACCTTAAAGGGCATGTCTACCCACTCAGTAAAAATGCACATAGTTGCCTCTTTAAAGAACATGTCCACACTCAAATTGATATTTTATATACAGTATACAGTATACACCATAAGCAGCTCCATTTTGTTATACTTACCAATTTTAAAGATACTCCTGAAGGACTTACAGGTCCTGATCCCTCACTGGAGGGTTCAACCTCCTCTGCTGCTGTTACAAGCTAGTAACAGAGCGCACAACAGCAGAAGAGGCTACTTTGGTAACAGTAGTGAGCCATTGGGCGTGATTTCATGGCTTTGACTGGTACCTGATACTCTGAAGCAGCAGGACAGAAGCAGAAATGCTGGCAAGGGATCGGGTTGTGTAGGTCCTTTCAGGAGTTTCTTTGGAATAGGTAAGTATTATAAAATAGGGTTTGGTGGGCTGCATACAAAGTATCAATTTGCAGTTGGACATGCCCTTTAAATAAACACTAATTGCTACACAATTTTTTTCCAAAAACACCTTTTTGAACAATTGCCATGCTGTCTCTACTGCAGAAAAAATACCTCCTCTACCCCCTTACAGAAGGATTTTGGGAAGAAGAATGGAGAGGTTAATACAATTTTTTAGTTTTAAATATCATTCTGAGCTAAACAATGAGAACAGTTCCTTGTTGCATCACAGCTAAGCTAGGCATAAACACTGCCGATTAAGCCCCGATAGACACCAGAGCTTTATTGGCATTGTGTGTAGGGTCTTTCCTGAACAAGCACAAGGCCGCCTAGCGGGCCCGTTGGCCTTCTGGTTGTTCGGGAAAGACTTAAAATTTTCCTCAGCCACGGTAGTCTCCCTATAAGTAGAGATGGCCGAACTTTCAAAGTTCGGTCCGTTTTCGAACGTTCAAACTATTTAGAACTTTAATCAGGCGGTTCTGCGGCAGATCTTTCTGACAAGCTCTGTCTATGTATAACCACTATATGAAGTTACTGCACTTTTCTTGTTACTTTTATAGCACTTGTGATTGGCGATAGCGCTTCGCAAACTGCCACAAATGTTTGCTGGGCCTTTAGTGCTTTTCTCCTAAAGGACTCAAAGTGCATATGTTAGTTAGTTTTAATAAATTGTAATGTAACTGTTAGTTAATGTTAGTAGATGTTAGTTAAAGGACAAGTACACATGAAAAATATTTACATTATAATTTTTTATTTGTTATTAATATTTTTTATTATTTATTATTATTTACTTTTTTATATATACATTTCCAGATGAGGCATCTATTTCTGCCAGTGAGGCTGAGGAGGGTGGATCACCCACTGCAACACCCCCACCAAGGCCCCAGATAAGGCCTGCAATTTCCCCTTCCCTCCACCACCACCACCAGCACCAGCACGCCAGCACTGGCAGGGACCATCATGCCAGCACCGACTGGATGAAATAGCGCTAAGGATGAGGCGCATGGAGAGGCACATGATCTCCACGCATAAAGACATTAAGCGCTTAAAGCGCAAAATATTACAAAAAAAATAGGTGCATTTCCCACCACATTATTATTATTATTGCATCAAAAAAGTAACTGGTGCCTTAGTTACATTTAGTAAACAAGTTAAAACAAACAAATCTTTCTGTTTTATCTTTACAAATGACTACATGCATAATTTTTTAGGCTTTTCCCACACCCCATTGGCTACTCTCCCTCAGTATGCTTCATGCAAGGGAAAGCGGGGAAGGGGATACGCTTCGTAGGAACAGCACCATTGAGTAACTGTAGACCCACTGCAATTTGACAACATTATTGCAGAGCCAGGCAGGCTTGGCCCCACTGGACAAACCCCATTGGCTTCTCTCCCTCAGAGTATGCTTCATGCAAGGGAAAGCGGGGAAGAGGATACGCTTCATGAAAAGATCTGTATGAGCTGGTATGTATGACATGGTCAGAGTAGGTGACAACATAAAGGTGCCTCGTGAAAAGAGAGACAGTAGAGCAAGTATGGAATTTTGCATTGGGCCAATTAGGATCAACCCAAACATAGAAAAATTAGCCACAGGGTAGCTGTTACAGTAGAGCATTTGTAATTTTACAGCTTGAATGCTGTAGAGCAAGGTAGGACCATAAATGGCCCTACCAAAAAAAAATTTGCCATTTGCCAGCTAAACTGGCATCAGCTAAGCTCTTAAGGTGGAAAATGAGGCGGAAGGAGCAGTACAGGGGGCCAGGGGCAAGAGGCCTTCAGTCACAGGCAATAGGGGTGCTGTACTGAGATGTGATCCATGCCTCATTTATCTTGATGAATGTAAGGCGGTCCACATTCTCAATGGAGAGACGGGTCCTCCTCTCCGTTACAACACCACCTGCCGCACTGAAGGCCCTCTCCGAAAGGACACTGGATGCCAGGCATGAAAGGACCTCGATGGTGTACTGTGCCAACTCGGGCCATATATCCAGCCTGTAGTCCAGTGGATCCTCAGTCTCTGAGGCAAATACATCGGCCCTGGATGCGATGTAGTCGGTGACCTGTCAACTGAGGTATTGCCTGCTAGAGTTGCCAGTAGATGTGCCTGGCAACTGTGGTTGGAAGAACCACCTGAAGTTAGCCGCAAGGCCGCCTGCAGAGCTGCTGCTCCTCCTCTCAGGCACAGGGAACGTGAGCCGTTCTCATTCCCAGACCTGCCAGCACCTGGGAAAGCAGAACAGAGGCAACGTAGCAGTGTCGCCTCACACTGCTGCATTCTGCTTTCCCTCTGAGATGCGGGAATGAACTCCGACACTTTACCCTTATAGCAGGGATCTATAAGCGTGGCAACCCAGTACTGCTCCTTCTCTTTGATGGCCTTAAAGGGGAACTGTAGTCTCCAAACAATTTGAGTTTAAATAAAAGGCCGGTTTCCTACCTTTAAAACGAGCCATCAACCACCTCTCTACGTGCTCCACAGCCCAAGATATAAAGAAATGACTGACCAGAAAGTTAATGGGTGGGAGGCTGACATTCCTAAGGCTTCTCTGGCAAAGTGCCGCTGGCAAGCACAGCCTCAGACTCCCTCAGTGTGTGAGGGAGACAGGAAGTCTCTCCTCCTCTCTGCTGTTTGAAGGACCTGCATCTGCATCTGCAGACGGTAAGGGAATCTACAGCCCTTCTCTCTCACTATGTGAAAACAGAGTTCTCACTCTGCCTGAAAAGGCTGTTTACACAGAGTTTTCGGGGGGGTTGTCAGAGTGGCCCACAGCACCTGTGAGCGGGTGGGGCTTAGGCACCTGCGAGTGGGTGGGGATTAGACACCCACGAGTGGGCGGGGCCACGGCACCCGTGAGTGGACGGGGCAGCGGCACCCGTCCACGAGTGGGCAGGGCCACATGGGGCTGTAAGGGAATGGGCCAAGGGGGGCCTGCAACTGGAGGGACCATGGGGTCCATGATTGGGGGTGGCTGCATAGGGGAGGAGACACAGGGCATATTGACTGACGGGTTTCAGAGCAGGAAGCAGGAAGTTCAGGGGACCTTGTGATGCTGCTGCCATATCACCCACAAAAATTTAAATATCTTCAAAACTATGTAAAATAAGCAATGAAAATAAATTGCAAAAACTCTCAGGAGAGCAATTCCTATCAATTTACCTAAAGTCATTTTTGGACCAAAGTTCCTCTTTAATCCTGGGGTCCTTGCGCAGGCATTGCAACATATGCAAATGCTGCAAAGTGGCGAATGCAAAGGACCCTATGTCCTCATTGTCACTGAAGACAACAGTGTTGGGCTCAATCACTCCCCAACCACGGATGACATGTGGTACTTGGGAGGGTTGAGACGTCCCCCTAGAGGAATGCCCCATTTCCTCTAGGTCCAGATCACCTAAATCCCCCTCATCATTTTTGGACTGCTGCTCTGCACTGTGATGACCAGGCTCAGAAAGCATCACGGCGTCCTCCTCTTCCAGTAGCTGCTGCTCGGCAGCTAGTGCCCTGTCGAGTATGCCGCACAGGGTGTGGTCAAGAAGGAACACCAGTGGGATGGTATCCGATATGGTAGCATCATCGCGGCTTACCATCCTGGTGGCCTCCTCAAATGGCGCGAGCACACGGCAGGCATCCCGAATCAGCAGCCACTGCCTGGGTAAGAGAAATCCCAGCAATACCTACAGCAAGGCTCCTGCCACTGTGGCGTGCCAATGGCCACAAAATACCTGAATGCTGCACTGTCTACCAGGCTGAATGGTAGCAGCTGCACCGCCAGGAGTTTGGCTAAGCCTGCTGTGAGATACTAGTGATAATAGGGAGAGGAACAGATCCTGAGAGCTCGTTCACACTAGGTCCATTTTTTGGTTGTTTTTGCAATGGACCAGTTTTAAAAATGCAAGGACACATAGAATTCAATAACACCTTTCACACTATTGCTTTCCAATTGTGTCTGTTTGTGTTCCGGGCAATTATATTTTAAAAATGCACTGCATGCAGCATTCCTGTCCGTTTCTGTCAGTTTTTTAGTGTGAATTTGCACCGAGGGTGGGAAGATGACAAGTTCAGTCATGTTCATATTCAGTTTAAGGAAGAGGGAGGACATGAAGGCAGTTGGAGACCTGGGGTATCAGTGTAGGGAGATCTGGGGCAGAGATAAAACAAGAGGGCAGAGAATTGAGTTACACTGGAAAACACTGGCAGGGCTATTTAATAAAAGTTCTTATTGTTTAAAATGGTGCTAATTTGCCCCAACCAATCAATTGTTAGCTTCCATTTGAAAGCTAACATTTGATTGGCTGGGGCAAAATTCGCACCATTTTTAACAATAGGAACTTTTTTTAAATATCCATGTAAAAGTCCTACCAGATAGATAGGAATTAAGCTAAGAATGTGCAGTGGACAGATCAAGAAGAATGAGCAAAAATAGATTTAGCATTAAGTAGATCGTTAGTCACTTTAGTGAGGGCAGTTTCCATGGAGTGGTTAGGGCGGAAGCCTGACTGGAGGTGGTCAAAGAGAGAGTTAGTAGAGAGGAGATGATCCATGTCAGCATAGACACATCTTTCCAGCAGTTTGGAAGCAAAAGGGAGAAGGGAGATAGGCCGGTAGCTGGAAAGAGCGTACAGGTCAAGGGAGGGTTTCTTAAAGGAGAACTAAACCAAAAAAATCTAAGTCTAAGTTAGAAAGTACTTGCCTCAACATCCTTCTCAGCATGGAAGGTTCCACTCAGGGGCCGTTTCTTTACCTCTATGAGCTCATTTTAGGTTCTGTTTGTTCTCCAACCTGAAGCTGACATTTTCCCTTGCCTGCCAGTACTTTTGCCTTGATTACATTTTCAGCACCTGTGTGATTTCCACTCCCACCTCTTAACCCCTATGATGTAGGAATATATTACATCATCAATATTCAAATTGGTGGTGCAGCTGATTAACCCTTTCCTAGTAGCAGTGTTGTAGTGTGATGTATATAGGTCTGGGTATCTAGTGTGTCCATATCTGAAATAATGCATGTCTCACCTATGGCTTTCACTCCACTAAATCCGATACATAAACAATAAATTGCAGGTGAAACATACAAAGACACAGGTCTGTAGCTGTGAATATTGCAAGTTCATTGCAAAACATGCGTGCTACATGTTTGAGACCCACTCAAGCACTTGAGGAAGGAAGTGGGTCAGAAACACGTTGCATGCATGTTTTGCAATAAACCTGCACTATTCACAGTTACAGACCTGTGTCTTTGTATGTTTCACCTGCAATGTATTGTGTAAGTGTTGGAGGGCCATTTTTAAAAACTTGCGATAACCCCTGGAGCTTAAAGGGCCCCTTTTCTTAATTTTGATATTGTGTAGGGCTTCCTCCCCCAGCCGCAACCGCTATAATAGTTTTAGCAGAAACTCCCCCGAACTCTACTTACCTTACCTCTCTCTCCCCGGCGTTCTTCACTGCCCCGAGTCCGTGATTGACTGCCTCTCAACCAATCATGGACGAGGCTGCCGGTCCGGCCCCCTGCTTGCAGCTTTATGCAAGCAGAGGGCCGGGACAGTACGCCGAAGGAGAGAGGTAAGGTAAGTAGAGTTTGGGGGAGTTTCTGCTAAAACTATTATAGCGGTTGGGGCTGGGGGAGGAAGCCCTACACAACATCAAAATTAAGAAAAGGGGCCCTTTAAGCTCCCCCATTCCCTTTATAATTTTAGTTGCCCTTTCCATTTCCAAGATGTCCTTTTTTGTACACAGGATTTCAAAATTTCACTGCATATTCTAAATAAGGCCTTACTAGTGCTTTATAAAGATGGAGAATAACCATTTTCTCCCTTGAATCCATACCTCTCTTTATACAAGACAATACCTTGCTGCCTCTAGTTGATCCGGCAATTCAGTTGCGGCAAAATTGATTGTATGTCTCAGGACTGGTCTGGCAGATAAGCTATATGTATAGGCACCTTTAGCAGCCCAATCTATCTAGATCCACTTGCAGTGATTTCACAACCTCTGTACCTTTTAATGGTCGAAAAAGTTTTGTGTCATCAGCAATACCTTTTCCTAATAGTTAAGAAGTTTAGAAACTCCTTTCGCTCTCCACATCATCATTTGGCTTTAAACCAAGCAAACTTTGCTTGTTGCAAAACATCTCAAACAGATGGGTATGTATGGACATTGAGTCAAAAGCTCCATCATTACGTCCTTAATATCAAAGGCAAATATTGATCTGCAAGGGGCACATTGGAGGCAGGTAAAAGTTTTGTTGAGACAGTTATAATTGTTTTTCCAGATGAATCAAGACCTCTTGAATAGAAGAATTTCCTTAACTAAACCTAGGTAAAGCCTCAATATGGACTGCCAATACAAGGCTAATATGTAAACATTTTCTTGATAACTGGAATATTTGGGTTTAAATCCGAGCTTGTGTCTAATTTGACTTTTAAAATGTAAAATAAACCAATGTAGAATATTGTGAGTACTCCAGATAATGTAACTTTTTGCTTTTATTGGAGGATAATATGAGTAGATATTAGTATAACTGATAGCAATACAAGTCATGTACTATAATTTAATTGAACTTGGAAGGAATAGGTAGGTATGTGTATCTCATACATGGCCCTTTGGTTGGTAGTACTGTCCAATTAGGTCTGGGTCTCTTGTAGATCTTTGTCCATAATTACATTTGAAGAAAGATCTTTTCTACACTTTTCAAGGTGGCATTGCTATTTAAATATAGAGACACATATTATAGTTTCCTCCACAATGAAGCACCAGAAACTCCAGCACAAAATGTTACCAGAAGGCAATGTTTGCACACCATTCTGCATTTGGTGCCTGGATGGTAACATGTGTATCGTGTTTACATTTTTAGTAAAATTGGTAACACGCTAACGGAAGGCAGAGTCCTTTTCATAAAAGTATCATGCATTTTAGCAATTGGTACCGTAAAGTTAACCTTTTTATTGGTCTCAACCTTTTTTAAAGGAAAATTCTGAACGAACTGACTTTACAGACAGATACACAAATGAATTGCATTAACAAGACCTGTCACTAGTTTTCTTCTTTTTTTAAAGGATTGAATTTTCCATTTCTGTCTTTATTCGCTATAATTAAAACAAGGACAACGTAGGATCCCTCTAAGAGCCAGATATGAAATGTATTATCAGACTTACTACTTAACTTTATCATCATTAAGAACATTATTCAGAGTGTCTAGAGGCTAAAGAGAGAAGGAGAGTGTTTCCATTTAAATTTGACAGCCTGATGCAGGTTATTCTTTTTATGACAATAAGGTTTTTTTTTTTTTGTAGTTTTATCTTCAGAAGAAGCTGCCGTGAGCTCAGAATCAGAGGAGAATGGAAATGTCATGACACCGGATTAGCAGTAACCAGATACTAAATCAAATGTCCCTGATGGAAAAAAAATGAAAAATGTGACATGCATCAGTATTTTGAAAAGAAGGTATTTACTGAGCACCATTTGGAAGTCATTTATGAAGATCAGTAGATGGGGACTTATACAATTTCCTATACGATTTTAGTTGTAACTGCTAGTAAACACAGATTTCATTTGAACACATTTGTAAGGTACAGCTGTAGTATTGTTATGATTATGGGTTTTAGACAACCTTTTGTATATGTATGATGACCATGGATGCGTGGATGGTATTTATAAAGGATTGATATTGGTACTTTATATTCTCAATCCTTTATCACAGTCATAAATTACCAATCCTCTTCAAAATTCTGGTATTGGACCCACAGTCCAATGTTTTTAACAGCTGATCTGTCCTTTACGTGTGTACACGTGATCAGCTGCTTAAAAGCTGATGAATGCTGTACTAGTAGGGGAATCGCGGAGAAGAGGGGTGTGGGTCAAGGGGCCCGACTAAAAATCTGTGGAGGGGGGGACGGGCCTCTGCAATTCTGCCCTTTCACACTGGGATCGACTTACTGAAATACTGTAAGATAAGAGAAACATTGCAGTAAAAATAGTAAACAAATGAATAATGAAATTGTTGTGTAATATGATGTATATCTAAATGGAACTATTTTAACCTAAGGAATTATAGTAACATGGAATATGGGATTCCAAAACTGCACCGCTTATTCCTAATGAGGCCTTACCAGTGCCTTGGGAGAATAATATGTTTCTTCCTATAGAGCACACATTTTGCTGTAGTAGTGTACACTTTAAATTGTATCAAATTTAAACTTAAGTCAAATGTATTATAAACTGCCAAATGTTAAGGTAGGTGTCCACTATTACGGCTTTATTACTAGCAAAGATCTGAGACATTGACACCATTTAGCCATAGAAGGTCACATACACTTAGCCAATAAACAAGGCAGCTATATGACTTAGCCAATAAGGGAGCACAAACCCGGTGGGGTTCATCTGTAGTTCCTACAAGTGAAATTTCAATGCTGGAACCAAAAGCAAGCAGGGAGATTCAACAAAAGTTCTTATGGTTAAAAATGGTGCTAATTTTGCCCCAACCAGTCAGATCTTTTTAACATTTGAAAGCTAATATCTGATTGGTTGGGGCAAAATTAGCACAATTTTTAACAATAAGTTTTTTTTTATTGAATCTCCTTGTTGATTCGGGTTGAAAATCCAGTTCACTCCCTGCAGCCAGTGGCACGTCTTCAGCCAGTTTCTTGCTTACCTGGCCCAATGTATTCAGAGATTTTAGATTTTAGTTCCTTTGTTGTAGAATAGAGTGATGATAGTGTCAGTGATTCAGGGTGCTAAATCACCGGCTAACCTTCAGGTAAGTTACTATGACATTAGTTGTCCTTCCTGTCATGAAAAGAATGAGCCAAGAACACGGAATGACACTAAATATTTACCATCATTTTTACCCCGTTAAAAAATTCTGAATTTTAGATAAAATATTTAAGAAAGCAGAAGCCATTTAGCGTCCAAACTTTAATAAATGTTCGAAAGTACCAAAATACGGTTAGATAACGCACAGAGAATTCCGTATGGTTAATTACAGTGTGCATACTTTCTGCAGAGACAATTAGCAAATAGCTTTTATATGCAAAATAAATGAAAAAGTAATTAAGATGCACTAACTACAGCAGCAATATCAAGTCTGTTGTCTTGTGATTCGCTCCTAACAAACACAATAATTATGCATTCATTGTCATATAATTAAAACAGTTCTGTCCTTTAGAAAACTGTCTACATTACCCTGACAAGAGGCAACAGTCCCTTGTATTTGTAAACAGGATAATTACTAATATCCATTTAGAAAACAGTGATTTGAAATAGTATTTTCCTCATATATTAGTAAGATTTTAATTGCTGTAGTGATCAAATAATGCTTTGTTTCCTATGTGAAACCTTCATTAGTCGAAAATCGTGTTGAAATTCTGCCCATCTGTTCATGGTTGGGGAAATTCCCAATTTCACATATTTAGATATAATATGAATTGGAATGGTTTAGAACGCCCTGGTTGCTTAGGATTTATCTTTAATGCATTTCATATCACGTACAAACAGCATAAAGTTCCAACATGTACACACACATGTATTTACAGTGAATGTATGTAAGAGTCTCGTTCTGTTTTTACTGCAGAACAAATGGTTAAATATATTCCATATTGTGATGGTCATTTCAATCTGTTTCTATTCTGTGTATTCACACACACTCACACATACACATGTAATATACATGGCAATAAACTGGCAAATGCTTCTCCTTATTAAATGCACTAGTTCTAAACATTCCCAGTCCCCCAGTCTCTGTATCAGACTATACTGTACATTAAGACCATGTCATGTCCTCCAGTCTCTGTATCAGACTATACTGTACATTAAGACCATGTCCTGTCCCCCTGTCTCTGTATCAGACTATACTGTACATTAAGACCATGTCCTGTCCCCCAGTCTCTGTATCAGACTATACTGTACATTAAGACCATGTCCTGTCCCCCAGTCTCTGTATCAGACTATACTGTACATTAAGACCATGTCCTGTCCCCCAGTCTCTGTATCAGGCGTCTCCTGTAACATTAAAAAGAGACCCATGTCAATGTCCTCCATCTATGCTATCAGACGTAGAATGTACATTAAACCATGTCAATGTCACCCTGTGACCAAGGCACAGATGGTAGCACACACAAGAGCGGTGTAATGGAAACACCCGTACAGGGCTAAAGACCATTCCTGTCCCCCAGTCTCTGTAATCAGCACTATACTTTACAAAAGACCATGTCCTGTCCCCCATTCTTGTACAGACTATACTGTACATTCAAAAGGACCTAAGCATGCGTCCCCCAGTCTTGTACGCTCCACATGCCTTCTGTATCAGACTAGATACTGTGTACCATTAAAACCATGTCTGGTCCCCAGTCTAGTATCAGGCTATAATCTGTACATTAGACCATGTCATGTCCTCCCAGTTCTATTTACAACTATACTGTACTTAAGACGCATGTCCTGTCCCCAGTCTATGTAATCAGACTATACTGGTACATTAAGACCTGTCCCTGTCCCCCCCCGCTGTATCACTAGCTATACGGTACTTAGAACCATGTCCTGTCCCCCATTCCTCTGTATCAACATACTGTACATTAAGCCCATGTCCTGTCCCCCACTCTGTATCAGACTATACTGTACATTAAGACCATGTCCCTGTCCGCCGTCTCGTAGTCAGACTATACTGTACATTAAGACCATGTCCTGTCCCCCAGTCTCTGTTCAGACTAATACTGTACATGACCAGTCCTTTCCCCTGTCTCTGTATCATACTATACTGTACATTAAGACGATGTCCTGTCCCCCAGTCTCTGTATCAGACTATACTGTACATTAAGACCATGTCCTGTCCCCCATTCTCTGTATCAGACATAACTGTACATTAAGACCATGTCCTGTCCCCAGTCTCTGTATCAGCTATACTGTACATTAAGACCATGTCCTGTCCCCCAGTCTCTGTATCAGACTATACTGTACATTAAGACCATGTCCTGTCCCCCAGTCCTCTGTATCAACTATACTGTACATTAAGACCATGTCCTGTCCCCCATTCCTCTGTACATCAGCTATACTGTACATTAGAACCATGTCCTGTCCCCCAGTCTCTGTACATGACTATACTGTACTTTAAGACCATGTCCTGTCCCCCAGTCTCTGTATCAGACATACTGTACATTAAGACATGTCCTGTCCCCCAGTCTCTGTATCAGACTATACTGTACATTAAGACCATGTCCTGTCCCCCAGTCTCTGTATCAACTATACTGTACATTAAGACCATGTCCTGTCCCCCAGTCTCTGTATCAGACTATACTGTACATTAAACCATGTCCTGCCCCCTCTCGTATCAGACTATACTGTACATTAAGACCATGTCCTGTCCCCCAGTCTCTGTATCAGACTATACTGTACATTAAGACCATGTCCTGTCCCCCAGTCTCTGTATCAGACTATACTGTACATTAAGACCATGTCCTGTCCCCCTCTCTCTGTATCAGACTATACTGTACATTAGACCATGTCCTGTCCCCCCCAGTCTCTGTATCAGACTATACTGTACATTAAGACCATGTCCTGTCCCCCAGTCTCTGTATCAGACTATACTGTAACATTAAGACCATGTCCTGTCCCCCAGTCTCTGTATCAGACTATACTGTACATTAAGACCATGTCCTGTCCCCAGTCTCTGTATCAGACTATACTGTACATTAAGACCATGTCCTGTCCCCCAGTCCTCTGTTATCAGACTATACTGTACATTAGACCATGTCCGTCCCCCAGTCTCTGTATCGACTATACTGTAATTAAGACCATGTCCTGTCCCCCAGTCTCTGTATCAGACTATACTGTACATTAAGACCATGTCCTGTCCCCCAGTCTCTGTATCAGACTATACTGTACATTAAGACCATGTCCTGTCCCCCAGTCTCTGTATCAGACTATACTGTACATTAAGACCATGTCCTGTCCCCCAGTCTCTGTATCAGACTATACTGTACATTAAGACCATGTCCTGTCCCCCAGTCTCTGTATCAGACATACTGTACATTAAGACCATGTCCTGTCCCCCGTCTCTGTATCAGACTATACTGTACATTAAGACCATGTCCTGTCCCCAGTCTCTGTATCAGACTATACTGTACATTAAGACCATGTCCTGTCCCCCAGTCCCTGTAATACTATACATGTACATTAAGACCATGTCCTGTCCCCCCATTCTCTGTATCAGACTATACTGTACATTAAGACCATGTCCTGTCCCCCAGTCTCTGTATCAGACTATACTGTACATTAAGACCATGTCCTGTCCCCCCAGTCTCTGTATCAGACTATACTGTACATTACCGATGTCCTGTCCCCAGTCTCTGTATCAGACTATACTGTACATTAAGACCATGTCCTGTCCCCCAGTCTCTGTATCAGACTATACTGTACATTAAGACCATGTCCTGTCCCCCAGTCTCTGTATCAGACTATACTGTATCTTAAGACCATGTCCTGTCCCCAGTCTCTGTATCAGACTATACTGTCACATTAAGACCATGTCCTGTCCCCCCCTGTCTCTGTATCAGACTATACTGTACATTAAGACCATGTCCCTGTCCCCCAGTCTCTGTATCAGACTATCTGTACTTTAAGACCATGTCCTGTCCCCCAGTCTTGTATCAGACTATACTGTACATTAAGACGATGTCCTGTCCCCCTCCCACGTCTCTGTATCAGACTATACTGTACATTAAGACCATGTCCTGTCCCCCCGTCTCTGTATCAGACTATACTGTACATAAGACCATGTCCTGTCCCCCATCTCTGTATCAGACTATACTGTACATTAAGACCATGTCCTGTCCCCAGTCTCTGTATCAGACTATACTGTAATTAAGACCATGTCCTGTCCCCCAGTCTCTGTATCGAACTATACTGTACATTAAGACCATGTCCTGTCCCCCATTCTCTGTATCAGACTATACTGTACATTAAGACCATGTCCTGTCCCCCCGTCTCTGTATCAGACTATACTGTACATTAGACCATGTCCTGTCCCCCATCTCTGTATCAACTATACTGTACATTAAGACCATGTCCTGTCCCCCAGTCTCTGTATCAGACTATACTGTACATTAAGACCATGTCCTGTCCTCCAGTCTCTCTGTATCAGACTATACTGTACATTAAGACCATGTCCTGTCCCCCTGTCTCTGTATCAGACTATACTGTACATTAAGACCATGTCCTGTCCCCAGTCTCTGTATCAGACTATCGTCATTAAGACCATGTCCTGTCCCCCAGTCTCTGTATCAACTATACTTGTACATTAAGACGATGTCCTGTCCCCCAGTCTCTGTATCAGACTATACTGTACATTAAGACCATGTCCTGTCCCCCCAGTCTCTGTATCAGACTATACTGTACATTAAGACCATGTCCTGTCCTTCCCCCAGTCTCTGTATCAGACTATACTGTACATTAAGCCATGTCCTGTCCCCAGTCTCTGTATCAGACTATACTGTAACATTAAGACCATGTCCTGTCCCCCAGTCTCTGTATCAGACAATACTGTACATTAAGACCATGTCCTGTCCCCCGTCTCTGTATCAGACTATACTGTACATTAAAACCATGTCCTGTCCCCCAGTCCTCTGATCAGACTATTACTGTACAAGACCATGTCCCTGTCCCCCGTCCTGTATCAGACTATACTGTACATTAAGACATGTCCTGTCCCCCGTCTCTGTATCAACTATACTGTACATTAAGACCATGTCCTGTCCCCCAGTCTCTGTATCAGACTATACTGTACTTAAGACCATGTCCTGTCCCCAGTCTCTGTATCAGACTATACTGTACATTAAGACCATGTCCTGTCCCCCAGTCTCTGTATCAGACTATACTGTACATTGACCATGTCCGTCCCCAGTCTCTGTATCAGACTATACTGTACATTAAGACCATGTCCTGTCCCCCAGTCTCTGTATCAGACTATACTGTACATTAAGACCATGTCCTGTCCCCAGTCTCTGTATCAGACTATACTGTACATTGACCATGTCCTGTCCCCCAGTCTCTGTATCAGACTATACTGTACATTAAGACCATGTCCTGTCCCCAGTCTCTGTATCACACTATACTGTACATTAAGACCATGTCCTGTCCCCCAGTCTCTGTATCAGACTATACTGTACATTAGAACCATGTCCTGTCCCCATGTCTCTGTATCAGACTATACTGTACATTAAGACCATTGTCCTGTCCCCCAGTCTCTGTAGCAGACTATACTGTACATTAAGACCATGTCCTGTCCCCCAGTCCTCGTTGTATCAGACTATACTGTACATTAAGACCTGTCCTGTCCCCTTCCCTGTATCGACATTCTGTACATTAAGACCATGTCCTGTCCCCCTGATCTCTGTATCAGACTATCTGTACATTAACCATGTCCTGTCCCCCAGTCTCTGTATCAGACTATACTGTACATTAACCATGTCCTGTCCCCCGTCTCTGTACAGACTATACTGTAATTAAGACCTGTCCTGTCCCCCAGTCTCTGTATCAGACTATACTGTGTACATTAAGACCATGTCCTGTCCCCCAGTCTCTGTATCAGACTATACTGTCCTTAAGACCATTCTGTCCCCCCCGTCTCTGTATCAGACATACTGTCATTAAGACCATGTCCTGTCCCCCAGTCTCTGTATCAGACTATACTGTACATTAAGACCATGTCCTGTCCCCCAGTCTCTGTATCAGACTATACTGTACATTAAGACCATGTCCTGTCCCCCAGTCTCTGATCAGACTATACTGTACATTAAGACCATGTCCTGTCCCCCAGTCTCTGTATCAGACTATACTGTACATTAAGACCATGTCCTGTCCCCCGTCTCTGTAACAGCTATACTGGTACATTAAACCATGTCCTGTCCCCAGCGTCTCGTATCAGACATACTGTACATTAAGACCATGTCCTTCCCATCTCTGTACAGACTATACTGTACATTAAGACCATGTCCTGTCCCCAGTCTCTGTATCAGACTATACTGTACATTAAGACCATGTCCTGTCCCCCAGTCTCTGTAACAGACTATACTGTACATTAAGACCATGTCCTGTCCCCCTGTCTCTGTATCAGGCTATACTGTACATTAAGACCATGTCCTGTCCCCCAGTCTCTGTATCAGACTATACTGTACATTAAGACCATGTCCTGTCCCCCTGCCTGTATCAGGCTATACTGTACATTAAGACCATGTCCTGTCCCCCAGTCTCTGTATCAGACTATACTGTACATTAAGACCATTTCCTGTCCCCCAGTCTCTGTAACAGACTATACTGTACATTAACCATGTCCTGTCCCCCTGTCTCTGTATCAGACTATATGTACTTAAACCATGTCCTGTTCCCCCAGTCTCTGTATCAGACTATACTGTACATTAAGACATGTCCTGTCCCTGTCTCTGTATCAGCTATACTGTACATTAAGACCATGTCCTTCCCCCTGTCTCTGTATCAGCTATACTGTACATTAAGACCATGTCCTGTCCCCCAGTCTCTGTATACGACTATACTGTACATTAAGACCATGTCTGCTTTCCCCCTGTCTCTGTATCAGGCATATACTGTACATTAAGACCATGTCCTGTCCCCCAGTCTCTGTATCAGACTATACTGTACATTAAGACCATGTCCTGTCCCCCTGTCTCTGTATCAGCTATACTACTATTAGACTATGTCTGTCCCCCAGTCTCTGTATCAGACTATACTGTACATTAAGACGATGTCCTGTCCCCGTCTCTGTATCAGGCTATACTGTACATTAAGACATGTCCTGTCCCCGTCTCTGTATCAGACTATACGTACATTAAGACATGTCCTGTCCCCCGTCTCTGTATCAGACTATACTGTACATTAGACCATGTCCTGTCCCCCAGTCTCTGTTCAACTATACTGTACATTAAGACCATGTCCTGTCCCCCAGTCTCTGTATCAGACTATACTGTACATAAGACCATGTCCTGTCCCCCAGTCTCTGTATCAGACTATACTGTACATTAAGACCATGTCCTGTCCCCCAGTCTCTGTAACAGCTTAACTGTCCATTAAGACCAGTCCTCCCCCATTCTCTGTAATCAGACTATACTGTACATTAAGACCATGTCCTGTCCCCCATTCTCTGTATCAGACTATACTGTACATTAAGACCCATGTCCTGTTCCCCCAGTCTCTGTATCAGACTATACTGTAAATTAAGACCATGTCCTGTCCCCCCGTCTCTGTATCAGACTATACTGTACATTAAGACCACTGTCCTGTCCCCACAGTCTCTGTATCAGACATACTGTACATTAGACCATGTCCTGTCCCCAGTCTCTGTATCAGACTATACTGTACATTAAGACCACGTCCTGTCCCCCATTCTCTGTATCATACTATACTGTACATAAGACCATGTCCTGTCCCCGTCTCTGTATCAGACTATACTGTACATTAAGACCATGTCCTGTCCCCCAGTCTCTGTATCAGACTATACAGTACATTAAGACCAGGTCCTGTCCCCCGTCTCTGTATCAGACTATCCTGTACATAAGACCATGTCCTGTCCCCCATGTCTCTGTATCAGACTATACTGTACATTAAGACCATGTCCTGTCCCCCTCGTCTCTGTATCAGACTATACTGTCATTAAGACCATGTCCTGTCCCCCATCTCTGTATCGACTATACTGTACATTAACCATGTCCTGTCCCCCTGTCTCTGTACGACTATACTGTACATTAAGACCATGTCCTGTCCCCCAGTCTCTGTACGACTATACTGTACATTAAGACCATGTCCTGTCCCCCAGTCTCTGTATCAGACATAACTGTAATAAGACCATGTCCTGTCCCCCAGTCTCTGTCAGACTATACTGTACATTAAGACCATTTTCCTTTCTCCAGTCTCTCTGTATCAGACTATACTGTACATTAAGACCATGTCCTGTCCCCCAGTCTTGTATCAGACTATACTGTACATTAAGACCATGTCCTGTCCCCCGTCTTGTATCAGACTATACTGTACATTAAGACCATGTCCTGTCCCCCAGTCTCTGTATCAGACTATACTGTACATTAAGACCATTCCTGTCCCCAGTCTCTGTATCAGACTATACTGTACATTAAGACCATGTCCTGTCCCCCAGTCTCTGTATCAGACTACTGTACATTAAGACCATGTCCTGTCCCCCAGTCTCTGTATCAGACTATACTGTAAATTAAGACCATGTCCGTCCCCCAGTCTCTGTATCAACATACTGACATTAAGACCATGTCCTGTCCCCCAGTCTCTGTATCGACTATACTGTACATAAGACCATGTCCTGTCCCCCTGTCTCTGTATCAGACTATCTGTACATTAAGACCATGCCCTGTCCCCCCAGTCTCTGTACAGACTATACTGTACATTAGACCATGTCCTGTCCCCCAGTCCTGTATCAGACTATACTGTACATTAAGACCATGTCCTGTCCCCCAGTCTCTGTATCAGACTATACTGTACATTAAGACCATGTCCTGTCCCCCAGTCTCTGATCAGACTATACTTACATTAAGACCATGTCCTGTCCCCAGTCTCTGTATCAGACTAACTGTACATTAGACCATGTCCTGTCCCCAGTCTCTGTATCAGACTATACTGTACATTAAGACCATGTCCTGTCCCCCATCTCGTATCAGACTATACTGTACAATTAAGACCATGTCCTGTCCCCCAGTCTCTGTATCAGACTATATGTACATTAAGACCATGTCCTGTCCCCCAGTCTCTGTATCAGACTATACTGTACATTAAGACCATGTCCTGTCCCCAGTCTCTGTATCAGACTATACTGTACATTAAGACCATGTCCTGTCCCCAGTCTCTGTATCAGACTATATCTGTACATTAAGACCATGTCCTGTCCCCCGTCTCTGTATCAGACTATACTGTACATTAAGACCATGTCCTGTCCCCAGTCTCTGTATCAGACTATCTGTACATTAAGACCTGTCCTGTCCCCCAGTCTTTTCTACAGACTATACTGTACATTAAGACCATGTCCTGTCCCCCAGTCTCTGTATCAGACTATACTGTACATTAAGACCATGTTCCGTCCCCCAGTCTTGTATCAGACTATACTGTACATTAAGACCATGTCCTGTCCCCCAGTCTCTGTATCAGACTATACTGTACCATTAAGACCATGTCCTGTCCCCAGTCTCTGTATCAGACTATCTGTACAATTAAGACATGTCCTGTCCCCCAGTCTCTGTATCAGAACATACTGTCCATTAAGACATGTCCTGTCCCCAGTCTCTGTATCAACTATACTGTACATTAAGACCATGTCCTGTCCCCAGTCTCTGTATCAGACATACTGTACATTAAGACCTATCCTGTCCCCCGTCTCTGTATCAGACTATACTGTACATTAAGACATGTCCTGTCCCCAGTCTCTGTATCAGACTATACTGTACATTAAGACCATGTCCTGTCCCCAGTCTCTGTATCAGACTAACTGTAATAAGACCAGTCCTGTCCCCAGTCTCTGTATCAGACTATACTGTACATTAAGACCATGTCCTGTCCTCCAGTCTCTGTATCAGACTATACTGTACATTAAGACCATGTCCTGTCCCCAGTCTCTGTATCAGACTATACTGTACATTAAGACCATGTCCTGTCCCCCAGTCTCTGTATCAGACTATACTGTACATTAAGACCATGTCCTGTCCCCAGTCTCTGTATCAGACTATATTGTACATTAAGACCATGTCCTGTCCCCCAGTCTCTGATCAGACTTACTGTACATTAAGACCATGTCCTGTCCCCAGTCTCTGTATCAGACTATACTGTACATTAAGACCATGTCCTGTCCTCCAGTCTCTGTATCAGACTATACTGTACATTATGACCATGTCCTGTCCCCAGTCTCTGTATCAGACTATACTGTACATTAAGACCATGTCCTGTCCCCAGTCTCTGTATCAGACTATACTGTACATTAAGACCATGTCCTGTCCCCTGTCTCTGTATCAGACTATACTGTACATTAAGACATTTCCTGTCCCCAGTCTCTGTATCAGACATATCTGACATTAAGACACTGTCCTGTCCCCTGTCTCTGTATCAGACTATACTGTACATTAAGACCATGTCCTGTCCCCAGTCTCTGTATCAGACTATACTGTACATTAAGACCATGTCCTGTCCCCCAGTCTCTGTAACAGACTATACTGTACATTAAGACCATGTCCTGTCCCCCAGTCTCTGTATCAGACTATACTGTACATTAAGACCATGTCCTGTCCCCCAGTCTCTGTATCAGACTATACTGTACATTAAGACCATGTCCTGTCCCCAGTCTCTGTATCAGACTATACTGTACATTAAGACCATGTCCTGTCCCCGTCTCTGTATCAGGCTATACTGTACATTAACACATTGTCCTGTCCCCCAGTCTCTGTATCAGACTATACTGTACATTAAGACCATGTCCTGTCCCCCAGTCTCTGTAACAGACTATACGTACATTAAGACCATGTCCTGTCCCCCAGTCTCTGTATCAGACTATACGTACTTAAGACCATGTCCTTCCCCCAGTCTCTGTACAGGCTATACTTTACATTAAACCATGTCCTGTCCCCCAGTCTCTGTATCAGACTATACTGTACATTAAGACCATGTCCTGTCCCCCAGTCTCTGTATCAGACTATACTGTACATTAACAATGTCCTGTCCCCAGTCTCTGTATCAGACTATACTGTACATTAGACCATGTCCTGTCCCCCTTCTGTAACAGACTATACTGTACATTAAGACCATGTCCTGTCCCCCGTCTCTGTATCAGCTATACTGTACATTAAGACCATGTCCTGTCCCCCAGTCTCTGTACAGACTATCTGTACATTAAGACCATGTCCTGTCCCCCGTCTCTGTATCAGGCTTACTGTACATAAGACCATGTCCTGTCCCCCAGTCTCTGTAACAGACTATACTGTACATTAAGACCATGTCCTGTCCCCCATTCTCTGTACAGACTATACTGTACATTAAGACCATGTCCTGTCCCCCTGTCTCTGTATCAGCTATACTGTACATTAAGACCATGTCCTGTCCCCCAGTCTCTGTATCAGACTATACTGTACATTAAGACATGTCCTGTCCCCTGTCCTGTATCAGCTATACTGTACATTAAGACCTGTCCTTCCCCCTGTCTCTGTATCAGGCTATACTGTACATTAAGACCATGTCCTGTCCCCCAGTCTCTGTATCAGACTATACTGTACATTAAGACGATGTCCTGTCCCTCTGTCTCTGTATCAGGCTATACTGTACATTAAGACCATGTCCTGTCCCCCTGTCTCTGTATCAGACTATACTGTACATTAAGACCATGTCCTGTCCCCCCGTCTCTGTTCAGGCTATACTGTACATTAAGACGTGTCCTGTTCCCAGTCTCTGTATCAGACTATACTGTACATTAAGAACGATGTCCTGTCCCCGTCTCTGTATCAGGCTATACTGTACATTAGACCATGTCCTGTCCCCGTCTCTGTATCAGACTATACTGTACATTAAGACATGTCCTGTCCCCCTCTCTGTATCAGACTATACTGTACATTAAGACCATGTCCTTCCCCCAGTCTCTGTATCAGACTATACTGTACATTAAGACCATGTCCTGTCCCCCAGTCTCTGTATCAGACTATACTGTACATTAAGACCATGTCCTGTCCCCAGTCTCTGTATCAGACTACTGTACATTAAGACCATGTCCTGTCCCCCAGTCTCTGTAACAGCTATACTGTACATTAAGACCATGTCCTGTCCCCCAGTCTCTGTATCAGACATACTGTACATTAAGACCATGTCCTATCCCCCAGTCTCTGTATCAGACTATACTGTACATTAAGACCATGTCCTGTCCCCCAGTCTCTGTATCAGACTATACTGTACATTAAGACCAGTCCTGTCCCCCAGTCTCTGTATCAGACTATACTGTACATTAAGACCATGTCCTGTCCCCCCGTCTCTGTATCAGACTATACTGTACAATTAAGACCACGTCCTGTCCCCAGTCTCTGTATCAGGACTATACTGTACATTAAGACCATGTCCTGTCCCCCAGTCTCTGTATCAGACTATACTGTACATTAAGACCATGTCCTGTCCCCCAGTCTCTGTATCAGACTAGACTGTAATTAAGACCATGTCCTGTCCCCCAGTCTCTGTATCAGGCTATACTGTACATTAAGACATGTCCTGTCCCCGTCCAGTCTCTGTATCAGACTATACTGTACATTAAGACCATGTCCTGTCCCCCTGTCTCTGTATCAGACTAACTGTACATTAGACCATGTCCTGTCCCCAGTCTCTGTATCAGACTATACTGTACATTAAGACCATGTCCTTGTCCCCAGTCTCTGTATCAGACTATACAGTACATAAGACCATGTCCTGTCCTCCAGTCTCTGTATCAGACTATACTGTACATTAAGACATGTCCTGTCCTCCAGTCTCTGTATCAGACTATACTGTACATTAAGCCATGTCCTGTCCCCCAGTCTCTGTATCAGACAATACTGTACATTAAGACCATGTCCTGTCCCCAGTCTCTGTATCAGACTATACTGTACATTAAGACCATGTCCGTCCCCCAGTCTCTGTATCAGACTATAATTAAGACCATGTCCTGTCCCAGTCCTCTGTATCAGACTAACTGTACATTAAGACCATGTCCTGTCCCCCATCTCTGTAACAGACTATACTGTACATTAAGACCATGTCCTGTCCCAGTCTCTGTATCAGACTATACTGTACATTAAGAGACCATGTCCTGTCCCCCAGTCTCTGTATCAGACTAACTGTACATTAAGACCATGTCCTGTCCCCCTGTCTCTGTATCAGACTATACTGTACATTAAGCACATGTCCTGTTTTCAGTCTCTGTATCAGACTATCTGTACATTAAGACCATGTCCTGTCCCCTGTCTCTGTATCAGACTATACTGTACATTAAGAACCTTCCTGTCCCCAGTCTCTGTAACAGACTATACTGTACATTAAGACCATGTCCTGTCCCCCAGTCTCTGTATCAGACAATACTGTACATTAAGACCATGTCCTGTCCCCCAGTCTCGTATCAGGCTATACTGTACATTAAGACCATGTCCTGTCCCCAGTCTCTGTATCAGACTATACTGTACATTAAGACCATGTCCTGTCCCCTGTCTCTGTATCAGACTATACTGTACATTAAGACCATGTCCTGTCCCCAGTCTCTGTATCAGACTATATTGTACATTAAGACCATGTCCTGTCCCCCAGTCTCTGTATCAGACTATACTGTACATTAAGACCATGTCCTTTCCCCCAGTCTCTCTCTCATATTGTCTATTTCTCCAGTATGTGTGTTCGGACCGGAGAAATGAGCCTACCTCCTAGTGCTTTTTTGTTTTTACTGAACTCCTTGGTGACTTATAATATCCTTATAATTAACAATATGGGGTACAGGATCCATATATTATTTTGCTTTATAAATAGAGTTGTAAAAGAAAATAGTATTATTTTTGCATAACAATAACAAGTGGCTCTACCTATAGATTTACTTTTTCTGCTATTTCATTCCCCCCCTCCCCATTTATTTAATCTATAATTGCTATATTACGTTAATTTCTGAAAAGAAAGTCATCAATTGAAGACACATTCTAAGAAATAATAACACAGCGAATGAGCAGAGCAGAACAGGATTTGGAACCCAGCAGTAATGTAAAATGATAAAGGAAAATGGATTTTGTGTGGTGTAGAATGTCTCAGTGAAGGTTACTTACAGGGCAGTTTAGGGGAGAGAAAGAAGATCAAATAAATGTCCATTGTATGTTCTGAATATTATATTGTAATCAATATTCACCTGAAGGCTCCGTGGCCTCATTGTTGTCCTTGCATTTGATACGTTTAAAGCAATGTTATTATCTCTTACCATATCCCTTTCTAGGGGGCAATTGGATTATTTAATTATTTTTATTATTTTTTTTTAGTAAATCAAATGGAAGGTTTCAGGGATTTGATAACTGATTCTAATGTTTAAATGGCAAAGAAGATATTGAAAAGGATAAATATAGGGCATCTCCTGACAAATGTTCCATTTAGGCTAGCTGCACATGGGAACATATTTTGACTTGAAATATTGGTGGTATTTTTCCAGCTGTATGATTAGACATGCCTGTAAATCAAGACCACAAAACCGATCACGGGGACTTTTGGCCATGTCAAATTTTGCCATGGCCGATGCTATTTTGGCCTGGCCAACCAGTCAATATCAGCAAACGGTCTGTTGGAGCTGCTATGTTTCCATGTAGCAGTAGTCAATCAGACAGGACAGTGATGCTCCTCTTATCCCAATCCATGTTATGACCAACGATACAGCTATAACCTCTATTGTAAAGTATAATCCAGGTAACATTGTGGGAATGTCATAGGCAATAACTGCTGGACAGGAAAATGCTATCTACCATAATCTTGTCCCATTTTCCTACTATATTCTCTATTTTAGATATATAGCCTTCATTCTAAACTCTTCTACTGCTGGTAACAACTTTTGACCAGCCAAGCAATCCCCTACTAGCAATGATCAGTTTGTTTTTAATGGGGAATTAAAGTAAGAGGAAGACCCCACTTATAGTTAAATAAGGTAGACGGGCAGGCCTAACGTTGCCTCTTCTGTAGAACCTTTACAGAGAAATAAGCTAACTTCCTTCTCGTGCTAATATAGGGTTCCATAACAGAATCTTCAGCCAACCAATAGGAAGTCATGCTCTGCAAAAAGTCTAAAGGTGCCCATACATCTATAAGATTTTACTTACCCGACCGAGCGCTTACACGATGTTCATCGATGCTGCCGGAACCGCTTCTCCCGATCTTACATTCGACCGACATGCGATCGCAAAATCCCATTCATTTTGCGATCGCATGTCGTCGAATGTAAGATCGGGGAGAATCGGTTCCGGCAGGATCGAAGGAACATCGCGTGAGCGCTCGGTCGGGGCTCGGTCGGGGAAGAAAATCTTATAGATGTATGGGCACCTTTAAGATGAGTGCTAGTATTTTCAAAACTATAAATGTAGCAGTTCAGGTCTTTATTATGAGCAGAATCTTATGATCTTATAGGGACAGTCTTATTCTATAAAAAAAAATACCTAAAACCCAGAACATGTTAATAATGATGTGATGTAAACCATATATTGTAAAACAGTACTTTTTAATATTTTTATTGGTAGTATACCGCACTGCAATATGCATTTCCGTTTTGTTTTTTACTGAGATAAAAGACTTTCATTTAAAGGTAAAGTGGTACTTAACAGCTTTTTGCCTCTCCATACTCTATTTACTCTTCTCTTGTCAGGAAAACAATAGTACAAACAGGACATCATTTCAAAGTTTATTAAGTATGCAGTGTTACCACCCCAGATAATTCCGCCAGTTGCAGATAGAAGAAAGTCTTAAATCTTTTTAAGCTTGTTTTTAATAAAGCTTCAAAACAGGGCTAAGGCAAAATTGACAATTGGCAGTGCTGATTTAACAATAATTAGGGTCTTTATAACTTACTGAATTACTTAATTATTGAATATAGTTGGTAGTTTTTGGCAAAATCCTTTTTCTGGACTCAAGATTTCCCCTTGAAACAGGTACTTAAGATGGGGTCAGTGGAAAATTTTCCACCTTGCCCGATCTTCGTTTTTCCGATAAAGCAATCGAAATTGTTGACTTGAGCGGTCGTTTGGAAAAATTGAAAATAGTATTCGAAATTTTAGTGATTCGATGGAACTTACAGAATCATTCAAAATATCAATCCTGCGTATGGGGGGCTTTACAGCTGGAAGATTTCCCTTGGTCGTGGTCGGCCACGTTTAATAAGTATAGGGAGTTGGCTACGATTGTAGGGTGTGTGGTAGTCCCAAACAATTCTGCCTGTGATCTTTGAAAGGTTGGTATCTTTGTATCTACCCAGCTTTAGGAATTGTGTCTCCTACCTTCGTGTTCCATGCTTCTATAAAAATACCTAAATGTGTTAAAAAAGCATAAATCATAATTGATTTTGTATCTTTTAATTTGTATGTAATATTCTATTAAAGGATAACTATACTTATCTCCACCTCATTCCTCCATCAGTAGTACCCTGAGTGAGTAGGGATGGACTAGAACTCGAACTCGAACCCTAGTTCGAGCCAAACTTTATGAGTTTGGACGAACTTGAACTATTCAAACTAGTTCGAGTTCGAACTAATTTGATTTTCCGGACTCGCGGGACTATTTTTGAAAATTTTCAAATGTTCGGCAGGCCTCGAACGGCCACCTCAGAAAATCCCCAAATGGGCGGAGATTGACGAACAATCCCGCGGCCGGATGTTCAGGGGTCCCGCAGCTCGGGTGGCCTCAACGAGGCCGATGTTACCAGCGTCTTGATCCAGAGTCTTGATCTGACGTCTTCTTTCTTCTGCCATCGACTGCGATGACTTCTGAGCTCTGTGGAGGATTGCACCTCTTTATATAGGTTTGCAGAAAACCCTAATCCATTTCTGATTGGTCAATTTTTCAATGCTTGGTTTACATGGTTTACATTAACCAATCAGATTTTCCGATTTTATGAAATCTGATTGGTTAATGTAAATCAAGTGGCTAGCAACATTGGCTCCGCTGAGGCCGGCAGTACCAGCGGTCTCACTGTCGGCTGCAGTGAGCTTGCCTGGCATCGGCGACCTCAGTGGTGTTGGTGTCGCTAGCCCGAAGAAGTTGCGTCTGATCAAGGGGCCGGGGGTACCCCTGGGGTACTTCTTGTGGTTGGTGGCCTCAGCAGAGTTGGTGTCACCGGATGGAAGATAGAAGATGCCACCCAAGGGCTCTTTTAAAAGCTGCCGGGGGTCCCGGATTGAGCTGTGGGACCCCCACCAAAGTTTGGGGATTTTCGGAAGTGGCCGTTCAAGTTTTGCCAAACGTTTGAAAATCCTCAAACGTTCGATTGTAAATTGATTACCGAAAGCAGCATGCAGAAAAGGGAAGTAGCGTGCGTGTGTGCTACGTCCGGTTTTTATGCTGTTCCACGCGCACGGACATGTTACCTGTAAGGTAAGTTTACCCTGCTATATTTCAGAAAGTTCATTCAAACTTTCCAAACTATTTACCCCCCATTGACTTTAATGGGTTCGTTTTCGGACTTTCGGAATTTTGAACTTTTTTAGAAGTTCGAAAGTTCGAAAACGGACCGAACTTTCGAAAGTTTGGCCATCTCTATGACTGAGGAGTCTGAGGACCTAAACCTCCAGGTCCTCACCGCTGGGTTTGCTTTCCAGCTTCTGCAATACTTACTTAAAGTTTCCTTTGTGGCTCCATTTGGTCCCTCCAGATGTTTGCAAATGACAACATCCGGCATTCCCTGGCTGCACCTAAAAACAGGGAATGCTGGGAGAAATCTGAAGGGCTGCTGGTTTGACACTTCTGCGTTAGACAGTTAGTGGCATCAATATAGGTCCCCAATTAATCTTTTTTTTATTTTTAATAGTAATGTTAAAAATGAACATTGGTACTGAAAAATAAATCTCTCTCTTCTCTGACTTTAACAATTATGTATTCCATTGTCATGGCTAAATTAAATGGTTTGGCCTGAGAAAATTGGGGATTGTAAAGTGAGGATAGAATGTTCTTTGATCCTCATTCCAGGGATATTGTTTCATTAATAAATGAACATGTCATTTGTCTCACCAGAGGGAGCTACTGGCCTCCAGGCTTTTTTTTTCTTTTCTGTTTAAGGTTTTATAAAGATGAATTTCCAGTGCTCTAAAATACTGTGGATTAAAATTTAAGCCTGACAGCACTTCGGGGAGTAGTGAGCTTAAAGTGGCTCATATGGGTCTCCAAAGCACTTGTTTACTAATAGAGGAAATCAGTGACTGTCTGCAGCTGCTGATAGCGTATTACTGTTCTAGAAGACAGTAGCTGAGATAACAAATCACACAGTTTTAATAATTACTCCAGCATTTCATTTTTTGTATTTCTATTCCTACATAACCGCGATATCTGGCTTTCTTCCAAATAAACAGATAAAAACAGTAAGAAACTTTTATCTTTTAATGATAATCATGATATACATCATGTGTTTTTTGGGGGTGTTTTTTTTCCTCATTTTTTGATGGAAGTTCCCTGCTGAAAATTTCACCCATGTTTTGCCTTTTAAAAAAAAAATTGCAATTAAGATTGAAGAATTGTGCTCATTTCTAATCTTTCATTCAGAAAAATAAGACAACATCAATCCTATCTTTGTTGAAGTTTGAGGTTGGGATACATTATTTCCCTTAAACATACACAAGTATTTAGGCTTCCTTATGGTAATTTTTTTTTTTAATGTAGGTCCAGCAAGTTACACACCATAAAATGATAAAAAGTATTAAAATTAACTGTTATTTGTATAAAAAAAAAAAAAAATTGAAATTAAATATTCGGAAATTATCGAATATACTGGGCAATTTTGCAAAATGTCGAATATGTGAACCCTCAATTCTGTAATGGGATCCCTTGGTTCCAAATATGGGAGAAGTAGTGAATATGCAAACCCAAAATTTTAAATGTTTGAAAATTATCGAAAATGTTCTTTTTTATCAAAAAGAACTTGTGCATGAAAAAAATAGTTTTTAGGTAAGGTTATATGTACATGTTCCCCAGACCATTTCCCAGGTCCCTGAGCAACCGTCTTTTGCTATTTATACCTTACATTTTACTCCCATTGACTTCTATGTGTTTGTTTTTTGATTTGAAATGTAAAATTTTTTTTAGATAACCCAAAATTAGTTTTCCGAATGGAATGTGCCAATTTCCTTAATCTCTGATCATCACTGCAGCTCACAAATTCCAAGAGGTGAAGGATTCTGAAGGTCACAAGTGGGACATTAACGGGCTCCTTCCCTAATACCAACATAACTCCTGGAACATTGCAGGCCAGAGTTAAAGATCCCCACAATGTTCAATTCTCATGAAGAGATAGTTGCATAACTCAGGTAGGGCACCCCTGATTTGGACCGTCCATGACATGCCCAAGATCCTTGTGGTAACAATGTCCTTGTATTTGTTCTTTAACCTAAGGCTGGGTACACATGGAGGGACTTTTTGTCCCGACAAATGTCCGTCGGTCGCAGCAAATTCGTCCGTGGCCGAGCGCGGCCGAGTTTGCGAGCGATCGATCGGGAACCGAACGAATTGGCCGAACGAACGATTGATGTCGGTCGTCGCCACCCGCCCCACACCAGCCAATATTTGCAGCCAATCGACCGAAAGTGCCCGGAATCGGCCGGCTGGCCGAAAGTATTGGCTGGTATGTACCCAGCCTTAGTTTCCAAAAGAGATCTACTCATATTGCTTTTATCACATACAAACCTCTGGTCTTGTTTCTGGGTCTTGCATTGCCACCTGCTCTTACCATTGTTCTGAATTTGCCTGTCTATTCAACACCACAAGGCAATGTCTTGGTATCTATCTGTATACAGAGCTAGCATCATTTCCAAGTAGTTAATGCCACTGCCGGATACATTGGATTGGCTGGTCGTCTCATCATTAAAATTACTGTTAAGAAGTTTGTTTTTTACAAAATGCCTACCTTTTCATATCCAAATGATACCTACGCTGGGTAGCTGCAGATTTAATAGGGTTTGCTGCTTTAAAAGTTTTAGACCTTTTTTATTATCTATGTGAAGAAATAAAGATACTATTTCCCATTCAATTCCACAGCTGTGACTGTGCATACATTTTATAGCAGTGGGGAGACTAATTCTTTCACTCTTTCTTTCTTCTATATTATCTGCAAGAATGGTTTGAGGGAAAAGATCAGGGGGTCAATAGAAGAATAAATAACTATAATAAGTTATAATAAGAATTTAGGAAAGCACCGAGCTGAAACATGTCGTGTGAAACCATAATAAATGCATTTCAGCTAATTGCAATAACGTGAGTTGCTTAATATCCAAATGGTTCCCCACTATTTACACTCATTTTGACTTTGCCGTTTATATGACAATGTATGAAACAGTCTGATCAACTGTTATTAAACCTGTAAACAAAATCTAAAAGATGATAGGCCAAATGACTTGCTTGTAGCTAGACATTTACCTTGATTGAAAGATCTTGGACACCAAGGAAAGTATTCTGCTGACTAATGGAGTTGTTTGAGGTGTTGGTACTATGCATATGTGGATAGAGATCTTTATTCAGTCCATCCAGATTTGGGGTGCTCTGTCCTAGACTTCCACGAGGCTTTATTGAATGGTCAGGATTTTGGAGGAATAATCAACCTACCTCATTGCCCCAGGCACTTTTTATTTTTACAAATATATTTTTAGTTTAGTTGCCCTTTAAAGCATTGTAATTACATGGGTAATCAGTGACAACAGGTTAGTGCAGCTATGTCTGCTTTCCTTTACTATACACCAGAGGCGTAACTACCAGGGGAGCAGGGGGAGCAACCCCAGGGGAGCCCAGGAGCCATGGGGCTTCCTCCCAGAAAACCACTGTGGATGAAGCATGGAAAGGGGCCCCACCATAGTTTTGCAGGGGGGGCCAAGTGATTCCTAATTATGCCACTGCAATACATGAATACATTGGCATTTTACTGGCAGTATACAAGGCCAAACCATTCCTCTGCTGAATTAGCCCTTAGCCACCTATAATTGCAGATGGAATATTCTATCTGCTTCTAATTCTACGACTACTGTATGACAACGCTTTGAATCTTTTTCTAAACCGTAGAATTCAAATTCTTTGTTCTTACAACAACGAATGTTGCATGATACTGGTATTGATATATAAAGTTGGAGTTGGTCCAGGAATATTTCCAGTTGGCACTTCAGGAAGGATTTTTTTTCCCCTTTAGGCTGGGTACACATGGGACTTTTATTTGTCACGACCAATCGTTTGCTGCGAGGATAGGACAAATGACTGTCCAGGACAAATGACTATTGGTCTTGGCAATAGTGGCTGGTGTGTACTATTTTTTTTTTGCCTTCCTCTGGATCAATAGTTAGTCATGAAACGTGGGTTGTGCTGAGTAGGTTGGACTAGATGGGCGTATTTCTTTATTCAACCTCAAATAGTATAATATACTATACTATATTATACTAATCCCATTGCAAATCTCACTGTACGCAACATTGTATTTGACACTGGCAGTTGCAAATTTAAACCAGGTTTGTTTTTAAACTGGGACTCATCTCTAATGAAAATGCCAGTCTGCTTGGGATGGTATAACATGTAATTTTTTTATTTAATATCATCTCCAGATTTTTTTTTTTTTTTGGTTGATTTATTTAAAAAAAAATTTAAGCCTGCATCAAAACGGGAAAAAGTATCTTTAAGCCTTCTCCAAAATCATGATGCCATTCAACACTATATAAAGGAAAGTCTTACCAAGTCTTCCAGATTTCTTAGTAGTTTGTGTTCCATTGAGTAATTAATGAAAGCTTTTTTCCCCAATAGCATGATCTTTAATTGGAAGAAGGTTGAACCCTTGACGGAAAGTGCAGGAAAAGGTTGAATAGTCTTTTCAAGTCATATGAACATTTTCTAGGATGAAGGTACGATAATTATATTAAGTAGCTGAATTTATTACAGTTGAAGACTTCAACAGCCACATTAAACAAGCAGAGATAGATTGATTTGATTTTTTAATCACTATTTAAATATGTTTGGCTTTTACTGTAATAGTTATATTTAAAAGGAAATTAACATACAAATCATAAAATGCTATTTATTTTCTCCTATCTACTACATGGGTAACAGCTATCAAACAGACTAATTAGCTAATAGGTCATATCTCTTCTGTAGTGATATTTGCCATACAAAAGATGAGTTAAAAGGTTAGTTTAATCATTTTACGTTCACTAATGGGGTTTATGTACTTATGTACTTGCCACGATAACACCTGATTGGTTACTGCAGATTGATAGGACAGGCAAACGTTCAGTCCTTTTATTACATAAGCCCCAAATTAGTTGTAGTATAGTATAATAGTATAGTATACTTTCTGTCATCCAATCACAGATCGTCATTGACGCCCCTCCCAAGATGTCTTTTTTTAAACTATTTTGTTTGTTTTATTTCCCTTTTAGATCTAAAGTGACCGAAGGAATTACAAGCCTTCCAAGCACAGTAGGCACCTTTAGGCACAGTAGGTATATGCCTATGGGCACCTGTGGTTGCAGAGTCAGCTGTCAATCTTTCTTTTTTGATCTCCTACTGTTGGTATTTTTATGTGCAGCAGATCCGGTTTATGTTTTCTGCATTTTGCTAGTTTCAGTGTAAATATCATCTGGTTCCCCAAAAGTAAAAATGGGCATGGTTAGTGTAGTTAGGGTGTGTGTTCTGGGGTAAAGGGTGGGGTTAAAGTTGTCATGCCATGTAAATCCTGCCCTGCAAACTAAAGAGCTAATTTAGAACATGGTCATTATCTAATTTTATAATAAAACCTTTTAAAGGGTATCACTGGTAAAAAATTTTGGTATTTGGTTTTATTGAAAGGAGCTGTTTCTTACCTCCCATTCTTCAATGAAACCAATCAGATGTTAGCTTTTAAATGTTAAATAATATCTGATTGGTTGGGGCAAAAATAGCACAATTTTAAACGATAAGAACTTTTGTTAAATAATCCTGTTAGTATTCTATGGACATGCGCAAGTGCTCAAAAATGTGTTTTTACCAGTGGAGACACCCTTCAATAAAACATAATAAAAACAATGTCAACTATTTATAATAATATGCAGGTAATGATTCTTTACAACAAAATTCTTGTCCTAAAAAAGTTTTGCCAAAATTCCCTATATATAAGCAATGAAATCAGACTTTTTTTTTCTTGCCTTGTCCTATTGAAATCAGGTTTCTATTCATAATATTGACACACTTTACTGCTCCACATGAAATCCCCCTTTAAAGCCTTTTGGGGGTAGTATAAAAAGGAACTAATTAACCGTTTATTTCCTTTTAGCTTTGACCGATCACCATTCCTGATAATTTAGCCAGTTGGAGAGCTGCAAAACAAGTCAATCAGGAAGAACAAAGACTTAAAGGAGAAGTCATGTGAAAAAAAATATTTATCTATAATACACTTTCCTAGGTATTCTACATATTCTCTTCATTTTTGAAAAATCATTTGATTTCATATCTCCTGCTTTGGTCAGTAATGAGCTGTTATTTCAGGTTCTATAATGGTCCATCTTCTTTGGAATGTTTCAGTAATCATTGGCTGTTGGATGGGTCAAACACATTCAGATCTCTACTGAGCAACTTTGAAAGCATTTTTTTATGTGGCAGATTACAGTTATTGGAATGAGAGGATACTATTTTTTCTCCTGAAAGCATTTGTATTTGTCTTTTATTTTTACTTTATTAGGGAGATGTACAATCATTCAAATCTGTGGAAAACTCATGACACACCAAGTAATGTGGCGTTTGTGTGGATTTTCTAGTGGTTTTGGGGCGCCTGTGTGGTTTCCAGTAGTTTTTGGAAACTGCACCGGGCACCGGATTCAAACCCCTTAGCGTTGGATTTTGCGCTATGAAGTAGAGCGGAATCCAAAACGTTTTCAAGTGAAGTTAAAAAATCTGCTACTTACCTGACCTGCGCCTGCCAAACAGTTACGTAATGATTACTGCATCGCAGGAACGTGGTCACGTACAGTAAGTAGCGAGCGCTAGTGATATCATATTTCCCTGCAAGTCTTTATAACAGGGTAAGACAAAAGTGTAGTTGTTTAGCTACCTACAGCATATTACCGAGTACCAACAAGATTATAGAGTTGTTTTTAAATTTTCAAGCATTTCTGTCAAAACCTTTTGGGGGAAGACTGTCTCTTTAAAGAAGTGCAGTAAAAAAGATCATTGTTATTCAAAATATTAATCTTTATTTCACATACCTAGGTATTCAACATGTTGTTCTCATATTTGAGAAATCTATTGATTTCATATCCTTAACTTTGCTTTGTTGTGGTCAGTTTTTTCTTCCCAGGATGCACCACTTCCTTGAAATGTTCCTTACAGTAATTTCTACTGATTGGATGGCTGTTGATGGGTAAAACATGCTCAGATCCCTACTGAGCAGCTGAATTAACCCAGGATCTGAGACCATAATGGACACTGTTAGGTGTCCTGCAAACAGGAAGTTAATACTTTGGAAACGCACAGAAAAATTGCTGGATGGGCAGATTGTAGTCATTGAAATTATAAAATACTCTTTTTCTTGAAAGCATATATATTTGTGCTGAACTGAAATGAAACATTAATTACTGAATAAGGAATTTATATGTAGACAATCTGATCTGAATAAAAATATTTAAATAGGTTTTAAAGACAGAAATAATATAATTGTAGCATACAGTTAATTGATCTAAATAGGGCTTTTTTATTTTTACAAAGAATTCCTGCTCCATTGAATACTCAGTTCAATGCATAGAGGGATATGCTTGCAATGCGGCACTCTTTCTGTGTAGCACGTTTAATGATAAATAGTCATTTATTTTCAAATGACTTTATGGTTTCCTTTTCAGATTTAACCAATTTTAAATATTAGCAGGCTTACAAAAGGTGTCTAATTAAACTTACGCAGAAACACATTTGCCATTTTTGTGCAAATCTTCAAATTCGACCAGAATGGTTTCTGTCTATTGCATAAGAAGCAATAAATTACACGTTTCTCTCATTTATCATTACTAGAGTGTGAAACAGAATTAATATAACTTCCTAATCCCTGTATTAGTATAAACAAAATGTACAGCTCTATAATTAACAGGACTTTTGGCAGCCAACTTGGTATCACCCATTGAAAAGGCTAAAGCCCAGTAATATGGCTTCTGTCAACTTCCAGCATCACAGAGAGAAAGTCTAATCCAAACTCAGCAGTCAAGATTCAACTCGTGCTGAACCCCTCTATTCTAAAGGCTGGATTCCTTTTAAACAGGAGACAAAGACACTGATCCAAACAATGCAAGATTGGCTTGATAAAAATAAACTTTAAGGGATTCGAATTTAAATATATGTGTGTGTGTGTTTGTGTTGCTCTGTAGCTCAATCTTTGCTGAGCCTTGCTAAAGAATTCATAGTTTATAGTTTCATGTGCTTTCTCTTAAAGTAATAAAAGTCTCAAGTAGTTTTTTTTACTCAGCAAGCCATACGCCATATGAATATTGTTTATTGGCAATCCAATTTTCGATTCTATATAAACATTGATGAGAAAAAACAGTGGAAGTTTAATACCTTGCGCTGTGGGTCTTCCACATATTTCACCTTGGAATGTGCTGTAGATTGGTACTGGAAAAACCGGCAAATCGCTGTTGATTATTCAACTGTTCGATTAAATGTCTGGATGAATATTAAATTCCTCCCTGTCTTGTAAATAACTACATTTATACAGGTGACAATTTGACTAATGAAGACGCATTTACTTTATTAATGGACTCCATCATTGCATCATTAAGGGATAAATACAGAATATACTTAAGCTGAACATAAACTAACTTCACATTACACCAAGTAGATATTTGATCTGAGATGAAAGTCGAATTAATTGTAATGATGAGTGGAGCAGCGTTTAACCTGCTGTCATTTACCAGTTGGATCATGTTTATTATGATCGCCATTATAACATTCAATACGTTTCTACATAACATTCCTCTTACTCATGCTCCTTCATATGATGTGAAGGTACTTAAAATCACTGCTGAAATTTCAATGCAGAATTATTTAACATTTTTATTTTCACAGTTTCCACAGTCGAAACCTAGGACATTTTTCATGAACCCACCAGTAAGATTGTGCATCCTTAATGGCATACCTAAAAGTCTACCGGACGCAAGAAAAGTATTAGCCTGAACGCTTATAACACTTATAGCATTGTGTAAAGAGGTTGGAAAATACTGTAGGGGAAGCTTTTAAAATTACACTTAAACTAGGACAAGGCCAAAGCAACCTGGGATGGCTCAAGAACAAAAGATGAACATCCTACAATAGATGTGTCAAAGCCTTTATGTCAATCAAGAAAAGTGTCTTGCACAAGCTACATCAGAATAATCTGGATAACCTGGAGCAAATGTCACAAAGTGTGTGGAACTGGTCATACGTGTTTTTTTTTTTCTTCTTTCATTTCCTGCCAATATTGTTTGTCCCAATGTAGCATTTAACCTGCGACAACAGTTGTGGAAACATGTTTACTACAGTGGCGGATCCTTCATTGGTAGTCATACTCATTCCTTGTTTGACAGTAGACATGAAATTCAGGTCTGATTTGAACCTGGCTCCTTCCTTGCAATATTCAGTAACCCTGGAAAGTAGCCTTGCAATATTCAGTAACCCTGGAAAGTAGCCTTGCAATATTTAGTAACCCTCGAAAGTAGCCTTGCAATATTCAGTAACCCTCGAAAGTAGCCTTGCAATATTCAGTAACCCTCGAAAGTAGCCTTGCAATATTCAGTAACCCTCAAAAGTAGACTTGGAATATTTAGTAACCCTCGAAAGTAGCTTTGCAATATTCAGTAACCCTCGAAAGTAGACTTGGAATATTCAGTAACCCTCGAAAGTAGCCTTGCAATATTCAGTAACCCTGGAGTACCTTGCAATATTCAGTAACCCTCGAAAGTAGACTGGAATATTCAGTAACCCTGAAAGTAGCCTTGCAATATCAGTAACCCTAAAAGTAGCCTTGCAATATTCAGTAACCCTCAAGTAGACTTGAATATTCAGTAACCCTTGAAATTAGCCTTGCAATATTCAGTACCCGGAAAGTAGCATTGCAATTTCAGTAACCCTCAAGTAGCTTGCAATTTCAGTAACCCTCGAAAGTAGCTTGCAATATTCAGTAACCCTCGAAAGTAGCCTTGCAATATTCAGTAACCCTCAAAGTAGCCTTGCAAATATTCAGTAACCCTCGAAAGTAGCCTTGCAATATTCAGTAACCCCTCGAAAGTAGCCTTGCATATTCAGTAACCCTCGAAAGTAGCCTTGCAATATTCAGTAACCCTCGAAAGTAGCCTTGCAATATTCAGTTACCCTCGAAGTAGCCTTGGCAATATTCAGTAACCCTCGAAAGTAGCCTTGCAATATTCAGTAACCCTCGAAAGTAGCCTTGCATATTCAGTAACCCTCGAAAGTAGCCTTGCAATATTCAGTAACCCTCGAAAGTAGCCTTGCAATATTCAGTAACCCTCGAAAGTAGCCTTGCAATATTCAGTAACCCTCGAAAGTAGCCTTGCAATATTCAGTAACCCTCGAAAGTAGCCTTGCAATATTCAGTAACCCTAGAAAGTACCGGTAGCCCGCAGAACCTCGAAAATAGCATGTACAGGAATTTGGTTTTAAGTTTTGTTGATATTTTCATGTTCCTCAGACCATTTTCCAGGTCTCTGAATCATTGACACTAACTTGCTATTTCTACCTTAAATTCGATTATTCGATTTAAACTCTGGGATTTCTTTCTCCCATTGACTTCTATGGGTCCATTTTTTAATTTTTCAATTTTTTCAAAAATTGCTAAGAAATCCAAAATTCTAAAAATCTGAAACTGGAATGGTTTCGAACATATTTGTCAGCAGATTCATCATACACTTACAATACGTGTGAAATTTTCTCTCAAAATAAAAGTTTTGCCCCCCCCAATTTTTTTTTTGCCACCAAAATTGTGAGACAAACTTTCCAGATTTTGCTGTTACAGTTTCCTAATATATCACAAACATGCCGGCAGAACAAAGCTCAGCTCTATCTGCTGTATGACTTTTACCCAGAAACCATCATTAGTCTGCTTGGATATTTCAGTGTTCAACCTATAAACTATTAAGTGATTACGTCTATCTTGGTTGGTCCCAGGATGAAAATGATTATTTTACATCTCTGAGATTTTTTTTTTTTTAAAAAGTGATTTGTTCACTGGCAGTAGTGGTTATTATTTCCTCTCATTCTGGACACAATCGCTTGTGGATGGCCTTACAATAAGTTATGAAAGGAAATATACAGTTCCAGCAGGCGGCTATTGTTTGCTTTGATTCACACATCACAGGTTCTGCAAGGTTAAACACAAACCTGGTGTTTTTGGCTCTCTGGGGAATCTGGATAATGCTAGACAAAGAACACACTTAAGCCATTGGCTAATACTTCTGGAATATGACATAAGATAGCTAACAGCTTTAGCTGAATAAGAGCTTTCAAGACTTGCTTCTATTTCTTGATATTGGTACAGTAAAGCAAGTGCTAAAAATATATATGCATATATATGCATATAATATATACAGAATATACAGAATATATATTTATATATAATGTTATCTATATTAACTGGATTTTTATTTATATCTAGGCCAAGATCTGTGCAATAAAAGGTGCAAACATTTGCCTGAGCTGTTAATTTGCCTCAACCAATCAGATGCTACTTTTTTTGCTGGTACAGTTAGAAAACATTTGATTGATTTCTGCAGATTATGAACACGGCAACATTTTGCTCCTCTTATTGAATAGGGCCCCTGTTTAATAACCTACATCCAGTTCTTTGTCCTTTTATAAAGATGCGAATGTGCGGATGTACTTACAGTGAAATAGTGACATAGCATAGCATGAAAGGTTTAATTGGGATAATCAGGATAATCTCACTTTGACCATTTTGTAATTGCGGCTTTTATACTTTCACGCACCAAGGATGCAAAGTTAACATGAGTTCTACATTTTTATTAGAATCCTTCAATTTCTAATTATCTAAATATTTAAATGACATTTATTTGCTACTGTTTCAACCTAGCAATAGGTTGTTCTTTTGTTTACTCAGCATCCCTTCTACAAAAAACTGTACTCACGTGATTGGTTCTCCTAAGATAAATGATGTTTTTTTTCCCATTAATAAAACCGTTCTAATACCCAGCATGCACCACTTCATATCATATTATTCAGGAAATATCAGCCTTTTGGTCACCTGGTTTTTGGCTTCCTTTTGCCCTTTTGAAATAACCAAGACAGAAAAGTAAATATGAAGGAATCTCAGATATCCTTAAATTGGTAAAACACAAAAGGTCTGTTTTCTAAATCACCTGGATTAACAAGATATATGTAGTTTGACACAGTTAATTAGAGAATATCACATTTACTAGTTATATCAGAGTGTGTAATGCTTTAATATTGTATTTGGTACCTGAGATACAACACGTCCAACTTAGATTTCTACTGACATTAGTGCTGCATATTCTAATTTCCTCATCCAGTTGGTTCATTTACCTATCCAGACCAACTTCTGGTACCGTTGTTAGTTCTTAAAAGCAATGAATGAATAAAACTGAGCTGTAAGGCTGGGTACACACGAACGTTCACTACTAAGAAAACAATTTTTTTTTTTTTTATTAACATTGTTTTGTTTTGTTTTTTACATTTTCTGATTTTTTTTTTTGTTTTCTTAGTGCACTCCCATGACCTATCCTTTTCTTAACTGAGCATACAACACAGTCATGCTGATAGTTAGCAGTGCATTTAAATCAATGATTCATGTTGGAGTCACTATGTGACACCAGTGAAATAGTTTAATGACTCACACTCCTTCCACTTAAAAATCTTTCCTGGGTACATCCAAATGATTCCTGCGACAGGAACGGGACTCACAGCATGAATTAAAACCAGGAAAAAAGCAAAGCAGCTTTCTATAGTATTTGCCAAAATGCCATTATGAGCACAGGTACCCTCCTGAGTTATAGACTTACAATACAAAGCCCCAAAGATGAAATCCAAATTCCATACAAATTATATTTGTAAATACCTCTAAACCTTTACACAGTCCAGTCATACTGGGAATTTCTAAGACACATAAAGATGATTTTAAGCGGCTGGCAGGCGACTGATTTGGCCAACAATTTTTTGTGTGTGGTGGTTCCTGTCTGCATTGAAAGGCAGGACGGATCACAAACAAGACATCACACGTTAGATTTTTGTTTGAAGTTATCGGAAGTTATTGAACTCTGGTTGGCCATTTTGGCTGACATTATCTAACATGTGTATGAGGCTTAAGTTTAGTTTAATGTACAACACTCAGGTTCCTGGTGCAAAATATTGCCCGTACTATAAATTGGCAGCACTAATGAGTACTCAACTCCCTTTGTATATTGGACATTCTCCCTATACTTTCTATCCTGGATTTCAGTTGTATTCAGTTAGATCAACTGGACTTAAAGTTTAGTTCTTGAAGACGTTTCGCTAGTCATTTGACTGGCTTTTTCAATTCAGAATTGAGAACATTATGAATTGAGAAAGCCAGTCGGATGACTAGCGAAACGTCTTCAAGAACTAAACTTTAAGTCTAGTTGATCTAATTGAATACAACAGATATACCATGACCTGGATGAATGAGAACCTTCACAAGAATTTCTATCCTGAACATTCTCCCTATACTTACTATACTGGACATTCTCCCTGTACTTTCTATCCTGGACATTTTCCCTATACTTTTTTTATACTGGACTTTCTCCCTATACTTTGTATATTTGACATTCTCCCTATACTTTGTATATTGGATATTCTCCCTATACTTTATATATTGGCCATTCTCCCTATACTTTGTATATTGGATCCTCTCCCTATACTTTGTATATTTGACATTCTCCCTATACTTTGTATATTTGACATTCTCCCTATACTTTGTTGCATTACATAGTTTTAGAAGATGGGGGGTCAATATCTTTGAAAATTTAGAGCAGTGAACCTGTCAGGACCTGAGGATTTTCTTATCTTAAATTCTTTGATTACATTTTGAATTTCCTCCTTGGTTATGTTTGCTGATAATTTTGGGATTTTTTCAGTAGGTATAGTGGGTAGGTTTAGCTTCTGTAGATATTGTGTTATTTGATTTGGGGTTAAATCGGTGTGTTGAATTGTGTGACCATTATATAGTTGCTGATAATATTCTGCGAAGTGGTTTGCTATCCATTGTGGATCATGGTGTAAAATGCCTAACTTATCTCTAATAGGGTGGTATGCATTGGCTGTCATTTTATGATTGCGTTTGTTCGCAAGTATTGTGTCCGGTTTATTGCTCCTACTTTAATATTTTTGGTTTGTAAATCTCAGGGCTTTTTCTGTCTTGTCTAGAATTAAATTCGATAGTTCTGATTTCATTGCTTTTAGTTGAGTAGCAACCTCATCTGACCAGCTCTTCCCCAGTCTCTTACCGTTTGTATATTGCATCTATAAGCTCTAGAATTCTTTTATTTCTTATCTTCTTGTATTTAGCTGCCATTTGAATCATTTTTCCTCTTGTCACAGTTTTATGTGCTGCCCATAAGATAGAAGAGAATATTTTAGGGGACATGTTCTCTTTGAAATAGTTTTCTAGTGTTTTTTGAATTTCCTCTATGTCTGTGTCCTGTGCCAGAAGAGACTCATTGAGCTGCCAAGATGGTGGAGGTTTTGCTCCCATTAAATTCTTAATGGTGAGTTGTATGAATGCATGGACTGACCATGATATTTCGGATACATAAGTGTCCGGGGAGTATGGGAGGAGTTGTGGGGCCAGAAATGCATAGTCCAGACTTGTGAAAAGGGAGTGGACTGGTGAAAAGAATGTATATTCCCTGGCAGAGGGGTATAGGATCCTCCATCCATCCACCACTCCGCAGCATTTTAAGAAAGAGGTTAGATGTTTGCCTGAAGGTGGAGTAGTGGATCCCTTGGTAGGAGCTGATCTGTCAATTGTAGGATTAATACCGGTAGCTATATTAAAGTCTTCCATAATTATAAGTATACCTGTAGCATGTTGTAGGATTTGATTTTTTAAATGTTGTAGGAATATTTTTTGATGTATATTAGGTACATATACGTTGACTAAGGAGATTTTTGTGTTTTGTAAAGTTCCAGTATAAGTATGAGGTATCGTCCCAGTGGGTCTTTTACACAAGATACTTCCAAAAATCCTATTTGCTTGTTTAGTAATATTGTCACCTCGGCCTTCTTAGAAGGAGCGGATGCAAAATAATGCGTTGTATATTTCTTTCCCCAGTATTTCGGTTTGTGACCTAACTTAAAGTGCGTTTCCTGGAGCATTATTATGTCAGGATTAGGTTTCCGATAATATTGGAGGGCCATTTTGCATTCTGAGGTGCATTCAACCCTTTCACATTATGGGAAACGATGTTCAGGCTACTCTGCATAGTGGATCTCGAGAAGGAGCACAGATAAGTGTATTAGATTGATACTCCCACACCCAGGGGGATACAGTGGTAGGTCAGCAATGTTGCTTATTTGGAATGTGGATGGTGGCTCCTCAGATGCGTGGCGTCCAGATCCGTCAAACCCTGTAATGTATATCAGGGCAAAAAGACATAGAACAATATTTACAATAGATACTATTATCCTCATTGTATATTGTTCACATGGAGTAAATTGCAAAAAAAGTAAAAAAAGAAATAAAATAATGGTATAGAAAAGGAAAAAGGAAAAAACAAAAAGTAACTACCACCCCTAACGGGTGAGAGTTGGGAGTGGGGTATTCATTGTACGCTCTCATAGGGTAATTGAATTTGTCCTTTGGGTTGGGTTTGGAAACCCTGCCCTTCCGGGGTTATGTCTCTCCCTGTAGGGAAACTGCACATACTGTATTTGACCCGGTCGGGGGGTCCCTCCTGCTCTAAGCCCCGTGGAGAAGATTATTAGGGCCCTTTATTGTGGGGGGTGTCCTTCCCTTGTGGCCAGGAATTTTGATTAACCCTTAAGGGGGGAGTTTTGGGGGCTAGCGGGTTAATTAATTTTCCTTTCTTGTTAAATCGCAGCTGTATGTCATCATCTCCGCTGCCCCTTCCGGGTGAAGCTCAGATCCAATCAAGATTGTCACCTTAGGTTTTATCTTGTTTAGCTGGGATTTAAGTAGTGGTTAATGGAACCATGGGGTGCATTTTATTATATTCAAATAACATTAGCAAATGTGATTAATCCTCGCGGATATACATATGTTAGAGGGGGTTAGTGCCAGTGTGCATGTTCCAGTCTCTGTATCACATTAGGAACCCTTTGGGGGGGGGGGGGGGGGTACATATACTAACTCATATATCCTATTTTACCACCCCTTATATCGATCTGAGGGGATTCTTAGTTTTCCTGGGTGGGGGAATCTGTTCTGGGGAGGAGAGTTTCTGAGACCTCCAGTAGTTTCTTCTACATACATATAAAAACAACAGTGACGTTCCCGGTGTCCTCCCCGTGGTAAACATATAAAACTTTGAAATAACCTTATCTTATAAACAACCTATTATACCCATTTTTAATACATTCATAGGCTTTTCGTAGCCGCCCCCCAGCCCCGTTTATACCTCTCTTTTCCGCATTTGTTAGTTTGCTTTTTAGATTTATGTTTATCAATTGCAAAAAAAATTCCGTCTCCTCCCCCCTATTATTATACAATATTATTCCCCTCCCTCATACCGCTCTATTAATTTGCATAATGCTGGAATTTAAACTATTGCATTTCTCCGTCTCCCATGTTCCCCTCCCCTCCCGTCTGTTGCATAGAGAGGATCATAAAACAGTTCAGCAGTTTTAACGTAGGTTCCCACATTTCTGTAACCCATGAAACCGAAGCAAAACATCCTGAAATAACTTTGCAGTCTTAAGTTATATTCCCTCTTGCCCATTTATAATAGTACCCATCTTATTTCCCCTCCCCCTCCCCCATTGGCATATTAGATAGCGTGATTATATTATTATTATTTTATCACTTTATTTTTCCTATATTTTGTATCGTTCCTTCAGCAGGTACACATAAAAATTTTTGTCTTGTTAGCACATTCCCCCCCCCCCCCCCCCCCCCCCCCAGCCGTCCATCATTCCAACCTTTTTTCCGCTCCCCCCATTCCCCCCTCCCCCTGAGGCATTGACATTGTTTCGTTATTAGGGGCTGTCTTCCCCAGGAAAAAAAAAAGATTTTTCGGTTTGTAGTCAAAAAGTTGGATATCATTCCCACTTGAAGTCAATGGTTTCATTCCAAATTACCCCTCTTCTCCCCTTGTCCTCCCTGTTTCAAACCGGTTGCCCCCTCCCTGATGGACTGCTGGCGGGTACAGTGCAAGCGATCGGATGCCCGTATATACTATTATTGTCCTTTTTAGTTCTTTATGAGGTAGGTATTAATGCATCCAGGTCAATAAAGTCTTTAGGAGTTATCCCACTGTTGTTGAAAAACATATTTTACCCGGTTGGGGAGGGGGACCCGATACTTTCCCCGGTCAAAGTGAGGGCTTGGGGTATAGGCCAAGTGCGGGGTCAGGCGTTAGTTTAATACTTGCGGTTTCGGTCATGATAATATTTGGTATGATAATGTTCCCTTTATTCATCAGGGTTTTCTCTGTGCCTTTGCCACTTGTGTCCCCACTCTGCTGTGGGTGAAGAGATCCTGGGAGGAGTGTCAGGTTGCATCCTCGCGGGTTGTCCCTTTGTAGGCCCAGTCTGCTCAGAAAACGCGGTCCCTCCTCGAGGCTGGTAAGGGAGATCGGTCTTCCGTTTTTCATGGTCACCAATTTAAAGGGGAAGCCCCACCGGTATTTGATTTGATTTTTTAAAAGTGCATCTATTATGGGTCTTAGCTCTCTCCTGGGTGCATCCACTAAGAATCCTGGATTCTTAGTGGATGCAGAGAGATTCTGGAATAGGCGAATTTATGATCCCTCATGTTCAATAGCTGAGGTATTACAGGCAGCCGCCATTACTGCCTCCTTAGTTTTATAGTATTGCAACTTGCATATAACATCTCTGGGTGGTTCCCCGTCCAGACGTTTTGCCCAGAGTGCCCTGTGGGCTCTGTCTGTAAGCAAATTATGCTGTGAGCCTTCTCCCAGTATGCTTGTGAATAGATTCACCAGGTAGGTATCCAGGTCTATTATAGCCTCAGGTATGCCTAGGATCCTAATGTTGCTTCTTCTGGATCTATTCTTGAAGTCTTCCTGTTGGTCTCTGATTAAATATATGTCGTGTCTGATCTCCTTAATGTCCGTCTCCGTTTGGCGGCAAAATGAGGATAGGTCATCGGCCTGGTTTTCCAGCGTGGCTACCCTTTCTCCTAGTGCGATCTCCTGTCTCACCTCTGATATGATTTTGTTTTGTGATGCCACAATCGATTTCTCGATTTGGGAGTAAAGTTTCTCCAGGTCCTGGCGGGAGCAAGGAGTAAATTCACCTGCCAGTGGGCGTGCTGCTTCGGCGCCATCTTGGGTGCCACGTGGTGTATCAGGAGGGGGCCAGAAGTCTGTTAATTCGGACTTTGGGCCTGTGTTTTTTGGGCATTATATATATTGTCCCTTCCCACGTTCTTTTGTGGGCTCAGAGGGTCCGATTTAGCTATCGCCAAGCTGATTGTAGTGTGCTCAGAGCGGGAGCTCTTCCGCTGCACGTCCTTCTACATGAACAGTCAGACTTCGCCTCCCTCAGTTTTTGAGCTGTAGACATGAAATTTGGTACACATAGGTGAAGTATGCTGTAGAATCCATGAAAGCATTCCAACGATATCCACCAATTTCAGGATTTTTTCCCTCTATTAACAATAACGGGTATAACCCTCAAACATGAACTTTAGAAGGTTTCATTTGATCAAATCCCAGATAAAATGCATCTGGATTCGAGGTTACACTAAGTCGCACTATGTCTCTCTGACACGAGCAACACCCTTGTACACAATTTCAAAATAAAAGTGATATAATACAAAATAATGGCAAAATAATATAAATTTAATTTTTTACTCAGAATGTAGTTTGAAATTTAGTTTTATGGTATAAATGCAAAAAAATTACCCCTTCATACACACACACCCCCTACACAGACACAGGTACACGCAACTATTCATATACTCCTAACCCACCCCCACCCTTCAATTCATATGGCAGCCAAAACCTGAATCATAAGAAAATGCTATTTTTACAGTCATAAACACAAAAACTTTCTCCGCCCACACAGACACACACCCATTAATGCCAATGCCATCAGATCAATTTGAGAGTCCTGCCCAATTCCAGTACCGCTCTGCGTCGCTGTGTGGATGATGTCATGCAGGGCGTCAACACCAGGCGTGACATCACAATGTCAGTACACAAACTTCTTGCTTCTTTCTCCTGGCACCTGCTTGTAGTTCTTAACTTCTGGCTCCATTGCTGTCTTTGGATTTCTATCCCCTTTCTGATTTCAGTTTCAGTCTCCAGTTCCAGTCTTTTTTCCAGTATCCAGCTTCAGTCTCCTTTCCAGTATTCAGTTCTAGTCTCCTTTCCAGTATTCAGTTCTAGTCTCCTTTCCAGTATTCAGCTTCAGTCTCCTTTCCAGTATTCAGTTCTAGTCTCCTTTCCAGTATCCAGCTTCAGTCTCCTTTCCAGTATTCTGTTCTAGTCTCCTTTCCAGTATTCAGTTCTAGTCTCCTTTCCAGTATTCAGCTTCAGTCTCCTTTCCAGTATTCAGTTCTAGTCTCCTTTCCAGTATCCAGCTTCAGTCTCCTTTCCAGTATTCTGTTCTAGTCTCCTTTCCAGTATTCAGTTCTAGTCTCCTTTCCAGTATTCAGTTCTCGTCACCTTTCCAGTATCCAGCTTCAGTCTCCTTTCCAGTATTCAGTTCTAGTCTCCTTTCCTGTATTCTGTTCTAGTCTCCTTTCCTGTATTCTGTTCTAGTCTCCTTTCCAGTATTCAGTTCTAGTCACCTTTCCAGTATCCAGCTTCAGTCTACTTTACAGTATTCAGTTCTAGTCTCCTTTCCTGTATTCTGTTCTAGTCTCCTTTCTAGTCTCCTTTCCAGTATTCTGTTATAGTCTCCTTTCCAGTATTCTGTTCTAGTCTCCTTTCTAGTCTCCTTTCCAGTATTCTGTTATAGTCTCCTTTCCAGTATCCAGCTTCAGTCTCCTTTCCTGTATTCAGTTCTAGACTCCTTTCCAGTATTCAGTTCTAGTCTCCTTTCTAGTATCCAGTTTCAGTCTCCTTTCCAGTATTCAGTTCTAGTCTCCTTTCCAGTATCCAGCTTCAGTCTGCATTCCAGTTCCCGCCTGTATTCCAGTGTCCAGTTTCATTATTCTGTTAGGGCTCATTCACACTACATCAGTTTGTATCCATTTTTCAAACACAGGTGCGTTTAAAAAAATGGACAGACAGTAAAACCCCACAGGATCTCATAATATCGTTCACACCTGCTGCGTTATAATCCATTCAGTTCCAGTCCATTTAAAAAACGCACTGCATGCAGCATTTCTGTCCGTTTTTTCATGCATTTTCTGTAGAAAACTATGGAATACACACTGTTAAAAATGGATACAAATGTATGAAAAAATGGATACAAACTGACAGAAACACATGCTGTGCATTACTGTCAGTTTCTAGTGTGAACGAGCACTTACAGTCACCATTCCAGTATCCAGTGACCAGCTCCTTCAACCAGAACCAGTCTCCCTCTCCAGCAGCTAAGATCCAATCTGGCACTGAAGGAAGGGGGTAGTCTGAATAAGAGTATCATCATCTTGAGATGACAGGAAAACAAAAAAGACCGTGTGGGAGGGGTTAAAAGATCCTAACCTTACTTTTCTGCTCCTTATGGTTGTGCTGCACTGCCTGATGAAAGTCACAAAAAATTAAGAGTAAGAGCCTTTCTGTGTGTAATCCGTACCAGTGTACAAGCACACTTTAAGGGCATGTCAAATCCCCAGCCAAATTTTGCCCCCCTGTTTAGCCCTTTATGACCCCTACCTTTCTCTTCTGCTGCATATGGTTAACCAGCGCAGCCTGAAAAAAGTACAAGAAACTGAAGAGTAGGAAACCTCTCACTAGGTAACCTGTTTCTGCCTCTTTCTGCACCTCTGAGAGGTTTGTTACATATGCAGTGGCACTTCCCCCCTCCCTCCAGCTCCCCTTTTCCCCTTTGCTGCATCATTATCTTCAGTGGTGAAACCAAAATTTGGGGAAGGAGACCCCCCCAAACATAGCACTAAGTTTAAAACCCCAAATCGGCTCCAAAAGGGCATGTCCATCCCCAAAACTAAAATTTAACCCACTACTGGCCCCACTGTGTAGCAGGTGCATAACTACAGGGGAGTGGGGGGAGCAACCGCAGGGGGGCCAAGGGGGCCCCCATCTTCTTGTTTTTCTTATGACACGTATAGTCTCCCAGACACTACACTGCTGTGTAGTTTAAAAAAATCCTTACCTTACATCACTGCTCCTTATGGTTCTCCTGCAATGTCTGTTTAAAGTCCAGGAAACTGAAGAGTACGAGCTGTCTGTGTGAAAAGGTTTCTGCCTCTGGTTCAGTTCCGAAAGTTTGGGTCCGGTCTTTTAAACAGCTGATTGCGTGTATGTTTCACTCTTACGTGCGATCAGCTGTTTTTAAACAGGAGGTTGTGGGCTTGTGGCATGCCCTCCTACTGTCCTTTTTTGGTTTAGGTGGTAGAGATAGCCTTTAAAAGGGTCATAATGGATAATTGAACTATGTCTTCCCTCAACAAAAGGTAAAAACAATTATGGAAAAATAGCCCAGAAAATATAAAGACAAGTAGAGGACCTATTTAAGAAGAAAGACAGCTGACAAGTTTCTCTATGCGACTTGAATCTCTCTTTAGACCAGTCTGGCACAGTCTGCACAGGGTGCATGGCCAATAGGTACACAAGCTCACAAGGCTCTTTGAAGACTACACGGGCTGTGACATGTACTGACAACAACATGGATAGTTTTTTTTTTTTAAAGCTGGATTAGTTTCTTAAAAGAAGGAATGTTGCAGGTTTTGAACAACAAAATCCATTAACACACTCCGTATTTATGGATTTTGCTCACTCTTACACAACGTTTCAGTGCTTTCTTTCGTCACCTGTGTAAAATAAGGTGCGTTTTTTACTATCCCACGCTGTAAAATTCTGTTAACATGCATTAACATAATGGTGTCATATTAGAACAACTGTTCACAGCCATGTTGCTATTATACCACTGAGCCATAAAATATCATGTTAAAGCTCTCATCCTGATGAGTTGACCATTGCAAGGCTTCCAGATATTAAAGGACAACTATATTGTAAAAATTAACTTTAAAAAATGAAAAGTTCTTGGGGCAGGGTGGTTAGATTGATTATTCCTACCTTCCAATATTGTTTCATTGAGGAGCTACAGCACATACAGTTTATATCTACCAGGTTAGTTCCCTGGGCCTTCCTGTATTAAAAATAGCGCTGAAGCATTCAGGAAGCCTGGCAGAAGCAGTTTTCCATGAGCTACTGCTCCTCATAGAAATGCTATTGGGAGTTAGAAATAACCAATCCTACCTCCCTTTCTCAGGTCAGGGGCGTGTTTAGAGGGGATTACTGGTGCCAGGAATCCCCCCTTCTGCCTGCTCAGTACAGTCAGCTTTTCCACTTCTCCTGGTGCACATAGACTGTTATATAGATTGTTACATTTTCAATTGAGCTGTGAGTAACATCATTTGCATGTTTCAAAAATGTATCCAGTCTTCCCAGTGATTGACAGCAGCATAACTAATAATAATTGATTCAGAACTGTATCAATATTAACCTTGCAGCTGCCTGGGACTAGGTTTATGTACAGTACTTAAAGGGCATGTCCACCCTTTATACAAACTTTATGTATATTATACTTACCTTACCTCTCTCCTTTGTCACACTGCCCTGGCCCTCTGCTTGCACGGAACTGCAAGCAGGGGGCGGGACAGGCAGCCGAATCTGTGATTGGCTGAGAGGCAGCCAATCACGGACATGGCTGCCAGCTGTTCAGAACGGCGAAGGAGAGAGGTAAGGTAAGTAATGATTGGGGGACTTTCTGAGAATATAATTATAGCTATAATATACATAAAGGGATTTATGCTAGGGGGAGGGAGACCAAAGCAGGTGGGAGAGGGAGGGGGAGAAGGGCTGCAGTGCACATGACAAACTTCTTCCGGAGGGGAGACAGGAGGCAGAGTCCTTTATGGACTCCGCTATCCTCCTGGTGGCCAGTTTTTGGGACTTTGGGGGGACATTACAGGAGAACCATTTGGAGCTGGGATGTAAGGTAAGGATTTTATTACACAAAAGAGTGGGGCCAGTAGTGGGGGGGATTATATTTTTGGGGGTGGACATGCCCTTTAAGGCAAGGTACCACTTTGTGCATTGCGTTGTGCAGTCCGCTTTGAGCGCTTTTAGGACAATGCATTTTGTCCACATTCCGGTCCGTTTGCAGGTTAACAGACATCCTGGCCATTCCCTCATGCAGCAATAATGGGTTAACTTCCCCTATCAGCTGGACAGAAGAAAACAGACACTCCCACAGTTTAAATAGCTCCCCCTCCCCTCCAGAGGAGGACTGGCCCAGTAGGCTGAGGTGCAAATGCCCCCTGGGCGGGTCTCCAATGAGACCCGCCCAGGCTGCCACTGAAGCTATTAGTAAGTAACGTGCTTGATAGGCACAGCACATGCCCCTAGTTCTAACGTGCAAGGAACAGGAAACTCCTCCTTCAGATTGTTTACCTGTCAACCCTCCAGTTCAACAGCATTGTTAGTCAGCCCTCCAGTTCAATAGCCAGTGTCATGAGCCCTTAGTTCATTAGCCAGTTTTGTCAACTCTCCAGTTCATTAGCATTGTTGTCAGCCTTCCAGTTCTTTAGCCAGTGTTAGTCAGCCCCCCAGTTCATTAACCAGTGTTTGCCAGCACTACAATTCATTAGCCAGTGTTAGTCAGCCCTACAGTTCATTAAGAACAAAGGAAACTTTGGGAAAGTATAACTTGACTTAGAAAGTGTACCCATTTGTGAGGACTTAGTGATTCAGGATCTCACCCCAAGCACTTGTAAGAGGTAGGGGGAAGATTTTAGGACTATAACTGTCCTTTAACCACATCATACACTTGAAAATATTGCAGGCAACAATGTAAAATGGGAATAGTGGACTTAAAAATGGGCGTAGCTTAAAGAAAGTATATGTCCTTAGCAAACTTGTCGTGATTAAAAATGTCACGATCTGCCGTGGAAGGGTCACCTGGTTGTACTTGCCCCCCAAGCCAAAAGGTTTATAAGCATCAAAAATACATAGGGGGGGAAATAGCTGCCTGAGGGAATGGCCAGTTCACTTTCCGAGTGAAATATTCCTTTAAAGTGTATGCAAATGGAATGCAATCTGTGAGACCGTAGCAGGTTTAAATATATTGGTTGATAAAGAAAATTACTAGGAGACTGTGGCAAAATAAAACCAATCTTGTAGAACATGCGAAATATTGAGCCTAAACACTTAAAAATATAATACACTACACAATAAGTCTTGTGTTATTGGTATGGGGGGTGGGCAGCACGGTGGCTCAGTGGTTAGCACTGATGCCTTGCAGAGATGAAGTCCTGAGTTCAAATCCACCCTTGGACACATCTGCAAGGAGTTTGTATGTTCTCCCTGTGCTTGCGTGTGTTTCCTCCGGACACTCCGGTTTCCCCCACAATCATAAAGACATACTGATATGTTGTATGTGTCAAATAAATGTGCTTAGATTGTAAGCTCATCGTGGCAGGACCTGATGTGAATGTATACATGTAATTGAAAAGCGCTACGGAAGATGATGGCACTTTATAAATCCACAATGTTAGATAAGTAACAGTTTGTACTGCCTACGATACCATGGATCTGCTGTATGTGTCATCAACCTGTTTAACTCAATTGTACCACTAGTTATTTTACTCAATTAATATCTAAAGATATAATTTATTTTACCACTTCTTTTACACCCTTCAGCATTATTCTCCCCATCCGATTCTTTTTTTAAAATTTTTTTTATAAAGGTAGTGTATGGGTAATAAGAGCTTCTTATTGGCAATATCCAATAAAGAACCTTTATAGCAGTCATTTTTCCGATGGCAATAACAATAAGCAGTTAGCAGACAGTATTTCCAAGAGCTCTCGGTATCAGCCCTGCTGCTGAAAGCAAACATCAACATTAAAAAATAAAAAACTACTACAGTTTTGTTGATCACAATAAAGGTTTGTCAGACATTACCAATAATGAACATTTATAAATATGGCCCATAACAGCCAATTGCCCTTGGCATCACACTAAGGAAATAGTTAGGGGAATAACTATAAAATGCAGGGCTTTCTGTAAAAAGATTTCAGTGCATCTTTGTTTAGGGGTCACATAAGGGGTATCTCCACTAGTGAAAAATAATTTGAAATTTTCAATTTTATTGAAGAATAGGAGGTAAAGGAGCTATGTCTTAACTCTGTTCTTCGATAAAACCTGTAGGAGCCAGGGATGAAAGTTAGGAACTTGCCTGATCTCTAGCTCCTCCACTGTTCTTCTGACAGGTCCCAAAGGAGTTCGTACTGCATGCGCATATGCTCACAGTACAAACTCAGTCGGGACCTGTAAGAACAGTGGAGAAGCTCAAACCGGGTCATTTACTTAACTTTGTTCCTGCAAATATTATTAAAGAACGGGAGGCAAGACTTGCCTCCTTTACCTCCCATTCAATAAAACCCTAAGCTAATTTTCCCTAGTGGAGATACCCTTTCATACAGATGTGCAATCACAGGGCTGACCCATGATGTGTATGCATAACAATCATGCAGTGTATGTTTAGTTTAGTTGGGGCTCTGTGATTTGAGATTACACGTGTGTGAGATAAGGCAAGTAATAAGGAATTTTTAATCTTGACCTTCTGGTCAAAGTTTTTTTTCTAGTAGTTTATTACCCATCTTATAAAGTACTTTTTGTCTGTCTCATTCATAAGTGCAGGGTTCTACAAAACCTCTACACTGAATTTTAAAAAGCATGTTCAACCTCAGAATGAGAATTTATACTTAATAAGCACCCCCACTTTTCACTATACTTTTACTAAAGACACTTCTATCCTTACTCACAGAACAATCCCCCCCACCATTAAGGTTCGTACACACACGCAATCTGATCGAGGAATGACCCCCGAGCGCTACACGAGACAAATGGCCATTTCGGTCGAGAATCGTCCATATGTATGCATTCGGTCGCCATTTGCCAATCTGCCAGGCAGATCAACAAAAAAACCCCATCTGAACGCAAACACACTAACGATTCTTGGCTGAAATGCAGTTCGTCATGTGTAGCGCTCTGCCATCGTTCCTCGCTCACAGCGTGTGTACGAACCTTTACTTTCCTCTGCAGCTTCCTGATCTGGCCATCAATCAAAGTTAATTGCCACACCCAAAGGTGCCTCCTCTACAGCATGTAAATTACACACAGCTGCAGAGGTCTTCTAGCCAGCAAGGAATCGGGCTGTGCAAGTTAACTATAGTGCCGACATGCCGTTTAAATGTAGCAGAATAAATTCCAGTGCTTAGGGCTCATAATTCAGAAACTGCATTTGTCTTCCAGAATATAAGAAAGTAAGGCTGTCCAGTCGTCAGATAGTATGCAATAGGGGGAATCCCTATTAGTGCAAAGATACAAACAACACACAACGTTTCGGCGCAATGGCCTTTATCAAGTGTTACATAGTTATCCCATAGTTGGCTTTTTATAGCCACTAATGGAGCGCCATCCAGTGCTCCCCTTTACAATAACATAGTACAAATATAATACTTCCATCTAGTGGTGCATTCCCACATTACATATATGATAACCCATCACCATTCTCACAATAGTTGCCCAGTGGAAATAGGGGATATTCACAATATTCCATCTTCTCTTTCTTCTTATCAGTCCCCTATTCCACCTAGGTCATAAAAAAAATATATATATATCACAATTGGAACAGTCCTATAGAACATACAGGGTTATTCATTAAAAGTTCTTATTATTAAAAATGGTGCTAATTTTGCCCTAACCAATCAGATGTTAGCTTTCAAATGTTAAATAAGATCTGATTGGTTGGGGCAAAATTAACAACATTTTAAACGATAAGAACTTTTATTGAATCTCCTTTTTCCTTATATAATATCTCTGTCTGCCATAGTCCACGCCGTCTCACCTTCTCCCACCCCCTGTCGTGGTTCAATTCCCTCCAACCTTCTATCTATTCCTCTGATTCCACCTTCTTGTCTGCCTTTCTCCTGTGCTCTGCTTAATGTTCGCTCGCTGGTTAACAAATCTACCATCATTCATGATCTCTTCTGCTCTAATAATTTTCTTCTTGCCCTTACTGAAACGTGCTCGTGAAGGTTCTCATTCATCCAGGTCATGGTATATCTGTTGTATTCAATTAGATCAACTGGACTTGAAATGTAGTTCTTGAAGACGTTTCGCTAGTCATCCGACTGGCTTTCTCAATTCAGAATGACTTGTACAAGAATCTGTGGCACTTATGTACCCTGGAAAATCCCAATTAGCATATCACAGCCAAGTGTTAAGGGTGTGATTGGATAGTGGCTAAGAGGTGTTATAGGAACGCCCAGAGTAAAGTGTGAAAACAGCATTGTACATGGCAGACAGTTGGTGTCGACCCCCCCCACCTCTATTTAGGCTTGGTTTCTTTATTTTCACATAAATGGCCTCCTTAACACCTCTCTTGAACCATTCACGTTCCAGCACTCTTACCAATAGAACTGGTCTCAACCCAGAACAGGTGTGTTCCTTACTGGACTTGTGCCTGAATACCACCTATTTCAAATACAGGGATAGGTTCTATAAGGAAAAACACGTATGTGCTATGGGATCTCCAGTTTCACCCATTGTGGCCAACCTTTACATGGAGGAGGTAAAAAAACAGGCACTTAATACCTTTAAGGGCATAGCACCCAGCCACTGGTTCAGATATGTGGATGACACCTGGGTTAAAATCCACCAGAAGGAAGTACAAGCTTTCACAGAACACATTAATGCGGTAGACCAAAACATCAAATTTACAAGGGAAGAGGTACAAAACAACAAACTGGCTTTCTTGGACTGCTTGGTAGAAGTTAAGGAAAATGGTAAACTGGAAGTAGAGGTTTACAGAAAACCAACACACACAGATCAGTATTTGATGTTTGACTCCCACCACCCTTTAGATCACAAGCTGGGTGTCTTTAGAACCCTGCAACACAGAGCTGAGAACATCCCCACTAGCACAGAGGCGAAGGCTAAAGAAATGAAACATCTCAGAGGAGCCCTTAAAACTTGTGGATATCCAGACTGGGCCTTTGTAAAAAGAAGTAGAAGGAAAGAAAAGAACACGAATACCAACAGTGAAGGGGGAAAGCAAGACAGGAGGAAGAACATGGTCATCCCATATGTAGCAGGGGTCTCCGAGAAATTAAGAAGAATTTTCAAGAAACACTGTATCCCTGTCTGCTTTAAACCAAACAACACACTGAGGCTGCAATTGGTACATCCGAAAGACCCAATACCGAAACACAAGAAAAAGCGACATCATATACGCAGTGCAGTGCAGTGAAGAATGCTCTGATTTGTATTTGGGGAGACCAAACAACAACTGCATCAACGTATGGCCCAGCACAGAAGAGCTTTGTGGCCTTTTACTAACATTACCTCCCCGTCTGACATTTATTCACATCTTTTAAGGCTCATTTAATTCAGCTCTCGCTCCCCTTGTCCCTATGAGTAGCTGTGGCGTACAGACCGCCATCTACAACGTCTCCATCTGCCTTCCTCTCCGACTTTGAAACTTAGCTTACTTTCTTCCTCTCTGCTTACTGTCCTGTTCTAAATCTGGGGGACTTCAACTGTCACATTGATGACTCCTCCCTCTCCTGGCCCTCTCGCTTCCTACAATTAACCTCCTCGTTTGATCTTCACCAATGGACTAACGCTAGTACTCACAAGGATGGCCACTTCCTGGACCTAGTGTTCACTAAAAACCTCTCTGCCTCGTCTTTTCAATCTAACCCCTTCCCGCTTTCTGACCATCATCTTATTACTTTTCAGGCTCAACACCCTATTCTTCCTCCTGTCCCTCCCTCTTGTATGTCTGTCCGTAATACTAGATCCATAGATCTCCCAACACTCGCCTCATCCCTGTCCTCTAGTCTCTCTTCCCTTTTGACAGTTGATGACCCTGACTCGCTTGCTAATTCCTATAACTCTATCCTGAATAACAGGATACTCTTTTTCCCCCTTGCATTCCCGCAGTCGATGAACCTCTAATCCTCATCCGTGGCTCAACCCCACTTCCCGTTTTATACACAGGTGCGCACGTGCTGCTGAATGTGCGTGGAGAAAGTCCCATACAAATGCTGAATTTCTCCATTACAAGTTCATGCTGCAATGTCTCGGCTCTGGGCTCCTGCTAGCAAAACAGAACTATTGCTGGAAACTTATAAATAACAACAAATCTAACCCACATCTCCTGTTCTCCATCTTCAACTCCTTCTGCACCCCTCTCCTGCTGACCCTCTCATTTCTCGCACTCTCCCCAGGACTTTGCGCATTACTTCCAAGATAAAGTGTAGTCCATCTGCGTGCAGATATCTGGTCCTAGGGATGACACTCAGATTATTTTGCCCTCCCCCTCATCAGCTATTCTTGGATCGTTTGCTCCTGTGACCCATTCAGAAGTCTCTCGCCTACTTCCATCATGTCCACTCATGACCTGTCCTCTTGATCCCATTCCCTCTGTATTACTGAAGCACTGTAATCACATGCTTACCCCTATACTCGCCTACATATTCAATGCCTCCCTTACATCTGGAATTTTCCCTTCCGTCTTTGAGCATGCCCATGTTAAGCCCATACTAAAAAAGCCCTCGCTGGACCCCTCTTGTTTAGCCAATTACCGATAGCCTCTAAACTGCTGGAACGATTAGTCTTCTCCTGTATCACTAACTACCTTCAGGCACATAACCTATTGGATCCTTTGCAATCTGGATTCTGTCCTGCGCATTCCACCGATACAGCTCTGTGTAAGGTTGTGAATGATCTGCAGGTTGCAAAGGCCAATGGTCACTTTTCTATTCTTATCCTCCTTGACCTCTCCTCTACTTTTGACACAGTCGATCATTCCCTCCTATTGCAGATACTTCACTCTTTGGGCATTCAGAATGAAGTGGCTTCCTGGTTTCTATCCTATCTCTCTGACAGAACTTACTATGTATCTTATGCTAGCAATACCTCTTGTCCGGTTCCTCTTGGTGTGGGGGGTCCTGCAGGGGTCTGTACTTGGACCCTTATTGTTCTCCCTCTACACTATTTCCTTGGGAGATGTTATTACCTCTTTTGGCTTCAAATATAATTTATATGCAGATGCTACACAAATCTACTTGTCCACCCCTACGCTAACTCCTGACATCCAATCACGTGTCTCTGACTGCCTCCTTGCCATCTCCTCCTGGATGTCTGAACGCTACCTCAAATTAAATCTTTCTAAAACTGAACTGATTGTTTTTCCACCTAAACCTGGTCCTGTCCATCTCTGTTGACAATAACCCCATTTTCCCTATCCAATCTGCACGCTGCCTAGGGGTAATTATTGACTCCTCTCTCTCCTTTTCGAACCACATTAACTATGTTGGGAAAACCTGCCGCATCTTCCTTTGCAATATAAAGAAAATATGCAGGTTCCTTTCTCTCCCAACCACCGCTATGCTTATGTATGCTCTCATCCTATTGTGCCTGGACTATTGCAACCTACTACTTTCTGGTCTTCCTGCTTCCCACCTCTCTCCCCTTCAGTCTATACTTAACTCTGCCACACGTATTGTTTCGCTCTCTAATAAACTGGATCCCAAATATCCTCTGTACCGGACAACAACCTGGCTCCCCGTTAAACAGCGCATTGTATACAAAATCCTTCTCCTAACAATTAAATCCCTTCACTTTGCTGCTCCTCATATTTCCTCTCTAGTCTCCCCATATGTTCCTGCCCGTACCCTCCGTTCATCGCAGAACCTGCTCCTGTACAGACCCCCCACTCAGACTGTTTCCTCTAGCCTTAAACCTTTCTCTCTTGTAGCTCCCAACTTCTGGAATTCTATTCCCCTCTCTCTACGTCAAGAAACCTCAATTAGCAGGTTTAAATCTAGCCTTACATCCTACCTATCTCGTAACCAGCACAGTATTTGATTTTATTTATTTTATTATTTTATTTATTTGCACTGCATTCATCTCACTCCAGCACTTATACCCAATCCAATATCTGGGTGTTACCCACCTAACTAGATTGTAAGCTCAATGGGGCAGGGACCTCATTACCTCTTGTGGCAAAGCCCTAGCACTTCTATTTATATAAATTATATATTTATGTACTGAACTATTTATGTATTTATCCCCCTTGTATGATTTTATTGTATTTTATACTGTACAGTGCTGTGTCCCCAAGTGGCGCTATATAAATAAACATATACATACATACATAGTGCAGACTCTAAAAACAGTAAAACAATAAAATCCTATAACCATAAAACCATTTATTTTAAAGTGAATATGTGCTCTGCTGGGAAATGTGTCTAAAAAACTTTTAGTATAAAAACAATATCAGTTCTTATTTCACAAAAAATGAGATACGTTAAGCCTCTCATTCATCCCCTTTGGGTTTACTGTTTGCAGTTGCCATATCCAATATGCTTCTCTTTTAAACAATCTATTCTCTACCTCTCCGCCTTCTTGGATCTGCTCAGGCACCTGCCATCTCAGTTGACACATTATGTCTTTCCTACTTAAAGTGTCTAGCTACACTGAATTTCATTTCTTATATTAGGCCTGTGCTCATTCAATCTTGTTTTATCATTCTAATCATTCAGTGCTCCAACCTACAGTCCTGAAAGATACTACTGATTTTTTTAATACATTTCCCAGCAGAGCACATATGCACTTTAAAATAAATGGTTTTATGGTTATAGGATTTTATTGTTTTACTGTTTTTAGAGTCTGCACTATGTGGTTTAGCACTTTATATAAGGAAACAGTTTGTTTTATAGGACTTTTCCAATTGTGATATATATATTTTTTTATGACCTAGGTGGAATAGGGGACTGATAAGAAGAAAGAGAAGATGGAATATTGTGAATATCCCCTATTTCCACTGTGCAACTATTGTGAGAATGGTGATGGGTTATCATATATGTAATGTGGGAATGCACCACTGGATGGAAGTATTATTTGTACTGTGTTATTGTAAAGGGGAGCACTAGATGGCGCTCCATTAGTGGCTATAAAAAGCAAACTATGGGATAGCTAACAATTGAGGCCATTGCACCGAAAGGGGTTTGTTTGTATCTGAACTAATAAAAAGGGATTCCCCCTATTGCATACTATCTGACGACTGCGGGTGACAATGCCGTTTTGACACCTTAGTGGGCGTTCCTATAACACCTTAGCCACTATCCAATCACGCCCTTAACACTTGGCTGTAATATGCTAATTGTGATTTTCCAGGGTACATAATTGCCACAGATTCTTGTACAAGTCATTCTGAATTGAGAAAGCCAGTCGGATGACTAGCGAAACATCTTCAAGAACTAAACTTCAAGTCCAGTTGATCTAAATGAATACAACAGATACAGTTCCAGTGTTCTCCCCAGAATTTTTTTCCTGCCGGGTGACATGAAAAAGTAGCCGGGTGGGGTAGGACGGGGAAATTTGGTGGTAGGGAAAATGTGCACTGCATCATGCTCATTATATAGGTAAGGGATGTCTAACTTTCGTTCCACTAGATGTTTGAAAACTATAACTCCCAGCATTCCATGGTTGTAGAATGCAGGGAGTTGTAGTTCGTCAACATCTGCAGGTAACCCATGTAACATAGCAGCACAAGCACGTGACACCCTTGTGTGGCCTTGGAGATCTTGGAAAAGCTAGTTAACGTGCTAAAATGATCTTGCAGGTGTAAAAAAGAGGTCTGGACTGAGCAGTTTTGGCGGGAGTTTTTACTGACCTGTTGGCACACCTATTAATCCTACTTCTAAATTCTTTTAAATCACAAGTGTTCTCTCAAGAATTTTTTTCCAGCTGGGTGGCATGAAAAAGTCATGAAAAGACCCTAGGGAGAACACTGAGTTCAGTGGAAGTATCAATATTTGTTTAATTGCTAGTTTTGTATGCCTTCTTAGTTATGCTACATATTTTCTCCCATTTTGTAAAAATCAGTTGATTTCATACCCTTTGCTGTTCCCTGCTGTTGACATTAGTGAGCTGACATTTCAGGTTCTAACGCTCCTTTTCCAGGATACACCACATCCTTGGAATGTTCCCAACAGTAATTTCTACTGATTGGCTGTGTCAAAGATGCTCTGATCTCTACTGAGCAACTGAATCAACCCAGGTGCTGGGTCAAGGGCAAGACCATAATTGTCTCTACTAGGGGTCCTTCAAGCAGGAAGTCATTTTGGTTGCATTTATTTATATACAAATTTTTCTTTTCACGAGTTCTATAATTCCCCAAAACCCCAGAGTGCCTTCACCTTTTTCAGATTCCCTCTCTGTCCTGAGATACACCAGTTAGAAGAATACATGATTGCATTCCTCTACTCCTACTTGGACTGTCAATCAAATCAATGTGACGTGATCCGCCTCCCCGCTCTGTAATAAGATTTTATTAGCAAGGGGGAGGTAGCTTTGATGGTAGACATAAGGTTGCACTTGACCCCCCTTCTTAACAGCTTTCACTGATTGATGATGGGTCACAAAGAAGAGATTGTAAACTGTACTGATCTGCTTCCGTGTCTCCAGGACAGCTTGCTTTCTATTGGTCACAGTGCGTGGGTGTGTTTCAGGATGTTGAACTTTTAACTCCTACTGCACATGAGAAGCTTGTCGGTTAGCCGGAGTTGAGACATGGAGGAGGTAACAGGGGAGGGGGAAGTGCTGCACACAGATCTGACACCATGGTTAAACAGTCACTGAACAGAGATAGGATTAAGGCAGCACAGAGTACATGACTAACTTTGCAATGGGCCAATGTGTTTTTTTCACTATAGATGACCTTTAAGGTTATTGGGATGAAAAAAACTTTTCTGAAAAGCATATGTGTTTGCACTGAACTTCCCCTTTAGTTTATCAGAATCCAATTAACCTTCCTCATATGTTCCTTACACTTCAGTCATTTTCTTCAAGGGTGTACTAGGCAATCCAAAGAAGTTGCATAGTTTCTGGTAAAACACTTACAGGGCAAAGCAATAAAGGCTGCCAAATAAGTAAAACCCTCACGACCAGATGAAGCATCAGGTTCATGTGGGATTTACACTAATATCAGGGTCTGCAACTAATGCAATAAGCAAAACTTAAAATGGAGGTGCAAACAGCACACATGACAAAGCAAATCTATGGGATTATTGCATTGGTAAGCAATGTAGCTTTCATTTATTGCCACAATTACCAGTTGAATATTTTAGCACTTCAACATTAATGCCTAAATCTCAGCACAGGACAGTCTCTGGCTGCATTAAAAAATGCTGGGAGCTGTATACCATTACTAGAAGGCTAGCTATTACAAAGTCTAAGGAAAAAGAAGGATTTAAGCACTATTCCTTAGAAGAGTGGAACCATTGCTATTTTGGCAACCAAAACACTAAAGCAATTTCCCTGCTAATTAGCAGCAGATGCACAGTAAAATGATCAGGTATAAAAACCTTTTAAATACTCCGAGCAATAACCCCATTTACCTTTGTTTAGTAAACCACTGGTGTTTACGTATTCCTACTTGATCATTGGAGGTTCTGCCCTTCAAGGACAGTGCACCGGAATATACATTTTCTGAATTTTAGGTGTTGAGAAAATTCCCTTCTCAAAAAACTTGGCAAAGCCAAGTAGTTCTTTGCATGTATCCATTCTAGATTAATTGGATCTAGATTAATCTAGATTAAAAAACTTTGCCAACCTGATCATACATGCAGAACCAGCCAATGTATCACTTCACATATGCACACAGACTGGAGCAGTTTTTAACGAAGACAACTTTATTACACTTGCTACATAAGACCAGAAACAAGTCCAAAAACTCCCGACGACAAGCCTTCATTGACCACACTGGACATCACAGGATATTCATGAATTGATAAACTCTGCCATGTTTCACATAGAACTGCTCTTTTTATTTTCCAGTGCTGAAATGTCCCAGTGACTGATCATTTCCTTTGTCTTCAGGAGTGCCGTTAAGCTTGCCAGTCTCACGGTTAGCAATGGAGGAGTTTACTTAGACCTTTGCCTCATCTTTCTCCTTTTACGCTTCAGTCTGCAAAAAAAAAAAATAAAAATTCTTACTGCATGTAGCAAGTCAGAAAAACAAATTTAAAGCTATAAATTCAGGTGTGGTAAATGATGCATGCAATTCTGCACTATTATATTTAATTCTATACAGTAATTTTTAAGTGTTTGAATATGGCAATACAGTAATTTATACCTAATCTTAACATCTCCAAAACCTGCTCCTTGTGAAAAATTTTAAACCATCTTGTCCACACGTTACAAACTAGACTGGCTAGAAGCTTCTACTAGGTAAAGTGCTACAAGAAACTGTGGACTTTACATTAGCAAAAATGAGACAAACAATGAGCCTGAAATGCTGCCCTACACTGGTTGGTTATTCTGATAAGAAATGAATATTATATTATGATGATTATTAAATAAAAGATCTTACCTTTTAAGTGCTAATTCGCCCCAACCAATCAGATGTTCGCTTTCAAATATTAACCAAGATCGGATTGGTTGGGGCAAAATTAGCACCATTTTAAACTATAAGAATTTATTGAATCTCCCTGTATGCCTTATACCTGCCAACCTTCACCAGAAATATATATCTTTAACAATGATGGCATAACATTGATAACGCCACGATAGTTGAGGTAATGGCAAAAGGCTAACAAATGGCAAACAAGTCACATTGGCTGCAGAAAAAAGGCTAGAAAATTCTGGTAATAACCTGTTACCAGGTGTAAGCATTTGCTACCAAACCCGTAGGATTTATCCAGTCCTTGCTTAAGACTGCCTATTAAAACTATAAAAAAAATTAGGCTGAAACAAGTTTATCGTAACCAGGGTTGGCAGAGGTAGTGGCTGAAAATCTTAAAAAACTGGACATACCTGCGCATACGCTTCTTCCTCCACTGAAAAGAAAAACATGTGATTAGTTTTCATTCTATAATAAAGTCACCAATATCTGAAGCTTTAACTTTCTGCATGCAAAAGCAAAAATAAACTGGCTCATAGACATGCATTTAATTTAGACCTCAAAAGCTTTAGGTCTAGAAAAAAAAAAGCAAACTAGCAATGTCATTTGCATCCCCTGCACTTGTCTAAAACTGGATCATGTTGAACAATCAGAGCAGCCATGTGTATGTAAGCGTATATCCATCCAGCAAGTATAAAGCAACAAGTCTCAGCCTGATCGCTCGGGGCTAAACCAAGCCCAGCTTTATTTTCAGTAATGTTGAAACATGGCACTCCAGGTGCTTGCAAACGCCAACTCCCAGATGCCTTATTTGAATTTTGTAAACAATGCATGCTGGGATTTGTAATTTGCCAAGGTTCGAAGCTACTGTTCTGTTAACGCAAATATTACAGTAACAAACAGGGACTCCGACAAGACAGCCATATGCACGATGTCTTAAATAGCTGCCGCCCTGCCGTGATTCGAAAGCAAACTTAGATGTTATTAATAGATCAAAATCAGGATGGAAATAGCGAGGAATTAACCGAAGAAATTTCCACCCTCTGTAACAGACCCGGAGCCCAGGCCTCGTCACTATACGATCCACCCTCTGTGCCAGACCCACCCGGAGCCCAGGCCTCATCCCTGGATACGATCCACCCTCTAACAGACCCGGAGCCCAGGCCTCATCCCTGGATACGATCCACCCTCTAACAGACCCGGAGCCCAGGCCTCATCCCTGGATATGTTAACATATTGGCAAAGGAACGTGACTGGTTAAAGAGAGGTGTCAAGGAGGCAATTTATGTGAAAATAAAGAAACCAAGCCTAAATAGAGGTGGGGGGTTCGACACCAACTGTCTGCCATGTACAATGCTGTTTTGACACCTTACTCTGGGCATTCCTATAACACCCCTTAGCCACTATCCAATCACACCCTTAATACTTGGCTGTGATATGCTAATTGGGATTTTCCAGGGTACACAGATTCTTGTACAAGTCATTCAGAATTGAGAAAGCTAGTCAGATGTTGTCTTCAAGAGCTAAACTTCAAGTCCAGTTGATCTAATTGAATACAACAGATATACCATGACCTGGATGAATGAGAACCTTCACAAGCACATTCTCCCTTTACTTTCTCTATTGGACATTCTCCCTTTAATGTCAATATTGGACACTCTCCCTATACTTGGTTGCTGAATCTTTTGCACCTTTTAATATTATGCCCCAAACCCATGTCTTGGTAAAAGTATTAGTGGTAGGACCCTTAATCATACTGGAGGAACCAGTGTATCCATGGACTTCAACTTGAGTTGTATTTGTTTATACAGATATATAAGCCCAAGCATTCTTCCACCTGTAACTTTTATCTATATACAGTATCAACTTAAGAGGGTTACTTATAACAACGCCAATAGCATGGACAACTCTTGCCCACACATCTTACCTTTACAATATTTACAGAACTATCCTTGTTCCTACCTTCTTTAAATGGGAAGTTCAGTGCAAATACATATACTTTTCAGAAAAAAGAGCAGTATTTTTCCATCCCAATGAACTTCATCTGCCAATTCAGCATTTTGTCAGTATATAAATAAATGCAACCGAAATACTGACTTCCTGTTTGCAGGACCTCTAGTACTTAGCGTTATGGTCTTTCCCTTTACCCAGCTCCTGGGTTGACTCAGTTGCTCAGTAGAGATCTGAGCATCTTTGACCCATCCAACAGCCAATCAGTAGAAATTACTGTTAGGAACGTTCCAAGGATGTGGTGCATCCTGGGAAGAAGAAGGACCGTTAGAACCTGAAATGTCAGCTCACTAATGTCACCAGCAGGGAACAGCAAAGGGTATGAAATCAACTGATTTTTCAAAATGGAGAGAATATGTAGAATAACTAAGTATGCCTTACACAAACTAACAATTTATCAAATATTGATAATTTCCACTAAACTGTCTTTTTAATGCATGCATGATTTTCTGCTCCACCTACTGTGACCATAAACAAAAGCAAGCAACCCTGTCTACACTAGGGATGGAGTCCAGGTCCTATTTGGAACTCCAGGGTGCAATTTTGGAATTCCTTCTAAACCGTTCGGAACGTTCAGAACTTTCAGATCTCTGAACTTTCGTTATTTTCGGTAACTCTGAAAAGTAGTCTGCAAAACCTCAAAAATAGTATGGGTGTATAGGAATGCCAGTTCTAACACTAGATGAATTTTCTTGCAAAGTTGGTTTCATGGCAAATCTTTACGTCTCATAGTATCACAAAAATCTGGGAAATTCATAAAATTTAACTATTATTGCAAAATGGTGAAACCAACGTTTTTTCAAGACCATAATACCCTGCACAGCAGTCACAAGAGCCTCAAAATTAAGAGGTTGTGAGCAAACCAATCACGATTATTTATTTTTGCTGTAGTGCAACATGTTTTGGATCACACATGTCCATCCAGTCTAACACATCTAGCAATATCCTCATTTCCTGCCTAACTATTGATCCAGAGAAAGGCAAAAAAACACCAAATTCATGAAGAGGGAAAAAATTCTCCTTCCTATTCAGTTTTATTGCCTTAATTGCTGATGGGACAGGGGCAGAGTTGAGTTGAAACCCAACAAAAGGAAGTTACAGGAGGGGGATATGCCTAATCTAGTATGAAAATTATTTTCCCAAATTTCCCAGCAGCTTTTTAGTGTGTGTAAGTTAAGGAGAGTTGACAGTTGGGGTAGAGAGATACAGACAACAAAGATGCATAAACACCAGGATTATTTCCACCAGTGGAAATTCTGCCTGATTCTTGAGGCTAGGAGATGATGAAGAATGTGGAGGCATCTTCACAGGAAATGTGTCAAAAAATGGAGGCCATTGCTATGGAAGATTGTTGTGTTAAGATCAATGTTATGGCCTGGGAATCCCACTTTTTTGTGCGTAGTGTGGCATGTTGGAGTCGAAGAGAAAAGTAATGAGGTGAGGAATGGATTTTATTTTCATAGATTTAAGGCCTCTCGTTCTTCCAATATGCAAGAGCATTTTCTTTTACTAATTCTTCAATCTAAAACAGTGAAGTCTTTATAGAAACTGAGGAAAGTATTGTAACAGGAACATCATTTTTCTATCAGTCACTTAAAGGACAGGAAATAACATTTCCTGAACATTTCCCCCTATTCTTACAAAGAATAATCCCACTGCGTGCAGCTGGCAAAAAATAAATTACCTGCTGGAGATGGAGAAAGGGTTTTGAAATCTTATGGCCCACTTCTTCTTTCCTTTCCTCTTCCACGCCTACCACAAGAACCTTTTGTTGTTTGAACACGCCCCCTGTGTTGGCTAATGTGGGAGAAATCAGGAGGTACATTTTACTACAAAAGCTTCCAGCAGGGGGTGAGGAAGGTGAGATGAAATAAAAAAGTCGGTTGCAACATTTTAAAACCCTTTCTCCAGTATGCATCTGTTTTTGCCAACAATCAACAGCAAGTTTAGGTGATGTAGTTAGGGAGGAACAATTTAATAAAACTTTAGTTTTAGGTTTTACTGGCATTTTAACATTTCTCTTGCACAAATGAAAAATAAAATGACAATAGTAATTATTGTATTTGAAGGAACGCTTGCCCCAAATTCCCCTTCACGTTCTGGGGCAGGGAGGTGAGATTGGTACTTTCTACCAAGAAAACGGCTTCTGCCAGACTTCCTGAGTAGAGATGGCCGAAACTCACTAGTTTTGTTCTGTTTTCGGCTTCCCGGATCTCGGGAAAATCCCGAAGATCCAAAAATCCGAAACCGGAACGAATTTTCTATAATTCCTAAAGGTACAGAGCTATTTTCGTTAATTTTCAAAAATAGCCTTGAACATTCGAAAATTCTTGAAAATACGATCAGAGACCATTTTCAAGTTTCCAATCGTATTTTTGAATGTTTTTGAAAATTATCGAAAGTACATTCGAAAATTATGGAAAATTTGTTCCGAAGTCCCGAAATCCAAACGATCTGTCCAGATTCGGACGGATCATTCGGATTTCGGAACACAAACCGGAGTTTTGTGTCGGATCCGGGTTTGTGTCGGGCACGGATCCCATCTCTATTCCTGAGTGCTTAAGCACAATCTTTAATGCAAGAAGGCTCAGGGCACTATCCTGGCAGATGAAAACTGTATCTGCTGTAGCTCCTCAATGAAACAATATTGGGAATAATCAATCCTACCTCTCTGAACCTATAGAACCAAATTCAATCAAAAAGTTTTGCAAATTTTTGAGCGTTCCAAAGCAATTTTTCAATTTTCATTTTCGATAGGAATTTTCAAAAAAATTTGTCAGATACATGTATTTTCAGGATTCATTCCTACTTAAGGTAGAGGACAATTTCTGTCAAATCCCAGATTGTAAGCTCTATGGGGCAGGGTCCTCCTTCCTTATAGAGTTATAGTTATAGAGATATATTTATGTACTGAGCTATCTATGTATTTATCCCCCTTGTATGACTTTATTGTATTTTGTTACTGTACAGCGCTGCGTCCCCAATGGACGTTTTATAAATAAACTATACATACATACATCTGATGGAATTTGTGTAATATCAGCCATGTGTATGGCTGCCTTTATTTCATAGGTGCTGTGTAATTCAGTGTATTTCAGAGAAGGGCTTATCACTTAGCTAAAGGGCTTACTGATTTAAACATCAATGTATTTTGTAGGGTGAAGAAAATCAATATATATCACACAAAGATAGAAAAATGCTTTTCTGTTGTTTACTGCAAAGCGAAAACATTTTATACAGTTTGTAAAAAAGCTTCCAACATAACGGTATTATTTCATTTGGTCAATCCCGGGGAAACATTCTATTATACACGGAACCAGTTCAAAATATTTATTATGTTGTTTTTCTTTATAAGTATTATGTCATTGTATTTCAAAAGGAACATTTTGAATGGGGGGGATGCATTTTTTTTTACAGCAGTGTTTTAATTTGCCATCACAGCTGTGGCAATTAGAAAGTGTATTTAATGGAGTGTCATGTTAATTGTTTTTAGAGTTAACCAATTTCTCCATTTAATTGTCAATTGATTAACCTATTGAAATGTTAAGTGAGTCAGTTTCCTTCCAGTGCAAACAGCAGTACCATATTGTAGACTCATCAGCTGGAGGGAGGACTCATTTGCCAAATTCAATGTGCTGGTATGTTTTCTAATGCACCTCCCCGAGCTTTTAATTAGATGAAGCAATTTTACATGTATTTGTCGTCTGCTGGAAAGGTTATCAGCGCTAAGGTTAACCTGCAGAGTCACGGCTCAGCTCACTTTAAATAGAATAGCTTTGCAGCCAGCACTGCTCTACTCGCTTACATTGTAAAGATAATTAACTGGAGGTTTTTGCCTTCCTCCCTTTTTTAAAATTTTTGTTTTTTTTATACAATCAGACATTTTCTCTGTCATATATATATATATATATATATATATATATATATATATTATCCTATACTTATTAATCAACACTCATTGGGTCCTCATGTACAAAAGAAAAGGAAGAGTTTCTAAGGCTCATGGTCCTCGATGTAGATGTGATGTATTAAACATTAGAAAGATGATGGGCAGCTTGAAAACAATCTCAGGGAGAAGCCAAGGTACTGCTCACAGGTTCCATTTTAAAGCTTGAATTATATATATATATGTCTCAGTGTCTATCAGACAGTAAGTCCATATACTGTGGGAGAATGACTGTTATTGTAACACCCGTAAAGGCTCACATTGCAATTGGTAAGTGATGCTTCCTGCCAGACAGTACGGATGAGGCCACACTATAGCGGATGGTAACTCAAAACGTTAGAGTTCACTTGCGTTGCGATCCGCACAATGTTACGATAAACATTGGTTTTGGTGATGGAATGCGCTTCGTAAATCGTATCGCTGTGCAATGGACAGCAGTGCACCTAGTGTGGCCAGACCAATTGGCCAACACTAGTGTGTGCTTTTTAACGTGCGATCGGATAAGTGTAGCCTAGTCCTTAAACAATGATGGGGCTCTGGGGCCGAAGTCTCTCAAAAGTTCCCTCTACTCTCTCCGTAGACCAATAGCCAATCAGCCAGTCTGTAGGATGAAAGTAGAGAAAGATTGTTGGACTAATAGTCTCATGCTGGCCGTACATTAAAAACTTATCTTCCGGAGTGTTCACAATGTTTAGAAAACCATCCGGGACTATCACTTTGTGACTGGCGTTTCAGCCACCACCAAACAATGAAAGGTTAGAACGCTGCACTATGCCGTATGGCTATTTGGATGTTCATGACTGATCAAAGGATGAATCGACTTAATGTCAATTCAATTCTACAAATGGAGGACAGTTTCCAGTTTAATGCTAAAATGGTAAAAGCAAGGTTGATGTCATTTTAACATACTAAAAACTATATGTGCACATTATATATATATTTACCGTATGCGTGATTATCCATGGGATATATCAATGGACTAGAGGAATGGTTCTGATGTCTTGCTAGGTTGTACTAGGCGGATTAGTGCTTTCATAGGATTTAGAGTTGGTGTCCCTTTAACTATATTATATTACAAAAGAGAGAAAGGCCACAGAAGGCAAGAATCGCTTCCAACGTCCTTATAAAAAAGAGAATAAAGAGAGAGAAGAAAAATAGTCTGGTTGCAGGTGAGTCTCAACAACCTCTGAAAGGATTTCACTCCTAATGGTTTCCTCTTATTCATTCTGAAATGGCCACATTTGCTTTGTAAAAGGAAGCGTAGTTTGGAGGAGTTTGTGTGCAGTTTAATAACTCTTAAAATGATGTTTCGCATTGTGAATGTATGTACTGGGAGTTATGTGATGCTTTCTGGGGGCTTCCAATCTACAGCTTTGGCCCAGTGGGTTAACGGCTTAAATCCAGACGTCCTTTCATTCTGCGAACAGTGAATGGAAGGAAAAATGCGTATAAGTGGAGACTGACTGGCACTGGCCCTTAGAAAAGCCTTTAACATTATGCAGAGTATTTACATAGGAATTAGACCTCGGCAAAGAAGCCAGGGATAATTAATGGACAGACCACCTTATAAGAAATATTTGTCTTGTGTTGATTCCCTCAATAGGGATCTGTTAAGAAAGTTCTGGAATTCCTTTTTTTTGTGAACTTAGAAGGATTCTCATATTCTCTTTTGTGTGACTTTGAAATCAAATGAGCTAAACATTAGATGTTCTGTATAAAATGCATAAGCAGATGTTAGCCAAACAGATTGGGGACCAGTTTTATTACATTAGGAGATTGTTTACTAAAGAGCTTTACTGGAAAAAGGAACCAGTGAAACACCTCCTCCTCCTGATAATGGACTACAATTCCCAGAATTCTCTCTTTCAGTTTATGGGAATGGAATCTGTAGAGAAATTTCAACTGAACAGCCATATTTTTAAATTGGGAAGTAGCAATTTAACTACACCACCTTACTACATCATTGATTTAAAGCTGGAATCTATTCAGGAGGTTGTACATAGGAATATTATTAAATTTGCTAACTTGCCCAATCCGCTCAATAAAATCTTCCATTCTGAAGTATGAATTGACCCAACAAAATATTGTAATATTGTAGTAGAGGCTGGAAGAAAAAAAATAATCTTGTGATGTTCAGATTTCTATGGGCCTAGAGGAAAACCAAATACAGTTTAGCCAATGGTGGGAACTGGGAATGATTTTTCTTGCCTGAAATTACAAACGACTCATAAGAGCAGCATTGCAGATACTTTCAGGATTCAAGAAGTTGGACGAGATTAATACAAATCTGTAAAATAATGACTAATCATTGTCCATTGTTCCATATCTCCACCTGGGAAACAGTTACTGGTGTAATTTCATTCATTGTAAAAACTGGAAATGGGGCTGTGGCCATTTTGTAAATTAAGAAGAGGAACCATACTTAATATGAATGTTTAGGCATTTTGTTCTATAGGGAAAAATGGGTGCAATATGGAGATTTATGTTTGTTGTGTAATTGTCTTCATTCAGGTAGAATTGGTTCCAGGCAGGTTTATCACTTAATGACATCTATTGTCTTGACATTGGGAAAAGGGTGCAGGCACAAATTCCGATATTTACCTAACTGGCAGCCATAAGTTTCTCCTGGTACACACAGGCTGATGTTTCAGCCCTGATTGTCTGGCCGCACAATATTTTGGTCTGTTTGGTTGAAATACCAGTGGAAACTTTAACCACGACTGGCAAATCTTAGTCAAAGTTATATAAGAAATGTACAAAATTGTACTCTGTTTAAATGGTGTTCACAAGGATCACTTGACAAAACTCTCATCTGTTCCCAGCCTAAACCTCCACAATGGCAAGGTAAATTTTATTTTTCTAAAATACATAAAAGCATTAAATTAAACACGGTCATCTATGTACTGCAAGATCAGTCATGGCAACTTTTTCCAAAACCGGTGCTATTTTGAAATCAACAAATGGACTGCTGGCCAGAAATATCTGTGTACCTAGCTTTAGAAGGTAAAGATTTTAATGACTTCATATAGGAATATTGTTATTCGGAATTACTTAGAAAGACAAGTGATATAATGCATGACAGAATGATTCTATTTAGTATATAGATCTCTTTCAAATAAACTTGCCCATCAGCCTTCTATGATGAGTTCATAAAGGCTTACTATTATCTTATCTTATTATTATCAGATTGGAGATCTTTGTTGTTAGAAATAGGTGTTCAAAGTCATTCAACAAACCTACACACAGTACCAATGTGAAGCTGATCCCACACAGATTCCCTTGGAATCCATCAGTGCTTTAAATGTGGCTACACATGGTTACGACCAAGGAAATGTCGTTCCGATGGCTACATGCTTGCTCTCTTTGAAGGGACATTTTTGACGGACATTTTTGGTCAGAACTGCCTGGGATCAGTTCGATTTCCAGGATTGGCCCATAATTGGTTACGGTGTGTACTCACCTCTAGAAGGGGAATTTACTTACATCATGTTGCTGGGAAAGCATCTGAATGAATTTCCTACATTCACTTCTCATAAACAGTTTAACATTTCTACCTTGTCAACAATAACATATCAGATGCAGAAGACATTGAAGAGATAAAATAAACCCCAAGTATAAATGTGGATGAATAAAATGGTTTGTTTTTCCTTTGTGTCTGGAGGTGAAGGTAATTTAACCCCACCACCTAAAAAATCCTCCAGAAATCAATGTCTCATTCAAGTCTATTGATCAGCACTAAATTAATTAGACTTCAATGCTTATGGCAGTTGATAAGACAACTTGTTAATTTAGTAAGTGATAGTGTTTTCCCTAAAGCGGTAAATATCCTCAATCCTGAAAAATACATTTTAACCCTTATCTCTCTCTAAGCTTTCTACGTTCTTGTTTGTGCTGTTTACTAATAATGACATGGACTGGAACTCTGATTTTATTATTTTTATGTTGACGATTCTGTGAAACAGATCATATTCTATTTCATTTACAAATATGTAATCTACATACTCCCCTATATTAAAACACATTTCTGTCCCTTTTAATTATTTTTTTGAACGTTTGATTTTTATATATTTTTTGTTATTAATTATATAGAATATGATGTATAATTGTAAAATATATTAGTAGTCATTAAAGCAGTTTTTTGATGATGAAATCTCACTGTTGAAACTACTGACAAAATTGGCCTCAGTGACAAAAAAGCCCCATTAAGTTTTCGCGGGCATTTTCCCCGACCTTTCCGCATAAATCGCGTTTAACGCGATTTATAAATGTCAGGAAACGGCCGCAAAAGTTAACGAGGCTTTAACTCTTCGCACCGATACCCACCCGTTACCGCCGCTTCTATTTATAAAGTGGCGCATTGCTAGTATCTGCCGTTTTGCTTTGCCACCTTGAAGGTGGCGAAAGTGGCCGATACTAGCCACCCTGCAGCGGAGATAGGCAGGCAACACGCGGCAGGTGGTCGCACACCAGCTCCGCAGAGGCCGCCGACCAGTGGGCGCCGGCGACCTCAATGAGGCCGGTGTTGCCGGCGTCTTGATCCGTCGCGACGTCTTCGGGCTGGCAACACCAACCCCACTGAGGTCGCCGATGCCAGGCAGGCTCAGCGGAGCCGATGTTGCCAGCCGCTTCTTTCTTCTATCTTCAGCCATCTACTGTGATGGTTCTGCGGCAGAGTGCACCTCTTTATATAGGTTTGCAGAAAACCCTAATCCGTTTCTGTAATGCTAATCCGTTTTTTAATGCTTGGTTTACATGCTTTACATTATCCAATCAGATTTCATAAACTTTCAAATGATACCTTTGCCCCTGACCAATGATAAACAATGATGACATAGCTAAGCACTGACTATAATTGATGACATAGCTCACCACTGACTATAATTGATGACATAACTGATGACATAGCTAACTGACTGAAATTGATGACATATCTAAGCGTTGACTGATACTGATGACATAGCTAAGCACTGAATGTAACTGATGACATAGCTAAGCATTGACTTAACTGATGACATAGCTAAGCATTGACTGCAACTGATGACATAGCTAAGCACTGAGTATAACTGATGACATAGCTAAGCACTGAGTATAACTGATGACATAGCTAAGTACTGACTATAACTGATGACATAGCTAAGCACTCAGCATTACTTTTGACATAGCTAAGCACTGAGCATAACTGATAACATAGCTAAGCACTGACGATAAACAATGACACAACCAAGCACTGTCTATAACTGATGACATAGTGTTGACTGTAACTGATGGCATAGCTAAAGACTGACTATTACTGATGACATAGCTAAGCAATGTTTATAAAAATTATATTTGTGGTGTAATAACAATAATAAATTTATCATTCAGCCATGGGAATCGTTACATTCTTGTGCGATACAAGCGTATGACACCACTGACTAGTGCACAATAAAATAAAACTTGTGTTGATTATGCAATAGTGTTAACCAAAGACAACTAAAGAGGGGAAGCATTTTAGCAATACCTCTTATTATTTAGCATGGTCCTAATTGGCTGTTTATGTCATCCTTAAATCTAGATGGGTTACCTGTGTAGGACCATGAGAAGAAGTTGGGTTATTTGTAACCAACAAATGATTACATTTTAATATAAGTAGTACTATTTGTAATAAATATATTGGTTCAGGTTCATATTAAATAGAGAAATAACCAAACCATGCATTAATCTTTACTACGGGTCTGCTTTATATACAGTATATCATTTCCTCCGACTAACTTCCCCTTTACTTTAATTCATTTAAATGCTGACTCTGAAAGTATGAGAACAATGTTTCACTTTGATTCCCCCTCCTTTCAGTTAATTATGTTTCTCTGTATTATTTTAGTCTCCAAAATATCAGACCATCAGGCGTTCATTTAAAGAAATCGCTGGAAGTTACTTTGCGTTAAAGCTGTGGTCTCTTTTACAATTTTTTTGTGTCTGCAGGTGACATTTTGATTGAAACTAAAATTAATAAATCAACTGTAAAGCTCACAGCAGGCCCTGGAAACTTGTTTATTAAAGAAGCTTTGTGCCATTGTGCAGGAATAAATTACGGCTGAAATTTGCTGTCCTGTACTTTACTTAGTTTGCTAAAGCTCCTGATTGCTGACACAAGTTAGGCTGTTTTTCATTTCTTTTTGCTTTCTACACATATCACATGTTTTATTAATATCATATAGTATGTGTTTCATATCATTTAACTAGAATGTCATTAAAACACATGTGATCATTAGACTGATCACTACTTGATGAGTTTAACTTACAAAATAAAAAAACAGCATTACTATCTGACACATATCTATGTGTGCATGTGGTCATTCGACATTTTAGGCTAGGTACACACCAGCCGTCTGGGGCAGCTGGCCGGATCGGACAAACGAACAATCAGATGTGTCATTAAATTCCAATCGATCATTGGGAACTGCATGATCATCTTTAGCACCTTCATCTTTACCACCTTTTAACTTCAAATATAAATAAATATAAATAAATGATTATTATTATTATTATTATTAATAATAATAATTAATAATAATAGTAAATAATAATAATATTTTTTATTATTTATTAAAAATAAGTATTAAAAAAGATGTGGACTAGAAGATGGGGTTGACAGAAAAGAAAACTCAATTACTCTTTTTTTTTGACTGACAGACTGCTAGCTATCGTCAAACGGTCAAAAAATCAAGAAAATTAAAAAATTTTGACTATAGTAAAATAGTTTAGGAGGTAGGAGTCCGTATTCCTACCTCGCAATTCTAGACCTTTGCAGCTGGAAGAAGATCACTTTATTGTAAATTAGCATCTGCCTGGTCAGTTCTTCAACACTAGCTATATACATTTGAACATGCAAATCCGGGAGAGACCAGTTGCAGGTGTGTAGAGGATCTGCTGCAGCTCTGAAAAGGATTAATATTGAGAGGAATTAGAGATGGCCGAACTTGATAAAGTTCAGTCCGTTTACGAACTTTCAAACTTCAGTAAAAGATCGAAAGTTCGAATTAGGACCCATTAAAGTCAATGGGCGAGTGATAGTTCGAAAAGTCTGGATGATTTACTGCTAAACTAACAATGGTAACTTACTGTAAATGGCTGTGGCACCTGGCAAATGGACTGGGGAACATGTCACTATCACCAAAACCTTTTTAAACACTTCTTAAACACAAGCGGGCAATTGTCGGGTTTTCTGCAAGCTACATTCGAGGGTTACGGCCAATTCGAGGGTTTCTGAATGACACTTTTGAGGGTTAACGACAATAGAACCATACATTCTAGGGGTAGTAAAAACGATCCATACATTCGAGGGTTGCTGAAAACTAACGATACTTTCGAGGGTTAGTGAAAATCAAAGACTACATTCGAGGGTTAACGAACAATGCATTCTATGGTTGGCAAAAACCATCAATATATTCAAGAGTTACCGAAAACGAACGATACATTCGAGGATTAGCGACCGATACATTCTAGGGTTAGCAAACGGCCCGTAAATTTGATAATTATCTGGGCCTGAGATGGTTCGAGAAGCTCAAGTTGTTCGGACTTGTTAAGTTCGACTCGAACTCGGGTTCGAGTTCCAGTCCATCTCTACTAGGAATCCTGACTCTTTACGTTTTTTTATTCCTCTTTTTTAGAGACTTTAAAGACTTGAACTGCTATATTAATTATTACAGAAATCTGTCACATCCCTGAAAAGTAAATATTTTAAAAATGATTGCACATTGTCTTCTCCATGGTTGGTGATGTAGAACTGTATTCATGTCATGGGTAGGCCTGAGGCACAACTGGGAAATTAAAACTGGGATGGACCATGGAAAGAAGTAACAATGGGAATGCACGTTTGCGATTGCGTGCGTTGTTCTGCTGCTTTAATGCACAACGCATGCCATTATTTTCATGCGCTAAGGCACACAACGCACTACATCGAAGAGCTTTAATGCGAGCGGCACCATTCATTTCTATGTGCACTGCACAATGTAAAACGCACCAAACCGTGCTCTAGTGTGAACGAGCTCTATGTGATTTTTTAATTTTGACTTTAGATCTCCTTAAGGTTCTTATTTTCTTGCCGATTTACATTGTTGCTGAAGCAATTTAAGAGTTTTGCTAAATACACAAGACATTACAATCCCCCATGAGGTTCTGGTAGACAGACATTCACTTTAAATATTTGTCACCACCTCGCAGCATTGCAAGATCATGATGTCACAACACCTCCTCTTAGATGCCTTGATGTTAGGGTCATCAACAATAATGCATTGAACAGACTCTTCTACTGAGGTAATTAGACAAAAGCGCTTAAATTCTTAATTCCTGCCATCCATCTATTCCCTGCTTTCTTCTGCTCTACTATAGCCTCTTGTAGCTCTGTGAATCTTGTTTGTACACATGGATGAACCCACAAAGTTATGACCCATTGAATCCTCTTAAAGAGAATGAGGATGACTGTATTCTTATGTACTTCCCAAGACCTAATTTTCAGATTTGCCATTGCCAGTAGTTGTGGCTTTAATAGTTGTTCTAGTTGCCAGAAGTAGTTCACGTAGCTCTTTTGTTTTAACGTAACTTTTGTTTTAACTTTTCCCTGCTATGAATTTTCAACCCTACAAACTCTGCTTTTTGAGCCGATACATTTTCTAAATATTTCCTTCTCTGGCCATATATTAAAATTGTTGATGACAAATTTCAGCATTTCTGCTTTTAGTTTGCCTGCATGCCAAAAACAATCAGTACCCAATCAAATACCCTCTAAACATTTCCTAACTTAATTTTAAAAATGGTGGCTCAACCTATAAACCCCTTAATTCCCATAGGACAAATCCAATCCTATCAATTTATAGATCTCTGGGTACACACATTACAGATAAAGGGCTTTTTGGGCATAAAAATTTCTCTGGGCCATGGTCGGCTTCCTGTACTGTTGTATAAAGAATGGCTACGACTGTTAGTGTATGGCAGTTCCAAACAATCTCCCAATGCTTTATATGGAGAGAACGTTTGGGACTGTGTAGCCACATCTTTCAAAGATTAATGGATTTTTTGGCAATGAAACTTTTTTTTCCTTTTTTTAACTTTCTTTTTAGAAATACACAAAACTCAATTGCCATACATATGCAGATTTAACATTTCAATCCTGTGCCTCTAACGAGCTTTATTTAAACACTTTGACGGTAGCCTTTATTCCTTTATTCCATGTACTTCAGCACTGCAGATGAAGCTTTTCATGTTAAATACAAAAAAAAGAGCTCAAGAAAACTATGGGAATGGCAAATTTGAGAATATTTCCTAAAGTTATAAAGTATATTCATCTTTATGTTGCATGTTAATTATTTACTTCAGGGCCATTTCAAGGATTAAAGGGCATGTCCACCCTTAAAGTAACTGTGGTCCAAAAATGACATTAGGTGAATTGACAGGAATTGCTTTTTTACTTTCATTATTTTTTTTTTTTTACATAATTTTGAAAATATTTACATTTTTATGTTTAATATAGTAGCATCATCACCAGATCTCATGCACTTCTTGCTTCCTGCTCTGAAATCATGTGACACCTTAGACACCACCTCCTCTTAAGTCGTCTTCAGTCACTGTAATCTCTTCCTGGTTTCTTCTGCTTTCTTCTGCACTGAGCATGTTCCAACCGCAGATTAGAAGGAGGAACTAGTATTTCTGACCGCAAATTCAGAACCTCCCATCCCCTAACTTTCTGGTCAGGGATTTCTTCATATCTTGGGGTGTGCAGCACATAGAGAGGTGGTTGACTCATTTTAAAATCAACTTGTTTGGAGACCACAGTTCTCCTTTAAAACAAAAAAACTCTTAATTTGTCAGTTATCTGCCCGCAATCCCAACTGCTATTGTTTCCCAGTTTATTAAATGCATTTGTAACCAGATATTAAATGATAAGTTCTGTTGCTTTCTGGCAAAGGTGTCTTGCTCTTTCTTCTGTTCCAAGAGTTTTTTATATGCTTGAGCAGGTGCAGAGGAGGCATCAAGTGAAACAGCAGTCAATCATTGGCTGTGATGTCAGCAGTTACAGCCTTGATTGACTGCATTGAGGGAGGGGCCATCTTACTCTTTCAGAATGGGAACACTAAAAATCCTTAAATATCTGGTTAGTAATGTGGGTAATATAGTGCAACTTATATCATTTAGGGTTGGGGCAGAAAAATGACAATTGACCAGTTTTTGTTTCAAGGGCAAACATTGCCATTAAGTGAACTATGCCAAATGCTAGGACACTGAAAGGGTGGAGGGCACTAATGAAAGTTGGCTTCTTTTTAAAGACATGGTTAAAAACTATGGTGGGTGCCACAAAAAAACACTGCCGCGGACACGAGTCACACAGCTGCTATTCACCAGCCCTTTTGTACACATGATTACACAGCGTTGATAGGATAACCTTAATTCTACTCAATACAGTACTTTTTGCTTTCAGTGTAAATAGAATTGGGCTCTTTTACCCAGAGGTGCAGGTGAAAAAGTCACAATTACCTATTTAATATATGTTAGCCTGACTTAAAGAAAGAAGTGGCTGCATTTGTTTCATTAGGTCATAGCTCTATTCAATATCCCATTATTGTAACTTTTTTGCAAAAATCTGAAATTTAGACTTTTGCAAATGGAGGTTGGTTTATCGAGAGCTTCTACTGCTATGTTGAATGTATACTGTATGCACAGACTGTAGTGATATCGGCTCTCGTTAAATGAGGTCAATTGGTGTCTGAAAATGTCAAACAAACAAATCTCAGGAGGATTCCTTGTGACTTGTACAGTATCTCACAAAAGTGAGTAAACCCTCACATTATTGTAAATATTTTATTTTATCTTTTCATGGGACAATGCTAAACATATGACACATTGGTACAGCATAAAGTAGTCTGTGTACAGCTTGTGTAACAGTGTAAATTTGCTCTTTCTGTACATAAGTATTGCCCCAATCTATGTCTCCCCAGCTCACCTCCTTTCCCTTTTTCCAGCATTTCTTTTCATTTCTTTCTTCCTGATACCCAGCCGGTTTTCCCTCCACATGGGCCTGCCCACCCTTTGGTCCTTCCCCTTCTTCAGTCATGTCACGCTTTATGACTTTCCAATTAATGGTCTTAGCCCCATTTGGGCCTTTCCCCCCTCTGGTCCTGTCCCCCCTTTGGTCTGGCTCAACCTTAAGTCCTTTTTGTCCCTGCTCTTCTTCCCTCTTCCTTCCTTTTCTTTTATGCTTTTTCTCCCTCCTCCCTTATACTTCTATCCATTCATCCTGATTCCCTACTAGTCTTTCCTCATTATTAGCCTGACCCCCCTTTGGTCCTGCCTCTCCTTCAGTCCTGTCCTCCCTCTGGTCTTGCCCCCCTTCAAGCCTTTCCCCTCTCAGGTCCTGGTCTGGTTTTTCTTCCTTTTTGTCTTGCCCCCCCATTGGTCCTGCCCCCCATCAGTCCTGTCCCCCCCTTGGTCCTGCTCTATCTCATGTCCTTTCTTTTTTGAGTCTTTTTTCTTCTTCTCTTGGTCCTGCTCTATATTAAGTCCTTCCTTTTTCTGGACGTCTTCCTTCTTCCCTTGGTCCTGCTCTATCTCAAGTCCTTTCTTTTTCTGGACTTTTTCCTTCCTTCCTTGGTCCTGCTCAATCTCAAGTCCTTTCTTTTTCTGGTCTTTTTCCTTCTTTCCTTGGTCCTGCTCAATCTCAAGTCCTTTCTTTTTCTGGTCTTTTTCCTTCTTGCCTTGGTCCTGCTTTATCTCAAGTCCTTTCTTTTTCGGACTTCTTCCTTCTTTACTTGGCCTGCACTATCTCAAGTCCTTTCTTGGTCTGGTCTTTTTCATTCTTCCCGTGGTCCTGCTCTATCTTATGTCCTTTCCTTTTCTGGACTTCTTCCTTCTTCCCTTGGTCCTGCTCTATTTCAAGTCCTTTCTTTTTCTGGACTTCTTCCTTCTTCCCTTGGTCCTGCTCTATCTCAAGTCCTTTCTTTTTCTGGACTTTTTCCTTCCTTCCTTGGTCCTGCTCAATCTCAAGTCCTTTCTTTTTCTGGTCTTTTTCCTTCTTTCCTTGGTCCTGCTCAATCTCAAGTCCTTTCTTTTTCTGGTCTTTTTCCTTCTTGCCTTGGTCCTGCTTTATCTCAAGTCCTTTCTTTTTCTGGACTTCTTCCTTCTTTACTTGGCCCTGCACTATCTCAAGTCCTTTCTTGGTCTGGTCTTTTTCATTCTTCCCGTGGTCCTGCTCTATCTTATGTCCTTTCTTTTTCTGGACTTCTTCCTTCTTCCCTTGGTCCTGCCTATTTCATCAAGTCCTTCTTTTTCTGGACTTCTTCCTTCTTCCCTGGTCCTGCTCTATCTCAAGTCCTTTCTTTTTCTGGACTTTTTCCTTCCTTCCTTGGTCCTGCTCAATCTCAAGTCCTTTCTTTTTCTGGTCTTTTTCCTTCTTGCCTTGGTCCTGCTTTATCTCAAGTCCTTTCTTTTTCTGGACTTCTTCCTTCTTTACTTGGCCCTGCACTATCTCAAGTCCTTTCTTGGTCTGGTCTTTTTCATTCTTCCCGTGGTCCTGCTCTATCTTATGTCCTTTCTTTTTCTGGACTTCTTCCTTCTTCCCTTGGTCCTGCTCTATTTCAAGTCCTTTCTTTTTCTGGACTTCTTCCTTCTTTCTTTGGTCCTGCTCAATCTCAAGTCCTTTCTTTTTCTGGTATTTTTCATTCTTCCCTTGGTCCTGCTCTATCTCAAGTCCTTTCTTTTTCTGGACTTCTTCCTTTTTTTTCTCCTCTTGCCTTCTATTTTTTTCTGTTCTTTTAGCTGTATGACTGCATTGAAAGAGAAAACTGTTAATATCAACATTACAAAACCATTTAGTCATGAAGTAGAATACGTTTGACTTTATAGGTTGATAGTAAATGTGAGAAGATTGCAGATGGCTCCCCCTGCCCAAAATATTGTACAGCTCACTGCTGGAATAACAGGAGTAATATTAGAATTAAACAATTACAAATAAAACTGGATTGTAACTCAAGCTAAAGTATATATAATATGGAGTCAAGACCAAACTATAAATAAAGGGTTATTATTGTCGGGTTTTGCTATTTGTTTAATAGTGTATACTTATACAGTTTCTGTAGCAGTGTGTGTGTGTGTGTATAACAATATATGTATTGGACTATTTTAGGTATCCGTTCGTATTTAATGAGAATCCCTATTTCTAACTGCACATCCCTACTATCTCTAGAAGCATAAATAGGAAGTAACAGCCAATACCAGGTTGAAGATCACAAGTAAACCAATACTGTATGAATTACATTACCTTCCAATCCTGCCTCCAGGACGTCAGTCATTTCTTCACTCTGTGTAAAGAAGGAAATAATTAATGTCTACTGTAGATAAAAAATATACAGGCTCATTCACGGAGGGCTGCAGTGTCTCTGCTGCGCTCTACTAAGAGGTTAAATGATTTACAATTGGTTACTTAATACTTATGTGAGGGTGAGATTCTCCCAGATCTCTTCTGGGAGATTTACCCAGAGCACCTTTAAAAATATTTATTTATTGCACAATTAGAGGTCAGGATTCCATAGGGTTGGTAGTAGAAAAGGACAAGTGAATGTCTTGAGATATCTATTGACTCTTTAAGGTGCCCATACACTGTATTTCACCTCAATGTTTCTGCAACATTGCTCCTGACATGCAACGAACCAAGTATCACCTTTCAAACGAATGGGCCAGACGGGAGCACCACTGGAAAATTGGAAGGTAAGAACCAATGTCATTTAGGCATTAATCTATCTAATATATCACTAGTGTATGACCAGCAATGATAATATAAAAAGTGACCAGGTTATAGTTATAAAAATCTGATAGTACATATATAAAAAATTATACAATGAAGTATTAGGGTTGGAGAGGTTTGATAGTATAGAAGGAGATGAAAATGTTTAGAAATCTTCTCAATCGTGTACCTTGTACCATGTACCCTATACAATAGCTTCCCTAGAGAAAATAAGAAAATGGCTGAGCACATCCTGGTTTCACTTTATTTAAAAACTATTGAAATTGGTCTTAATAGGAAAGTCAATTGGATTTCAGATATTACAGAATAATGTGAACTTGATTTTTACTTACTTCAGCTGGAGTCTAAAAAATAAAAGATAAAATTATCAAAAATACAATTGTACATTTGTACGTAAAATATCTATTTATTGTACAATTAAAGGTCAGGATTACAATGGGTTGGCAGTAGACAAGGACAGGTGAATGCCTTGAGAATTTCAAATCTATTATTGGCTCCTTAAGGGTCCCATACACTGTATTTCACTTTCCGATGCTCTTGTGACATTTCTCCCGAAAATTCGTGAGACGTGCCAAGAACTATCTAGCCCGTCCTGTGTTCATCTTGTGATCAGCAAATGAATGGGCCAGATGGAATGTCACAGGAACATCAGAAAGTAAGAACCGCTGTAAAGGAAATCTGTTCTTTAGACATTAGATAAATTAGATGTTTGTCTATGGAGGAATGTGTAATCTAATGTATGCCTAGTGTATGGCCAGAATTAGATAGACAAAGGAAAATGGCTATACATACAATGAAGAATTGGAAAGTATCACAACCCAATGACATAAAGTTAGATAATAATTAAGATTTAGGCCTCATACAAACAAGTCGACTCTTCAGATATTCCTAACAGACCTTCTTACTAATAGACTGATCAGTAGTCAGTTGGAAATGAAAATGCTGTGCCAATGTTTTAGCTCAACTGATCTAGTGGACCATTGAGTAACTGATATGCCTAATAATTTAGACTTTCCTTTTGCCAAAAAAAGTCAGACAGCAGCAATTGGTGGGCTGGAAGTTATGGGCAATATCTCAGGGTGGTTGATCAAATTAAACTCTCAATCTAAGTGTATTAGCCCTAAGATTATTATTATTATTATTATATAATATAAAACATAATGCATTACCGGTACTTTTCCTCCTCAAGACACCAATACAACAATCTGCATTAAAGGGTATCTTACCTTCTCTCCTGGCTCCTGTGTGTTCTATTGAAGAACGGAAGGTAAGGCACAGCTCCTTTACCTCCCGTTCTTCAATAGAACTGGATTCCCAAAACTTATAAAAACGAGTGGAGATACCCTTTAAAACTGCTTATCAGTCTTGGATTGCATAATAATGTTCAGTGCTGTATCAGGAGAAATCTAAGAGAAATCTTTATCATTTCTAAAAGTGCACTTTATTTCTTTAACTGTAACTTTTCATTTTCTACTTACTTTCTCAACAACTGGGTCTGAAACGTGTGTCCCCTCAGCTGGAATCTAAAAAAATAGTTTATTATAAGACATTAATTATTTAACAAAAGTGCATTTTATCATTCATTGCTAGGTAGGAATTACACACATTTAGTGAAAGTAGCTATGATAAATGTCTAAAGATGTCACAATCCATTATAGTCTCTATATTATGAAAATATATATTTGTATTGTGTAAAGACATAAGGTTGCCATGAAAAGGCCTTTCAGTCTCGTGTATTATATAACTGACCAGCTTTCATGCTATGTTCTAAGGGAAAACTTACTTCCATTTTTTAAATGTTTGTTTTTTTTATGTTGGTCAAAGGAAATAACACTATAGAAATATAACTTAGCTTTTTGGTTATAGGCATAAAAGGAAATGTAATTTAATTTTTATTCAAACATAAAGTTGTTATTGTCTACTTACCTCCTCAACAGCCGGTTCACACAATTCAGGGTCCTCAGATGGAGTCTGAAAAAAAAAAATTACGAATATGAAAAATAAAAAACTGTAAATGAATAAAATGTTTTTATCCAGGAATTAAGGAGGATGGGAGAATGTCTACAGAATGTCATAATCTACTATGGCCTCCACATTCAACTCATTATTATACTTTGCTAATCTCTCATTTTCTACTTACTCCCTCAACAGCCAGTATTACTTCCTCAACAGCCAATATTACTGTCTCAACAGCCAGTATTACTTCCTCAACAGCCAGTATTACTGTCTCAACAGCCAGTATTACTTCCTCAACAGCCAGTATTACTGCCTCAATAGCCGGTATTGCTGTCTCAACATCCGGTATTGCTGTCTCAACAGAGGGTATTACTCCCTCAATAGCCGGTATTACTGTCTCAACAGCCAGTATTACTGTCTCAACAGACAGTATTACTTCCTCAACAGCCAGTATTACTGTCTCAACAGCCAGTATTACTTCCTCAACAGCCAGTATTACTCCCTCAGTAGCCGGTATTGCTGTCTCAACATCCGGTATTGCTGTCTCAACAGCCTGTATTACTGTCTCAACAGCCGGTATTACTGTGTCAACAGCCAGTATAGGCACTTCCGGTTCTACAGCTTGAGGCCAAAAAAAATAGTTTAAATATAATGAGATAAATATGACTGAACAGGAAAAGTGTATACAGTTAGGGATTAGGATTAAAAGTTTCCGAAGTAGAGAAGAGAAAAATCTAGTTTTATTATAAATCCCGTATAATTTCCAGTATAAATTATTTGTCAAAACAATCTGTGGGACCGATCTTGGGTACGTCCTCAGGCTTCATATATCTTAGGCCAGACATAACCTTATATAAGATATAAATACATATTGAATCATGCAACTTGACTAAACATCTGATTGGTATCCATGTTTTAAATTTCAAAATCCCCAATCTACAAAATGGTTGCATACTTAAAGGGGAATTAAAACAACTCCCACCACCATTCCCCTTGAAAGAACCCATCATGAGGACTGAAAGCACTAAGTCCTCACCTCTGGGTAAAGTCAACCCAGTCTAACTCCGCCCTGCCAACTGTTAGTAACATAACCAATGGCAAGACGTGCTCTGCAAGAAGAGCATCTTCCCATTGCCAGACCACAGACTGACATCAGATGCGAAGTCAACCAGCCTGGTGTAGAGATGGCCAAAACTTAGTAGTTTCGTTTCATTTCCGGATCTTGGGAAAATCCCGAAGATTTGAAAATTCAAAACCAGAACGAATTTTTCGATAATCATCGAAGGTACGGGGCTATTTTCGATAATTATCGAAAGTACAGGGCTATTTTTTGGCTATTTTCGATAATTATCAAAAATAGCCTTGAACATTCGAAAATTATTGAAAATACGATCGGAGACCATTTTCGGGTCTCCAATCGTATTTTCGAACGTCCAAGGCTATTTTCGATAATTATCGAAAATAGCCCCGTACTTTCGATAATTATCGAAAATACCTTCCGAAGTCCTGAAATCCATATTCGGACGGATCTTTTGGATTTTGGAACTGATGGGTTCCGTGTTGGATCCGGGTTCGTGTCGAACCCGGATCCCATCTCTAGCCTGGTGAGGGAATTTATACCAGTTGTTTTACCCAGGGTTGAGCAGTTCAGGTCCTTACCTAGGGTACATGTGGCAAGAAGTGGAGGGAAGTGGAGAAGGAATGTATCATTGTGACAGTAAAGAGGGTGAGATTCAATATTTATTATTGCACAATTAGAGGTCAGATCCATAGGGTTGGTAGTAGAAAAGGACAAGTGAATGCCTTGAGATATCTTTGACTCTTTAAGGTGCCCATACACTGTATTTCCTCAATGTTTCTGCAACATTGCTCCTGACATTCATGAGACGTCCCCAGTATCACCTTTCAAATGAATGGGCCAGACGGGAGCACACAGGAAAATCGGAAGTAAGAACCACTGTTCTTTAGACATTAGATTAGCAAATGTCTAATCTATCTAAATACACTAGTGTATGACCAGCAATGATAATTAAAAAGTGACCAGGTTATATTATAAAAATCTGATAGTACATATATAAAAAAATTATACAATGAAGTATTAGGGTTGGAGAGGTTTATAGATAGAAGGAGATGAAAATGTTTAGAAATCTTCTCAATCGTGTACCTTGTACCATGTACCCTATCACATAGCTTCCCTAGAGAAAATAAGAATGGCTGAGCACATCCTGGTTACTTTATTTAAAAACTATTGAAATGGTCTTAATAGGAAAGTCAATGGATTTCAGATATTACAGAATAATGTGAACTTTTTTTTATTTACTCAGCTGGAGTCTAAAAAATAAAAGATAAAATTATTAAAAATACAATTGTACATATGTACGTTAAATTTCTATTTATTGTACAATTAAGGTCAGGATTACAATGGGTTGGCAGTAGACAAAGACGGTGAATGCCTTGAGAATTTCAAATCTATTATTGGCTCCAAGGGTCCCATTCACTGTATTTCACTTCTGATGCTCTTGTGACATTTCTCCCAAAAATTTGTGAGAACTATCTAGCCCCTGTGTTCATCTTGTGATCAGCAAATGAATGGGCCAGATGGAATGTCACAGGAACATCAGAAAGTAAGAAACGCTGTAAAGGAAATCTGTTTAGACATTAGATAGATTAGCGTGTCTATGGAGGAATGTGTAATCTATAATGTATGCCTAGTGTATGGCCAACATAGATAGACAAAGGAAAATGGCTATACATACACTGAAGAAGTGTAAAGTATCACAACCCAATGACATAAAGTTAGAAAATAATTAAGATTTAAGCTCATACAAAAAGTCGACTCCTCAGATATTCCTAACAGACTTCTTACCGATAGACTGATCAGTAGTCAGTTGGAAATGAAAATTGCTGGCCAATGTTTTAGCTCAACTGATCTAGTGGACCATTGAGTAACTGATAAGCCTAATAATTTAGACTTTAGACAGCAGCAATGTGGGGGTCGGAAGTTATGGGCAATATTTTTGCTCATTTAACTAAAATATCTCAGGGTGATCAAACTAAACTCTCAATATTAGTGTATTAGCCCTAAGATTATTATTATTATTATTATTATTATATTATGTAATTATAAAACATAATGCATTACTTTTCCTCCTCAAGACACCAATACAACAATCTGCATTAAAAATGCTTTTCATTCTTGGATTGCATGTTAATGTTCAGTGCGTATCAGGAGAAATCAAGAGAAATCTTTATTATTTCTAAAAGTGCACTGGAATCTAAAAAAATAGTTTATTATAAGACATTAATTATTTAACAAAGTGCATTTTATCTTCATTGCTAGGTAGGAATTACACACATTTAGTGAAAGTAGCTATGATAAATGTCTAAAGATGTCACAATCCATTATAGTCTCATTATGAAAAATATTTGATTGTGTTGTAAAGACATAGGTTGCCATGAAAAGGCCTTTCAGTCTCGTGTAATAAACTTACTTCCATTTTTTAAATTTTGGGGGTTTTTTACGTTGGTTAAAGGAAAAACACTATAAATATAACTTGGTTAAAGGCATAAAAGGAAATGTAATTTAATTTTTATTCAAACATAAAGTTTTTATGTCTACTTACCTCCTCAACAGCTGGTTCACACAATTTAGGGTCCTCCGATGGAGTCTGAAAAATAAAAATTACGAATATAAAAAATAAAAAACTGTAAATGAATAATATGTATTTTATCCAGGAATTAAGGGGGATCGTTAGAATGTCTACATAATGTCATAATCTACTATGGCCTCCACATTCAAATCATTATTATGCTTTGCTAATATCATTTTCTACTTACACCCTAAACAGCCAGTATTACTGTCTCAGCAGCCAGTATTACTCCCTCAACAGCCGGTATTACTCCCTCAACAGCCGGTATTACTGTCTCAACAAAGGTATTACTCCTTCAACAGCCATTATTACTCCCTAAACAGTAGTATTACTTCCTCAACAGCCGGTATTACTGACTCAACAGCCAGTATTACTCCCTCAACAGCAGTATTACTACCTAAACGGTCGGTATTACTCCCTCAACAGGTTATTACTCCTCAACAGACGTTATTACTCCCTAACAGCCAGTATACTGACTCAACAAGCCAGTATTACTCCCTCAAAAGTCGCTATTACTCCCTCAACAGCTAGGTATTACTACCTCAACAGCCGGATTACTCCTCAACAGTGTATTAATGTCTCAAAGCCAGATTACTTCCTCAACAGCCAGTATTACTTCTCAACCGCCGGTATTACTGTCTCAGAAGCCAGATTATGTCTCAACCACCAGTATTACTCCTCAACAGCCGAGTATTACTCTTAACATCCGGTATTACTCTCTCAACAGCCGGTATTACTTTCAACAGCCGGTATTACTGTCTCAACAGCCAGTATTACTCCCTCAACAGCGGAATTAGTCCCTCAACAGCCGGTATTACTGTTCAACAGCCGGTAAGGCACTTCCGGTTCTACAGTTGGAGGCTAAAAAAAATAGTTTGAATATAATGAGATAAATATGACTGAACAGAAAAGTGTATACAGTTAGGGAGGATTAAAAGTTTCAAAGTAGAGAAGAGAAAAATCTAGTTTTATTATAAATCCGTATAATTTCAGTATAAATTATTTGTCAAAACAATCTGTGGGACCGATCTTGGGTAGTCTCAGGTTTCATATATCTAAGGCCAGACATAACCTTATATAAGATACAAATACATATGGAATCATGCAACTTGATTAAACATTGATTGGTATCCTTGTTTTAAATTTCAAAATCCCCAATCTATAAAATGGTTGCATACTTAAAAAAACTCACACAACCATTCCCCTTCAAAGAACCTATCGTGAGGACTGAAAGACAAGTCCTCACCTCTGGGTAAAGTCAACCCAGTCTAACTCCGCCCTGCCAACTGTTAGTAACATACCAATGGCAAGACGTGGCTCTGCTAGAAGGCATCTTCCCATTGCCCAGACCACAGACTACATCAGATGGCAAAGTCAACCAGTCTGGTGAGGGAAATTATACCAGTTGTTTTACCCAGGGGTGAGCAGTTCAGGTCCTTACCTTATAAATATGTCATACACACATTGTGTTTCAGGGGTGGATTTCAAATTATATTAACTTTGTAACAGGGCAGCGATATCAGGAGAGGAATCTCGGGGCGATATAAGATAAAAGGTGAGAGACTAAATGATTACAATTTGGAGGTTTTGGGGGGGATCTGCTTATACATATTGGATTCATGGGGTGGACATGCTTAGTAATGTTAACTTTGTATTTCACTTACTGTCTCATCATCTGGTTCAGGGAAAAGTGTCTCCTTAGCTGGAGACTAAAAAATAAAATTATGGTTATAACAATTAATAATATATATATAATCTGATTATACAATTAAGTATTAGGATTGGGAGAAGTTTGATAGTATATTTGTATAGTATATTTGATAGAGTTTGACAGTATAGAAGGAGATGGAATGTTTAGAAACCTTCTCAATCTATTATTACGCTAGTTCCATGTACCCTATAGAAAAGCTTCCCTAGAACTGAAAAAGGCTGTGCACATCTTGTAGATGTGTGATCTATGGACAAATGTCTAATCTAATGTCTGCCTAGTGTATGGCCAGCATTAGATAGCAAAGACATAAGTATTAAGTCAGCTATGAGCAGTCGCCACAACCTAGGGGTTAAAGTCACGCTAACCAATTGTAAATCATTTAACCTCTTAGTAGAGCGCAGCAGAGACACTGCAGCTCTCCGTGAATGAGCCTGTATATTTTATATCTACAGTAGACATTAATTATTTCCTTCTTTACACAGAGTGAAGAAATGACTGACATCCTGGAGGCAGGATTGGAAGGTAATGTAATTCATACAGTATTGGTTTACTTGTGATCCTCAACCTGGTATTGGCTGTTACTTCCTATTTATGCTTCTAGAGATAGTAGGGATGTGCAGTTAGAAATAGAGATTCTCATTAAATACGAACTGATACCTAAAATAGCCGAATCTCAATTTACCTTCTAAATAATTAGAACGTAATCCTTAATATTTAAGTGCTTTTTAGCTAATAGTATCATTTTCAATATTAGTAATATAATTAGATAGGGAGAAATTGATGGTTAATATACCCTTTATTACACATACATATATTGTTATACACACACACTGCTACAGAAACTGTATAAGTATACACTATTAAACAAATAGCAAAAACCCGACAATAATAACCCTTTATTTATAGTTTGGTCCTGACTCCATATAATATATACTTTAGCTTGTGTTGCAATCTAGTTTTATTTGTAATTGCTTAATTCTAATATTACTCCTGTTATCCCAGCAGTGAGCTGTACAATATTTTGGGCAGGGGGACCCATCTGCAATCTTCTCACATTTACTATTAACCTATAAAGTCAAACGTATTCTACTTCTTGACTAAATGGTTTTGTAATGTTGATATTAATAGTTTTCTCTTTCAATGCATAAAAGAACAGAAAGAAGCCATACAGCTAAAAGAACAGAAAAAATAGAAGGCAAGAGGAGAAAAAAGCAAATGAGAAAAAAAAAGAAGAAGGAAGAAGTCCAGAAAAAGAAAGGACTTGAGATAGAGCAGGACCAAGGGAAGAATGAAAAAGACAAGAAAAAGAAAGGACTTGGGATAAAGCAGGACCAAGGGAAAAAGTAAAAAGACCAGAAAAATAAAGGAATTGAGATAGAGCAGGACCAAGGGAAGAAGGAAGAGGTCCAGAAAAAGGAAGGACTTGAGATAGAGCAGGGCCAAGGAATGAAGGAAGAAGTCCAGAAAAAGAAAGGACTTGAGACTGAGCAGGACCAAGGAAAGAAGGAAGAAGTCCAGAAAAATAAAGGAATTGAGATAGAGCAGGACCAAGGGAAGAAGGACGACTCTCTCATTTTATATTCAAACATGTTGATTTGGAGTGCGACTCTCTCATTTCATTATCAAACATGTTGATTTGAGGTGCGACTCGCTCATTTCATTATTAAAAACATTGATTTATAATGTGACACGCTCATTTCATTATTAAACAACTCGATTTGGAGTGCGACTCTCTCATTTCATATTAAACACGTTGATTTGGAGTGCGACTCTCTCATTTATTATTAACACGTTGATTTGGAGTGCGACTCTCTCTTTTATTATTAACATGTTGATTTGGAGTGCGACTCTTATTTCATTATTAAACAAGGATTTGGATTGCGACTCTCTCATTTCATTATTAAACACGTTGATTTGGAGTGCGACTCTCTCATTTCATTATTTAAACACGTGTGATTTGGAGTGCGACTCTTCATTTCATTATTAACACGTTGATTTGGAGTGCGACTCTCTCATTTTATTATTAAACAGTTTATTAGAGGACGACTCTCATATCATATTAAACAAGTTGATTGAGGTGCGGCTCGCTCATTTTGTCATATTAAACAAGTGATTTTAAGTGTGGTCTCTTTCATTTCATTATTAAACACGTTATTTGAGGTGTGACTCTCTCATTTCCTTATTAAACACGTTGATTTATAATGCGACTCGTTCATTCATTTATTAAACAAGTTGATTTGGAGTGTTACTCTCTCATTTCATTATTAAAGACGTTGATTTGGAGTGTGACTTTCATTTGTTATTAAACACGTTGATTTGAGGTGCGACTCTCTCATTTCATTATTAAACACATTGATTTGGAGTACGACTCTCTCATTTCATTATCAAACACGTTGATTTGAGGTGTGACTCTCTCATTTCATTATTAAACACATTGATTTGGAGTGCGACTCTCTCATTTCATTATCAAACACGTTGATTTGAGGTGTGACTCTCTCATTTCATTATTAAACACATTGATTTGGAGTACGACTCTCTCATTTCATTATCAAACACGTTGATTTAAGGTGTGACTCTCTCATTTCATTATTAAAACACATGATGTTTGAGTACGACTTCTCATTTCATTATCAAACACGTTGATTTAGTGCGACTCCTCTCATTATTATAAAACACATTGATTTGGAGTACGACTCTCTCATTTCATTATCAAACGTTGATTTAAGGTGTACTCTCTCATTTCATATTTAAACAAATTGATTTGGAGTGCGGACTCTTCATTTCATTATTAAACACGTTGATGTGGAGTGCGACTCTCATTTTATTATTAAACACGTTTATTTAGAGTGCGACTCTCTCATATCATTATAAACAAGTTGATTTGAGGTGCGGCTCTCTCATTTCATTATTAAACACGTGTGATTTGTAGTGCGACTCTCATTTCATTATTAAACACATTGATTTGAGGTGCGACTCGCTCATTTCGTTATTAAACACGTTGATTTAAAGTGTGTCTCTCTCATTCATTATTAAACAGTTGATTTGAGGTGTGACTCTCTCATTCATTATTAAACACGTTGATTTATAACGTGACTCGCTCATTTCATTATTAAACAAGTTTGATGTGGAGTGTGACTCTCCCATTTCCTTATTAAACAAATTGATTTGGAGTGCGACTCCTTATTTCATTATTAAACAGTTGATTGAAGTGCGACTCTCATTTCATTATTAACACGGTGATTTGGAGTGCGACTCTCTATTTCATATAAACAAGTTGATTTGGATTGCGACTCTCTCATTTCATTATTAAACACTTTAATGGAGTGCGACTCTCTCATTTTATTAAAAACACGTGATTTGAGGTGCGACTTCTCATTTCATTATAAACACGTTGATTGGAAGGCGACTCTCATTCATATTAAACACATTGATTTGGAGTGCGACTCTCTCATTTCATTATAAACAAGTTGATTTGGGATTGTGACTCTTCATTTCATTATTAAAAACACTTTAAATTGGAGTGCGACCTCTCATTTTATAATTTAACACGTTGATTTGAGGTGCGACTCTCATTTCATATTAAACACGTTGATTTGGAGTGAACTCTCTTATTTCATTATTAAACAAGTGATTTGAAGTGCGACTCTCATTCATTATTAAACACGTTGATTGAGGTGCGACTTTCTCATCATATTAAACACATTGATTTGGAGTACGATCTCTCTCATTTCATTATTAAACACGTTGATTTGAGGTGTGACTCTCTCATTTCATTATTAAACACGTTGATTTGGAGTGTGACTCTCATTTAATTATCAAACATGTTGATTTGGAGTGCAACTCTTCCGTTTCATTATTAAACACGTGATTTGGAGTGCGACTCTTCATTTTCATTATAAAAAAGTTATTTGTAGTGCGACTCTCATTTCATTTTTAAACACATTGATTTGGAGTGCAAATCTCTCATTTCATTATTAAACACGTTGATTTGGAGTGCGACTCTCATTTCATTATTAAACACGTTGATTTGGAGTGTGACTCTCTCATTTTATTATTAAACACGTTTATTTAAGGTGCGACTCTCTCATATCATTATTAAACAAGTTGATTTGAGGTGCGGCTCTTCATTTCTTTAAACACGTTGATTTGGAGTGGACTCTCATTTCATTATTAAACACATGATTTGAGGTGCGATCCCTCATTTCGTTATGAAAACACGTTGATTTAAAGTGTGTCTCTCTCATTTCATTATTAAACACGTTGATTTGAGGGGACTCTTCATCATTATTAAAACGTTGATTATAATGCGACTTGTCATTTCATTATTTAACAAGTTGATTTGGAGTGTGACTCTCCCATTTCATTATTAAAACATTGATTTGGAGTGCGAACTCTCTCATTTCATTATTTAAAAACATTGATTTGGAGTGCAACTCTCTTATTTCATATATTAAACAAGTTGATTTGAAGTGTGATCTCATTTCATTATTAAAAACACGTTGATTGAGGTGTGACGTCTTCATTTCATTATAAAAACGTTGATTTGGAGTGCGACTCTCATTTCATTATTAAACACGTTGATTTGGAGTGCGACTCTCTCATTTCATTAAAAAAACATTGATTTGGAGTGCAACTCTCTTATTCATTATATTAAACAAGTTGATTGAAGGGCGACTCTCTCATTTCATTAATAAACACGTTGATTTTGGAGGGCGACTCTCTATTTCATTATTAACACTGTTGATTGGAGTGCAACTCTCTCGTTTCATATTAACACACATTAATTTGGAGTGCGACTTTCATTTTATTACTAAACATGTTTATTTAGAGTGCAACTCTTCATATCATTATTAAACAAGTTGATTTGGAGTGCGACTCTCATTTCATTATTAAAAATGTTGATTTGGAGTGTGACTCTCATTCATTATTAAACACATTGGTTTGGAGTGTGGATCTCATTTAATTATTAAACTGTTTGATTTGGAGTGCAACATCTCTCATATCATTATTAAACACGTTGATTTGGAGTGTGGCTCTCTCATTTCATTATTAAACACGATTTGGAGTGCGACTCATTTCGTTATTAAACATGTGATTGAGTGTGACTCTCATTCATTATTAAACACATTGATTTGGAGTGTGACTCATTCATTATTAAACACGATTTGGAGTGCACTCTCACATTTCCTTATTAAACATGTTGATTTGAGTGCGACTCTTCATTTCATTATTAAAAACGTTGATTTGGAGTGTGACTCTCATTTCGTTATTAAACATATTGATTTGAGGTGCGACTCTCATTTTCATTATTAAACATTTGATTTGGAGTACGACTCCAATCATTTTTAAACACGTGATTTGAGGTGCGACTCTTCATTTCATATTAAAACACGTGATTTGAGGTGCGACTCTCCATTTCATTATTAAAACATGTTGATTGGAGTGCGACTCTCATTTCATTATTAACAAGTTGATTTAGAGTATGACTCTCATTTCATTATTATACCAGTTGATTTTAGAGTACGACTCTCTCATTTCATATTAAACACGTTGATTTAGAGTGCGCACTCTCATTTAATTATTAAACATGTTGATTTGGAGTGCAACTCTTCATATCATTATTAAAACATGTTGATTTGAGGTGGCTCTCTCATTTCATTATTAAACACGATTTGGAGTGCGACTCATTTCGTTATTAAACATGTTGATTTGAGGTGTGACTCTCATTTCATTATTAAACACATTGATTTGGAGTGTGACTCATTTCATTATTAAACACGATTTGGAGTGCAACTCTCACATTTCCTTATTAAACATTGATTTGAGGTGCGACTCTCATTTCATTATTAAACACGTTGATTTGGACTCGGAGTACGACTCTCATTTCATTATTAAACACGTTGATTTGAGGTGCGACTCTCTCATTTCATTATTAAACATGTTGATTTGAGGTGCGAATCAGATTTGGAGTGCGACTCTCATTTCATTATTAAACACGTGGATTTGGAGTGCAACTCTCTCATTTCATTATTAAACAAGTTGATTTGGAGTGCGACTCTCATTTCATTATTAAACACATTGTTTGGAGTGTGACTCTCATTTCATTATTAAACACGATTTTGAGTGCGACTCTCATTTCGTTATTAAACATGTTGATTGAGGTGCGATCTCTCATTTCATTATTAAACATGTTGATTTGAGGTGCGACTCTCATTTCATAAACACGTTGATTGGAGCGTGACTTCTCATTTGTTATTAAACACGTGATTTGAGGTGAAAACTCTCATTTTATTACCAACACATTGGTTTGGAGTGTGACTTCATTTTTTTTAAACACGTTGATTTGGAGTGACTCTCATTCATTATTAAACACATTATTGAGGTGCGACTCTCTCATTTCATTATTAAAACATTGATTTGAGGTGCGACTCTCTCATTTCATTATTAAACACATTGATTTGGAGTGTGGCTCTCTCTATTCATTATTAAACACGATTTGGAGTGCGACTCATTTCGTATTAAACATTGTGATTTGAGGTGTGACTCTCATTCATTATTAAACACATTGATTGGAGTGTGACTCATTTCATTATTAAACACGATTTGGAGTGCAACTCTCACATTTCCTTATTATTAAACAGTTGATTTGAGGTGCGACTCTCATTTTATTAAACACGTTGATTTGGAGTGTGACTCTCATTTCGTTATTAAACATATGATTTGAGGTGCGACTCTCATTCATTATTATACACATGATTTGGAGTACGACTTTCTTATTTCATATTAAACACGTTGATTTGAGGTGCGACTCTCTCATTTCATTATTTAACACGTTGATTTGAGGTGCGACTCTCTCATTCATTATTAAACATGCTGATTTGAGGTGACTCATTTCATATTGAACAGTTGATTTGAGGTGAGACTCTCTCATTTCATTATTAAAACAAGTTGATTTAGAGTATGACTCTCTCATTTCATATTAAACAAGTTGATTAGAGTATGACTCTCATTTCATTATTAAACAAGTTGATTTAGAGTATGACTCTCTCATTTCATTATTAAACAAGTTGATTTAGAGTATGACTCTCTCATTTCATTATTAAACAAGTTGATTTAGAGTACGACTCTCTCATTTCATTATTAAACACGTTGATTTGGAGTACGACTCTCTCATATCATTATTAAACAAGTTGATTTAGAGTGCGACTCTCATTCATTGTACATAGTAGTTAATAGTCCATTTTGACTTTCCATCTTACCTCTAACCACAGCATATCATTTGCTGCCTTGCAATATGTTTACGGTTTAACAGGAAAGTGCAGCATGTTATGAATCCGAAATAGATATATGGGAGTTGTAGAAGAAATTCTTTATTCTTATAAACCGTATCTATTTATTAGTGTAGTATACAGATGGAGTTTGTGAGCCTCATCAAATGTGCATCAACACAGCTAAAGGACCCAGGAAACTTCAAAGCAAATCATTTGTTCCCTTCAGCCCTCAGAATATCAAAGGAAATGTTTACACACATGTCTGAATGTTGTGCAGGAAATATGCTGATTTGTGTAGCTACACTGAAAATGTTTAGGGAAATATGTTGATTTATGCAGTGTTGTTCATTGGAAAAACATATATGGACATAAAGGAGAACTATGTGAGTATAAAGTTTTTTCAAAAATAGTTAAAATCAAAAGAAGCTGGGGCAGGGAGTAGGATTAACACCTTTTTTTTACCTCATTTGAATGTTAAAATGTGGGATAGACATTACTGACACATTAATGATATGGTTATTGTATTAGTCATGTATAGAAAATTATATTGCTATAAACAATATCAAAAAATCAAATATACAATATGCTGATTGTAATTCCCAATAAACGCGGAGCATCACCATGCAAGAATGTACTTTAATAAAGTTTATTAAAGGGCATGTCCACCCTTTTAAAAAAAAATGTAAATGTTGTAGGGCTAGTTCACAGAGCCCCAACCGCTAATTATATGTAAAGAAAGTCCCCCATTCGTTACTTACCTCCCTCTCTCCGCCGCAATGCTGGCCTTCTGCTTGCACAGAACTGCAAGCAGGGGCCAGACTGGCAGCTGCGTCTGTGATTGGCTGAGAGGCAGCAATCACAGACAGCGGCTGCCGGCGTTCAGAACGCCGAGGAGATAAGGAAGTTAAGTAAAGATCGGGGGACTTTCTATAAATATTTATTGGTTGGGGCGTGGGGGGAACTATCCCTGCTATCTGGGAAAGGGATTTTACACAAGGGGGAGGGAGAGGAAAACTGGTGGGAGGGGGGGGAGAGTGAAGGGCTGCTCTGAGCAAGCCAAAAACCTCTGAGAGGACAGCTCAGAGACGGAAACAATTCACTGGTGGCCAGGCTCCTGGTGGTCAGTTTTTTAACTTTGGGGGGACATTACAGGAGAACCATTTGGAGCTGGGATATAAGGTATACACTACAGAGTGGGGCCGTAGTGGTTAAATTTTAGTTTTGGGGTGGGACAGCCCTTTAAGCAAGAAGCACACGTTTCGATTATGCAAGAGCTTTTTATCTGATCGTGCCTGAGATGCATTTTGCATATTTCCAGGGAGATTCAATAAAAGTTCTTACTTTAAAATGTGCTAACTTTGCCCCAACCAATCAAATCTATTAGAGGGGAACTGTGGTACAAAAATGACTTTAGGTAAATTAATAGGAATTGCTTCTGAGAATTTTTGCAATTTATTTTCATTGTTTATTTTGCATAGTTATGAAGATATTTACATTTTTGTGTGTGATATGGAAGCAATCACACAGGTCCCCTGCACTTCCTGCTTCCTGCTCTGAAACCATGTCAGTCAATCTGCCCTGTGTCTACTTCTCCACTTTGCAGCCCCCCTGGTCCCTCCCACTCATGGATCACATGGTCCCTCCAGTTGCACGCCCCCTTGGCCATTCTCTTACAGCCCCTTGTGGCCCCGCCACACTCATGGGTGCATAAGCCCCGCTGACTCATGGGTGCACAAGCCCCACCCACTAGTGGGTGCATAAGCCCTGCCCAACTCGAGGTGCATAATGCACAAGCCCCACTCGCGGGTGCACAAGCCCTGCCCACTCACGGGACCACAGTCCCTTTAACATTAGAAAGATAACATCTGATGGGTTGGGGGAAAATTAGCACCATTTTAAATGATAAGAATTTTATTGAATAAACCTGCTAGTCTTTGCTAAATTGTGTGTTGTCTTTAGTATTAATTGTGTATATCATTAATTTGCACACTGCAACTACAGCAAATAATCCATGAGGGAGACAATTATACTACAATCACCCACCCCTTCCACTTAAATACAATCTTATTAGCCTTAAGTCACACTTAAAACATCAAGCATATAAGAAAAATATTGATAGAATACTTTTAAAGGGTATCTCCACCCCCCAACCAAAAATGTTCTGTAGCGTGGGGTACCCCAGCCCACTGCCAACCACATGTTAGATTTTTTAAAATAGCTCCAGAAACATTGTTCATTCCATTGGGTCCCTGCTCTGGCTCTCTGCTTGCGGAAGCGCAAACATGGTCCAGACTGGCAGCTAAGTCTGTGATTGGCTGAGAGTCAGACACACCCACAAACCTTGTTCAATATGGGGCTGATGTAATAAAGGGTATAATTTACAGCAGCCAATCAGATGCTAGCTTTTATGGTACAGTTACATAGTAAACACGTTGATTTGGAGTGCGACTCTCTCATTTTATTATTAAACACGTTTATTTAGAGTACGACTCTCTCATATCATTATTAAACAAGTTGATTTGAGGTGCGGCTCTTTCATTTCATTATTAAACACGTTGATTTGAGGTGCGACTCTCTCATTTCATTATTAAACACGTTGATTTATAATGCGACTCGTTCATTTCATTATTAAACAAGTTGATTTGGAGTGTTACTCTCTCATTTCATTATTAAAGACGTTGATTTGGAGTGTGACTTTCATTTCGTTATTAAACACGTTGATTTGAGGTGCGACTCTCTCATTTCATTATTAAACACGTTGATTTGGAGTACGACTCTCATTTCATTATCAAAAACGTTGATTTGAGGTGTGACTCTCTCATTTCATTATTAAACACGTTGATTTGGAGTGCGACTCTCTCATTTCATTATTAAACACGTTGATTTGGAGTGCGACTCTCTCATTTTATTATTAAACACGTTTATTTAGAGTGCGACTCTCTCATATCATTATTAAACAAGTTGATTTGAGGTGCGGCTCTCTCATTTCATTATTAAACACGTTGATTTGTAGTGCGACTCTCATTTCATTATTAAACACATTGATTTGAGGTGCGACTCGCTCATTTCGTTATTAAACACGTTGATTTAAAGTGTGTCTCTCTCATTTCATTATTAAACACGTTGATTTGAGGTGTGACTCTCTCATTTCATTATTAAACACGTTGATTTATAACGTGACTCGCTCATTTCATTATTAAACAAGTTGATTTGGAGTGTGACTCTCCCATTTCATTATTAAACACATTGATTTGGAGTGCGACTCTCTTATTTCATTATTAAACAAGTTGATTTGAAGTGCGACTCTCATTTCATTATTTAACACGTTGATTTGGAGTGCGACTCTCATTTCATTATTAAACAAGTTGATTTGGATTGCGACTCTCTCATTTCATTATTAAACACTTTAAATTGGAGTGCGACTCTCTCATTTTATTATTAAACACGTTGATTTGAGGTGCGACTCTCTCATTTCATTATGAAACACGTTGATGTGGAATGCTACTCTCATTCATTATAAACACGTTGATTTGGAGTGCGACTCTCATTTCATTATTAAACAAGTTGATTTGGATTTGTGACTCTCTCATTTCATTATTAAACACTTAATTGGAGTGCGACTCTCTCATTTTTATAATTAACAGGTTGATTTGAGTGCGACTCTCTTCATTTTAAACACGTTGATTTGGAGTGCAACTCTCTTCTTTCATTATTAAACAAGTTGATTGAAGTGCGACTCTCATTCATTTATAAACACGTTGATTTGGAGTGTGACTCTCATTTCGTTATTAAACACGTTGATTTGAGGTGCGACTTTCTCATTTCATTATGAAACACATTGATTTGGAGTACGACTCTCTCATTTCATTATTAAACACGTTGATTTGAGGTGCGACTCTCTCATTTCATTATTAAAGGGCATGTCCACCCCGAAATGTAACTTTTGATATGTGGTAGGGCATGCTCCCCCAGCCCCACACCGCATTAATTAATAATTGTTAGAAAGTCCCCCTATTCTTACTTACCTGCCCTCTCTCCTCTGCTGCAGTGTTCAGGCCCTCTGCTTGCATGGAATTGAAAGCAGGGGGCGGGACCGCAGCCGCGTCCTGATTGGCTGAGAGGCAGGGAGGGCTGCACTGAGCATGCCTCACCCTTGATGAGGTTGAGGAAGTCTCAGGCACACATGATTCACACACTGCTCCTACACAGCAGTTTCCTTGGACTTTGGAGGGGCACAGCAGGGAACTATTTGAGCAGGAATTAAGGTAAGGATTATTTTAAAACTACTTGATGTGGGCATTAAGGGTTCATTTTAGTTTTGGGTGGGACATGCCCTTTAAACACATTGATTTGAGGTGCGACTCCCTCATTTCGTTATGAAACACGTTGATTTAAAGTGTGTCTCTCTCATTTCATTATTAAACACGTTGATTTGAGGTGCGACTCTCTCATTTCATTATTAAACACGTTGATTTGGAATGCGACTCTCATTTCATTATTAAACACATTGATTTGGAGTGCGACTCTCATTTCATTATTAAACAAGTTGATTTGGATTGTGACTCTCTCATTTCATTATTAAACACTTTAAATTGGAGTGCGACTCTCTCATTTTATAATTAAACACGTTGATTTGAGGTGCGACTCTCATTTCATTATTAAACACGTTGATTTGGAGGTCGACTTTTCATTCATTATGAAACAACTTTGATTTGGAGTACGACTCTCTCATTTCATTATTAAACACGTTGATTTGAGGTTGCGACTCTCTCATTTCATATTAAAGGGCATGTCCACCCCGAAATGTAACTTTTGATTATGTGGTAGGGCATGCTCCCCCACCCCAACCGCATTAATTAATAATTGTTAGAAAGTCCCCCTATTCTTACTTACCTGCCCTCTCTCCTCTGCTGCAGTGTTCAGGCCCTCTGCTTGCATGGAATTGAAAGCAGGGGGCGGGACCGCAGCCGCGTCCTGATTGGCTGAGAGGCAGGGAGGGCTGCACTGAGCATGCCTCACCTTGATGAGGTTGAGGAAGTCCTCAGGCACACATGATCACACACTGCTCCTACACAGCAGTTTCCTTGGACTTTGGAGGGGCACAGCAGGGAACTATTTGAGCAGGAATTAAGGTAAGGATTATTTTTAAAACTACTTGATGTGGGCATAAGGGGTTCAATTTTAGTTTTGGGGGTGGACATGCCCTTTAAACACATTGATTTGGAGTGCGACTCTCATTTAATTATTAAACACGTTGATTTGGAGTGCAACTCTCTCGTTTCATTATTAAACACGTTGATTTGGAGTGCGACTCTCTCATTTTCATATTATTAAACCAGTTGATTTGAGTGCGACTCTCATTTCATTATTAAACACGTTGATTTGGAGTGTGACTCTCTCATTTATTATTAAACACGTTATTTGAGTGCGACTCTCTCATTCATTATTAAACACTTTGATTTGGAGTGGTGACTCTCTCATTTATTATTAAACACGTTATTTAAGTGCGACTCTCTCATTTCTTATTAAACATGTTGATTTGGGAGTGGCGACTCTCATTTCATTATTAAACACGTTGATTTGGAGTGTGACTCTCTCATTTTATTATTAAACACGTTTATTTAGAGTGCGACTCTCTCATATCATTATTAAACAAGTTGATTTGAGGTGCGGCTCTCTCATTTCATTATTAAACACGTTGATTTGGAGTGCGACTCTCATTTCATTATTAAACACATTGATTTGAGGTGCGACTCCCTCATTTCGTTATGAAACACGTTGATTTAAAGTGTGTCTCTCTCATTTCATTATTAAACACGTTGATTTGAGGTGTGACTCTCTCATTTCATTATTAAACACGTTGATTTATAATGCGACTTGCTCATTTCATTATTTAACAAGTTGATTTGGAGTGTGACTCTCCCATTTCATTATTAAACACATTGATTTGGAGTGCGACTCTCTCATTTCATTATTTAAAAACATTGATTTGGAGTGCAACTCTCTTATTTCATTATTAAACAAGTTGATTTGAAGTGTGACTCTCATTTCATTATTAAACACGTTGATTGAGGTGTGACTGTCTCATTTCATTATTAAACACGTTGATTTGGAGTGCGACTCTCATTTCATTATTAAACACGTTGATTTGGAGTGCGACTCTCTCATTTCATTATTAAAAACATTGATTTGGAGTGCAACTCTCTTATTTCATTATTAAACAAGTTGATTTGAAGGGCGACTCTCTCATTTCATTAATAAACACGTTGATTTGGAGGGCGACTCTCTCATTTCATTATTAAACACGTTGATTTGGAGTGCAACTCTCTCGTTTCATTATTAAACACATTAATTTGGAGTGCGACTTTCATTTTATTACTAAACATGTTTATTTAGAGTGCAACTCTCTCATATCATTATTAAACAAGTTGATTTGGAGTGCGACTCTCATTTCATTATTAAATATGTTGATTTGGAGTGTGACTCTCATTTCATTATTAAACACATTGGTTTGGAGTGTGACTCTCATTTAATTATTAAACATGTTGATTTGGAGTGCAACTCTCTCATATCATTATTAAACACGTTGATTTGGAGTGTGGCTCTCTCATTTCATTATTAAACACGATTTGTGTGTTTAATAATGAATGAGAGAGTCGCACCTCAAATCATGTGTTTAATAATGAAATGAGAGTCGCACCTCAAATCAGTGTTTAATAATGAAATGAAGATCGCACTCCAAATCAACTGTTTAATAATAAAATGAAGTCACACTCCAACCAATGTTTTATAATGAAATGAGAGTTCACCTCAAATCAATCAGTGTTTAATAACAAATGAGAGTCACCTCCAAATCAACGTGTTTATGAATGAGAGTCGCACCTCAAATCAACATGTTTAATAATGAAATGAGAAGTCGCACCTCAAATCAACATGTTTAATAACTGAAATGAGAGTCGCACTCAAATCGTGTTTAATAATGAATGAGAGTCACACTCCAAACCAATGTTTTAATAGAAATGAGTCGCACTCCAAATCAACTTTTTTAATATGAAATGGAGAGTGCACTCCAAATCACGTGTTTAATAATGAAATGAGAGTCGCACTCCATCTGATTCGCACCCTCAAATCAACATGGTTTAATAATGAATGTGAAGAGTCGCACCTCAAATCAGGTTTTAATAATGAATGAGAGTCTACTCCGAGTCAACAACCGTGTTTAATAAAATGAGAGTCGCACTCAATCAATGTTTAATAGAAATGTGAGTCACTCCAAATCGGTTCATATGAATGGTCCACCTCCAATCAATGTTTTAATAATGAAATGAGAGTCACACCTCAATCAACATGTTTAATAAAGAAATGAGTCGCACTCCAATCGTGTTTAATAATGAAATGAGAGAGCACACTCCAAATCACTGTTTTATATATTGAGAGATGCACTCCATCAACATGTTTAATAATAAATGAGAGTCGCACCTCAAATCAACGTTTTTAATAATGAATGAGAGAGTCGTACTCTAATCAACTGTATAAATAATGAAATGAATCATACTCTACTAAATCACTTGTTAATAATGAAAATGAGAGTCGCACTCCAAATCAACATGTTTAATAATGAAATGAGAAGTCGCACCTCAATCACGTGTTTTATATGAATGAGAGAGTCGCACCTCAAATCACGTGTTTAAAAATGAAATGGGAGTCGACCCAATAATGTTAATAATGAATGAGAGTCGCACCTCAATCAATATGTTTAATAGAAATGAGAGTCACTCCAAATCAACGTGTTTAATAATGAAATGAGAGTCGCACCTCAAATCAACATGTTTAATAAGGAAATGTAGAGTCACTCAAATCGTGTTATAATGAATGGTCACCTCCAAATCAGTTTATAATGAATGAGAGTACACTCAAATCAACATGTTAATAACGAAATGAGTCGCACTCCAATCGTGGTTTAATACTGAAATGAGAGAGCCACACTCAAATCAACGTGTTTATAATGATATGAGAGAGTTGCCTCAACCAATCAACATGTTTAATAATTAAATGAGGTCACACTCCACACCATGTGTTATAATGAAATGAGAGTCACACTCCAAATCAACTTTTTAATATGAATGAGAGTCCACTCCAAATCAACTTGTTTAATATGAATGAGAGAGTTCGCCTCCCCCTAAAATACGTGTTATAAAATGAAAGTCGCACACTCCAATTATGTGTTTAATTAAGAAAGAGAGTTGCACTCCAATCAAAGTGTTTTAATACTGAAATGAGAGAGTCCCCCTCCAATCAACGTGTTTATTAATGAAATGAGAGAGTCGCCCTCAAATCAACTTGTTAATAATGAATAGAGAGTTGCACTCCAAATCATGTTTTTTAATATGAAATGAGAGAGTCGACTCCAAATCAAACGTGTTTATAATGAAATGAGAGTCGCACTCCAAATCAACGTGTTTATATGAAATGAGAAGTCACACCTCAATCAACGTGTTTTAATATGAAATGAGAGTCCCCTTCCAAATCAACTTGTTTTAATATGAATAAGAGAGTTGCACTCCAAATCATGTTTTTAAATAATGACATGAGAGAGTCGCACTCCAAATATGTGTTTATAATGAAATGAGAGTCACACTCCAAATCAACTGTTATAATAAATGAGAAGGTCGCACTAAATCAACGTGTTTAATAATGAAATGAGAGAGTCACACCTCCAAATCAACGTGTTTAATAATGAATGAGAGAGACGCATTCTAAATCAACGTGTTTATAAGAAATGAGGAGTCGCACCTCAAATCACATGTGTTTAATAATGAAATGAGAGTCGCACTCCAAATCAACGTGTTTAATAATGAAATGAGAGAGCGCACCTCAAATCAACGTGTTTAATAATGAATGAGAGAGTCCACCTAATAAACGTGTTAATAATAAATGAGAAGTCCACACTCCAATCAACGTGTTTTAATATGAATGAAGTCGCACTCCAAATCAACGTGTTTATATGAAATGAAGAGATTGCACTCCAAATCAATGTGTTTAAAAATGAAATGAGAGTCGCACTACAAATCACTGGTTTAATAATGAATGAGAGAGTCGCCTCCAATCACGTTTATAATGAAGTAGATGCACTCCAAATCAACGTGTTAATATTAAATGAGAGTCGCACTCCAAATCAACGTGTTTAAATAATGAAATGAGAGAGTCGCACCTCACATCAACGTGTTTAATAATGAATGGAGAGTCGACTCCAAATCAATGTTTTATAATGAAATGAGAAAGTCGCACCTCAAATCAACTGTTTTAATAATGAAATGAGAGTCGCACTTCAAATCAACTTGTTTAATAATGATAAGAGTTGCACTCCAAATCACGTGTTTAATAATGAAATGAGAGTCGCACCTCAAATCAACGTGTTTAATTATAAATGAAGATCGCACTCCAATTTAAAGTGTTTTAATAATGAAATGAAGAGTCACAATCCAAATCACCTTGTTTTATAATGAAATGAGAGTCGCACTCCAAATCAATGTTTTAATAATGAAATGAGAGTCGCATTCCAAATCAACGGTTTAATAATGAAATGAGAGAGTCGCACCTCAAACACGTGTTTATATAAATGATGAGAGTCGCACTCCAATTAAAGTGTTTAATAATGAAATGAGAGAGTCGCAATCCAAATCCAACTTGTTTAATATGAAATGGAGAGTCGCACTCCAAATCACGTGTTAAATAAGAAGAGAGTCGCACTTCAATCAACTTGTTTAAATAATGAAATAAAGAGTCGCACTCCAATCATTTGTTTATAAGTGAAATGGAGAGTCACCTCCACATCAACTTGTTTAATAATGAAATGAGCGAGTCACGTTATAAATCACGTGTTTAATATGAAATGAGAGAGTCACACCTCAAATCAACGTGTTTATAATGAATGAGAGAGACCACTTTAACATCAACGTGTTTAAAAGAAATGAGCGAGTCGCACCTCAAATCAATGTGTTTAAATAATGAAATGAGAGTCGCACTACAAATCAACGTGTTTAATAATGAAATGAGAGAGCCGCACCTCAAATCAACTTGTTTAATAATGATATGAGAGAGTCGCACTCTAAATAAACGTGTTTAATAATAAATGAGAGTCGCACTCCATCAACTTGTTTAATAATGAAATGAGAGAGTCGCACTCCAAATCAATGTGTTTAAATATAAATGAGAGAGTCCACACTTAAATCAACGTGTTTATAATGAATGAGAGAGTCGACTCCAAATCATGGTTTAATAATGAAATGAGAGAGTCGCACCTCAAATCAACGTGTTTATATGAAATGAGAGAGTCGTACTCCAAATCAATGTGTTTAATAATGAAATGAGAGAGTCACACCTCAATCAACGTGTTTGATAATGAAATGAGAGAGTCGACTCCAAATCAATGTGTTAATAATGAATGAGAGAGTCACCTCAAATCAACGTGTTTATAATGAAATGAGAGAGTCGCACTCCAATCAATGTGTTTTAATAATGAAATGAGAGAGTCACCCTCAAATCAACGTGTTTGATATGAAATGAGAGAGTCGACTCCAAATCAATGTGTTTAATAATGAAATGATAGAGTCGCACCTCAATCAACACGTGTTTAATAACGATGAAAGTCACACTCCATCAACGTCTTAATAATGAAATGAGAGGTAACACCAAATCAACTTGTTTAATAATAAATGAACGGGTCGCATTAATATCAACGTGTTTAATAAGGAAATGAGAGAGTCACACTCCAATAACGTGTTTTAATATGAAATGAGAGAGACCCACTTAAATCAACGTGTTTAATGACAAAATGATGCGAGCCGCACCTCAAATCAACTTGTTTAATGATATAAGCGTCTACTCAAATAACGTGTTTGAATAATAAAAGAGAGAGTCGCACTCAAATCAACGTGTTTAATAATGAATGAAGAGTCCACTCAAATCACGTGTTTATAATGAAATAGAGAGCCGCACTCCAAATCAACGTGTTTAATAATAAATGAGAGAGTCGCAATCCCAAATCAACTTGTGTTTAATATAATAAAGAGTCGCACTCCAATCAACAGTGTTTAATAATGAAATGAGAGAGTCCACTCCAATCAACGTGTTTAATAATAAATGAGAGTCGCACTCCAAATCAACGTGTTTTAATAAGAAATGAGAGAGGTCCACTCCAATCAGTTGTTTATAATGAAATGAGCGTAGTCACCTTATAAATCATGTTTTAATATAAATGAGAGTCCACCTCAAATCAACAGTGTTTGATAATGAAATGAGAGAGTCGCACTCCAAATCAACATGTTTAATAATGAAATGAGAGAGTCGCACTCCAAATCGACATGTTTAATAATGATATGAGAGAATCGCACTCCAAATTTACATGTTTAATAATGATATGAGAGAGTCGCACTCTAATAAACGTGTTTTAAATAATAAGAGAGATTCGCACTCCAATTCGATGTGTTTTAATAATGAAATGAGGGAGTCTACTCCAATCAACGTTTTAATAATGAAATGAGAGTCACATTAAATCAACATGTTTAATAATGAAATGAGAGAGTCGCACCTCAAATCAACGTGTTAATAATGAACCACATATCACCCGGGAAGGGCTAACAGCCCCAAACGTTGTGATTTTGATGTGTGTGTTTCATTATTACACACTTTGATTTGGAACTCATTTGTAAATGATATTCCTAGACCCTAACCCTAGGTGGGGGTTTTGAAACACATTGGCACCATCCGGGTGTAGTGTGCATTTGGAATTCCCTACACTGTTGGATATTAACTACTTTGCAATGTTAATGTATCCGTTTGTCGTATTTTATCTCTGGGTAATACACTAAAATGATACAGTCACAAGCAGTTTTCCAGTTGGCCCTACTCTAGACCAATGGTTGGGAATATAATTAAAAATGCAAACTTTATTTTTATTTTTTTTTGTTCCATAGAATCCTAGAAAACAAATCATTAAATGCCTTTAATTGTTGTAAATGAGGGGATTGAAGGACAACTAAGAAGTTCAAGCTTAAGACCTGCCAAAACATTTTCAATTAGAAGTCTCTATTTCAGTGAGGTAGGAATACTACTCCTACCTCCTTAAGTGGGCACATGCATGAGCGATGAGCTGTCAACGTTCCATTCAGGGAAGGTGGCTAGCTCATTGCTTGCTTCAGTGTGCATGCGTGACTACCTCCTACATTGTTGAGTGTGCTGTGTGCACTGACAGCGATCTGCTGTGTTATGACCAACCTGTTATAATTTCAGATGTTTTCTATGGGCATAGTTGCCCTTAATTATTTCATTAAAATCACACAAATTCAATAAACTATAGCAAAATGTTTTCTGAAAGTTGCAATGTGAATCAGAAACTTTCTTGGTTAAATGAGACCTATTGCGCTTTCAATGAAGTGATACCTATAAGTGCACTCTCTAAGATTAGTTTAAGGAGAACTATAGCTCGTATGATTAAAAAAAAAAACCGTTTAAGAAAAGTACCAGGGGCAGGGAGGTGGGATTGGTACTTTCTATCTCCTAATATAATTTCTTTGAGAGAAACCAGGTGCCTAGGGTTGTCTTGTGGGTAATCCTGCTCTGAGTCAATCCAATGGCGACCAACGTTTCCATAAAAAGTATATCTTTATTGTTATGTTTAAAAACCTTCAGGAATACACATGTCAGACAATAGCAGGAGGAAAAGGGTGTGTGGCCTGACGCATTTTCACGGAACTCTCGATTCCTCAGCGAGACCTCCTCGCCTGTGTTCATTTTTGCATGGATTTGTTCTCAGGAGGCTGGCTGACTCGTATGGGCTCAAGGAGACGGCGAGATCACATGGACTTTTTGAATACAAGGGTGCAGCTCGCCACGTAGGCGTGTTTATTTATTTTTTGTTCTGATAAACCTTGCCCCACTCATTAAACTCAGTCCTGCTTTGTGCGTTTATGGTGTCACCCTTTTTTATTGCTCTAAACACTCAGATTGGATCGATATGAATTTTGTGGCTTCTTCACAGAATGTGTACTTTAGAATTGATAGAAGTAAAGCCAATTACTGTTCTTTCTATTTCTTCTTTATCTTCTTCCGTTTTATTCTTTTTGGACCGTATCTCCTCCCACAGTTTTTGAGCTGAGACATGAAATTCGGTACAGATGTGCGGGGCATATAGGAGAATTGGTTATCTTCTAGCTAAGGAATCCGCGGTGCATTACGGCGTTATCTGCGAATTTCCGGACAATTTGTCCCATAGACTATAATCCTCAAATGGGATATTTCAAAACAGTTTTTTTTTTCATAATACAAATGGTGATACCCCCAACCCCCCCACACAGACCCAGGTACCACAACCTACTGACCACCTTTCCATTCCCATGGAGCCATATTTAAAGGGTAACTAAGTCAAAAAACAATTTAGATTTATCCTCAATAAAAGATAGTTTTATGGTTATAACACACAAAAACATACCCTCTCAACCAGAGACCCAGGTACACACACCTACTAATCTACTTATCCATTACTGTGGCAGCCATATGTAGGGTAACTAAAGTTAAAAAAAATATTTAGATTTATTCTCAATAAAAGATGTTTATGGTTGTAACACACAAAAGACATACCCCCTCAACCAGACCCAGGTACACACACCTACTGATCTACTTATCCATTATGGTGGCAGCCAATTTAAGGGTAACTAAAGTAAAAAAAAGTAATTTAGATTTATCCTCATAAAAAAATAGTTTTATGGTTGTAAACACAAAAAATATACCCCTCCATCAGACCCAGGTACACACACCTACTGATCTACTTATCCATTACTGTGGAAGCCATACTTTAAAGGTAACTAAGTAAAAAAAAAGCAAATTTGATCAATAATCAAAAACTTTGTTTTTTTAAACCCCCAACGTGATCAGGTTACACAGCTACTGACCTAACCCTCCATTACTGTTGCAGCCATACTTAAGGGTAACTAAAGTCAAAAAAACTAATTTTGACCAATCATCAAAAAAGTTTTTTTTATTAACTCTCAAACGCACGGGTACACACACCTACTGACCTACCCCCTCCATTACTATGGCAGACATACGTAAAGGGTAACTAAAGTTAAAAAAAACTCATTTTGACCAATCATCAAAAAGTTAGTATTTTATCCCCCAACCTTATATGAATACACACACAACTGACCTACCTATAAGCATGTGACATATTTAAAGGGTATAAAAACCAACAATGTCTCTTCATTGACATTATTGAGTTTTAAATCTGCAGCACAAACACACAATTCCCTTCCAAAATGCAGTCTTTCAAGCCAAATTCAAAGTTTATACTTAAACTTTCCCTTTCTAGTTTACTGTATATAAACCTTCCTTATCAACTCTTATAATTGTAATGAGTCGTATAATTGTCATTAAGTAAAACTTAATTAGGCTTAGGGGGGGCAGCTGGTCTTTGACTCGAAAGTCAGTACAAGTCATTCTGAATTTAGAAAGCCAGTCAAAGAACTAGTGAAACTTCTTCAAGAACTTAACTTCAAGTCCAGTTTATCTAACTATATACAACAGATCTTTACTAAATTGTCTAAATTGAACATATTCTTATTAAAGGGGAACTAAAGTCTCCAAGAACATTGACAAAGATACAAAAAGCTGTGTCTCAACTCTCCCTTACTCTGAATGCTGGGTGATTTATAAAATAACCTGTGGTCAACCCCATAATTACCTTATCTGGGAACACAAAGATCACAGGAAGCTGCACCTTGGTTCCTGGAAGCTGACAGCCTGTCGTGTTATTGCTAGAGATCATCCCTTCTTCTGAAACAGATGTTAGTGCGTTTTTATGTAAGACATTACAAATGCTCATGTCCCTAACAATTATAATTCATACAAAAAAATATATCTTTGCAGTTTATTTCTTTGCTAGCATGGATGTAAGAAACAGAAATAACATTTCAGTTAAAAAAAATAAATATAGGGAATTTAACCTGCAACCATCTATACTGTGTCTTGCTAAAAAAGAAGATTTCTACATCTGTGCCAGAAGGACTACTAGGTGGGTATCATGTACATGTAGAATCTCTATATTTTGCTAGATACATAAGAAACACACAAAAAGGAAGCTGGAGAATGAACCTGTGTCTTAATGGTCTATTTGTTTGCAAACCCAGCACTTTAGCAGCGAGCCACCACTGCAGATGCAATTGATGCAAGTACATTTCAGTAAATGCCAGTAAAATCAGTTTACTATTTTGTATGCTCCAGAAGGCTGTCAGAAATTCACGCTGTACTGTTTCATAAGTAAACTAGGGGATTTGAACTTGTTTTTTGTGTTCCTAGAAACACAGCAATTATATAATGCACCACCAGCAACTCAACAATAAGCGTGGATACTTTGAAGCTTTATCTTTCACTATAAACAGAACTAGAATCTCTGTGCATAGAGACAGTAAAAACTGGGGTCGGGGGTGTGGCTCTTTGAAGCAATTGGGCTATGAGTTGTACTGGCAACAACGGAAGCCTTTTTGTTACAGAATCTGTTACTTACATCTACTAAATTCCACTTACTAAGAAAAATCTTTCAAATGTATAGGTGTTCTGGAAAAAAGCTTTCACATTAGGATTTTCAAAATTTAAGTTAATACATGACCTTTCCAGACAAATCCTAGACTGTTGATTACTTATTCTGTCTATATCAGTTTTTTAGGGTTATGCTCAAATCCTGCATATGGTGCAATAATCCCATCTAAATAATTCAATGCTAACATTCTCGTGATTATAGAATGTACTCCATTGACTTCTCTTGATTTTCATTGTAAGTCTATCTGCACCCGGTGCCCCTCCCCCAGCGACAATCCAGGTAATAGTAATAAAAGTGTGGATTGCTGAAGCAATGTATTATAAGAAATGTGTTTTATTAAGGTTTTTAAGGTTGTTAAGGTTTTTTTCTTGTATGATTAAAATAAACATAAATTTGACACTACCAATATTTATCCATGCACCTACTTAGCTAACTCATGCAACTTAAACAGCTTTCTCAATATCTTCTCAAAGAACTCTGTTCATACAATGCAAATGATGACGATTAACATTCATACCCTTCTTTTTTCATTCTCACACACTTCTTAATCAATGTGAAGTACGCTGTAAAATTGCTGTTCCTTTACCAAAGTCATTTTGACCCTCAAGTGTTACCCCATAATATAATCCAATCTTGAGATTCAATTACTTTCTAAGACTTTTTTTAACTTCATAAAATGTGGAAAATGTCTGTTTATGGAGAAAAAAAAAAGAATATAACGATAAGTTTGTGATTACAATACAAAGAATGTAGTGTGGTTATGAGATTCTGTTTTACATGTTTTACTGTCTAAAAGGAAACTCTACAGATTCCAACTTATACTTTCGAATATCCATTATCTGGTCCACATTAATACACATTGGCTTTATACGCCAGCATTTTGTTTTCTAGCCACTAACTAATGCTCACAGTTTAGTACACTTTTGCAACATTAAATGAATCAAGTGCACATTGACTAGTTTTTGGTGGCACGGTTCTCTTTTCTTTGACTGTTGGGTGCTTACTTAACTTAATGACATTTTTTTTCAAGCAAACATGACTATGTATTGAAATCATGTTCATCTTCCCCCAATATTTTTGTTACGTTATTAGATATTCTGGCCTGGATTGATTTCTGACTCAGTACTTTAATCAGATACTGTATGCCTGACCATTCCTGAATAGGGATGAACCTGGTTTCATGTGAAACATTTTTATTCTGACATTAAATGTGTTGATCTAAACTACCAGTTAATTTGGTGCAGAACTTTGAATACTGTGACCAACAGGAAATTTCAGTTTTGATTGTCCAAATTCCAGCCTGGAGCCTGCCAGTAGAACAAATCCAGGCAGGTTTGTGCATCCTCATTCCTGAATTGTTTTGGATTTTTTGCAAAATTGATTGTTTTGGGATTTTGAATCAATCCTGCATATTTGAAAAGTAAATCTTTCAGGGGAAAGAGATGGATAGAGCGATAAAGCATAATATGAACAGAAAATACCTTAGTGGAAAAAAAACGTTTCAAATGCAACTAGAAAGCCCAAATCAAAGGGACTGTAGCTCATTGTAAGCAAACATTCCACTGAATATACTAAATGCATGCTAATGCTTACCTGTATGGGTCATTTCAATATAGGGTAAAAAGTAACAATGGTATGAATTTTCAGTAACTAATTTTATATTAAATCAGGGACTAAGGGTTGTGCAATCTAGAAAGTCACATAGGACCCCTTTTCCAGAGGGGAACCACTGGCACTGGAGTGACCCTCCCCAAGACACAATTACTGGTACCAACCTATCACTCTGATTGACTGCATTGAGGGAGGAGACACACCTTACTCAATTGTCCTTAAATATCTGGTTATAAATGCGTTTAATATGTTCTGGGGTTGGACATGGAACTGACATTTACTAGTTTTCTGTTTTAAGAGTGGAGATGCCCATTAGGCTGTGTACACCGAAAAAATTTTTTTGGTCCAACCGACCAATCTGAAAAGATTTCACCCAGCGGCAACAAATGTGGTCCATGTTCAACGGTGATTAGTCCTTGCTGACTGCTCGCTAGTGTCAAAAGTCGCTCAGGAAGAAAATCTACCCGTGTATTTAAGCCTACGGTATTTGTGTAGATCGATGTGTGCGTCTCTTTCCCAAACACGTTAGTATTTGGGAAGGCCATAAATTATCTAGGTAGTTAAAAAATACTGATTCAATGTTCAACATCAGTAAGATTTAAGAAAACCTTTGCTTCATAAATATGACCCTGACTGTGTAAAAATACATGCAAAAATGATGTGAATTAGTTGGAGCTGAAGAAGCAATATGCAAATGATGGTACAATTTATTTACAAATCGGTCTGAATAATTCAGGTTGCATTGAGTTTTCCGAACATGTTTGCTTATCTCTATGTGTATTTTTAATTTAATATTCCTTTATTGATATGTTACCACAGTAACATCTTGATCTGGCAATATATCAATGAAAATATGCAAACATTTATCCATATTTGAGGCAATTATGTCAGCACATAAAAACCTTGGGTTCTGGTTACAGTCTGTTCACTTAAAAGCCGTGCAGCACCACTATTTCTCTGTATAATGCTACATTTGTAATGTGACATTAGACTTCAGATACTTCACAAATGTTGCTTTGTAGCTGCTGGCGGTTTTCGCTCTCTACAAACTGTTTTTACACTGTGTACTATAATATTTCGCATTTAGGAAATGCTGAAGAGATGCCAGAACTGGCAAGACAGGGGGGAAATACTGACAATCTTGAGTTTTTCTCCTACAAAAACCCAGTATAGGAAAAAATGAATCCTGGAAAAAAACGTAAAGGCCCGGCACGACGGATTGACAACCCTAGACTGAAATATTTGGCCGCAGTCAGCCCACGGCTGAATTGGAATTCCCGTATCCTAAATTCAGTTCGGATGCATTCTAAACTGATTGCGCTACATTCGGGGTTACCAAAAACGTGAGGCTACTTTTGAGGTTACCGCATATTTAAATGTTTACCGGAAGTAGCCTTGAATATACATGCGGAAGGTCCAAAATAGCTTGCATGAAGGAATTTAATTTTATTTATGTCTTGTGATTCACACGTGTTTCCAAGACCATTTCCTAGGTGGGATAAACAAGGTGGAGGTGCACTCTACCAACCATGGGTGCAAATACCTCTGTAGGTACTTCCCTTAGGAACCCGTAGTTTCACAGGAAAAAGGTAACTGAGGGTCCCACTCCAAATCTTTGGAAATTTTTATTGTGAACCACACATATCCACGTCACAACGTTTCTTCAGGTGAAGAAGGGGGTATTCCCCCGAAACGTTGTGATGTGGATATGAGTGGTTCACAAAAATTTTCCAAAGATTTGAGTGCGACCTCATTACCTTTTTCCTGTGAAACCATTTCCTGGTGCCTGAACCATCTACAGTAAGGTACCATGCTTTATTTGGATTTTTTTTCCCATGACACATCTATAGGTTCACTTTTCGGTTTTTTAAAGATGTTCAAATTTTGGGGGGAATTCTAAAAATGGAAAAAAGGAACCAAACTTCCGGTTCCAAACATCTCTAATCTTCACACGTCTATTTGGTTTTATCTCGCAAGTAAGTTTTTGGTTATTCTTCTGCTGCATTGTGTGACAGAAGCTCAATGTTCCAGGCCACAAAGCTCCATTTTATGTGTTATTGTAATGATGGTTTCCACCTAGTTTGAAAACTAAATTATTCATTGTTTTATAGCAGCATGAAGTCCTTATTCCTCAACAAACATTTGCTTTATTATAAGATACATTTCTTTTTCTAATGGATTTTGAACAAGCCACTTTGAATGCACATCAAATATTTTTGCATGGTTAAAGTTGATTTAATGGGATGGGAAGTGAAAATTAAAAAATAGCAGCCTAGGAAATATTATCTCCCATGCGCATTTAAGACTTTAGAATACTGTCTGAGAAATGCCATCCAGAGCTGTTTGGGATTAATGTCACTATTTCTCTCTTTCTTCTTTTTAGCTTGATATGATATTCTTTCAAATATATTTTACAAAGATGTAATATTGAAAGCTTCTCAGAATCTGTAGTACTGAAAACTCCACTTTAATTTAAGGCAATTATACACTTTAACCCCCTCCCCAGGGTAAGGATGTAAACCACCAGTTCCTCGTCCCTGGGTTCCATATAGATGGGCATATCAGGCGTCAAAGATCAGCTCATATTCACAGTCTAGACCTGGTCCTGGATATTTCCCGGGAAAGAAACTTCTTGCAGAGCCCATAGGACTAACATTGGAAACTACTGGGGAGTTGGTTCTAGACCCGTATTACGAGATGGTTTTGACAACACTGTATGCCACATCAAGATGGAAGAGAATTGGAGATAATGCGTTGACTGGAAAGTATGATGTAATAGGTTATCAGAAACGTGGTTGAATAGTTCTCAGACTGGGCTGTAAATTTAGAAGGATTCCTAGTTCAGGCAGTACAGAGAAAAAGGAAAGGGGAGGAGTATGTGTTTATGTTAAAAAGAATTGAAGCCAAATTTAAAGAAGAGATAACTACGATGGATGTTAGCGGAGGCAATATGGGTGAATAAGGCAACAGGAAAGGGGGTAATGTCATTGTTGGTGTCTCCTATAAGCCGACAATTGCTGCGCCTGGACATCACAATCGTGGATTTTACGGCTAAAGGAAGAGGGGAAGCAAGCAACTCTCAAAGGGGAGGAGTTCACCACCCTTACCTTCCCATCCAAGATATCAGCAACTTTACAGCCACACAGGTAGGCTCAGAGGGCATAGGGAGAAAAAAGGGGGGAAAGATTTTTTAAAGCTGCATCTTACAATTAAACTAAACTTGTTTTTACAAGACACTTTTCTTAAGGGGATTTAGCCATTTTACATCTAGTTTATACCCCTGAAATAATGTAAAAAAAAAAATCTGCACCCATGTGGCTAAATTCTGATGTAAAGAGGAAAAAAATAGAAAGGAAAAAAGGCATTTAAAACCCCTAGTCAAGGGAACGGAAAGGGCCTTTAGGGATTATAAAAACAGTAAAGGTGTATAAGTAAGCAATCAAGCTAGCTAAATTAATAATGAAGTTAGGATAGCTGAACAAAGCATCATTAATCCTAAAAAAAATGTAAGTATGTTAATAGTAAAAGATGAGCTGAAAATGTGGCGTCCTTAATGAATGGGGGAAAGTTAGTTACGGAGGATGGAGATAAAGTAAATGTCTTGAATCATTTTTCTCACCTCTGTATACAAGAAGATTCAATTACAGATATCATAGCATATAGTAGCAATCATGGTATAAAGATGCAAGTGAACTTTGTTTAACCAGTATATGGTAAGAAACCACTAAATAAGATTAATTTTAATAAATTTCCCAGACGGATAAGTAGTAGTAGTATACTTGGATTTTTGCAAAGGCTTTTGATACAGTCCCCTATAGACGACTTATGTATAACTATGGCCTTTGGTCTGGGGTGGCACATTTGTACATGGATAGAAAATGGTTGATTAACGGGATGAAGAGAGTAGTTGTTAATGGGGCTTCATCATTATGGACTAAAGTGCTAAGTGGGGTGCCCACAGGTTCTGTGTTGGGCCGCTTCTATTTAATCTATTTATTATTTTTGGAAGTGGGTACTGTCAGCAAGGTTTCTTGTGTTTGCTGATGACACAAACTTTGTCGATCCATTAAAACTTTAGAGGATGTGCAATCGTTGCAGGGGATCTAATAGATTGTCCACATTGGGCAGCTAAGTGGCAGATGAGATTCAATTTTGAAAATGTAAGGTGATGCATTTGGACTAAAAATCCTTGTGCGGCTTATACTATAAATGACTCTGTGTTAAAGGACATTATACTCACCTTCCCTCCGCTCCTCTTCTTTGGTCCTCACCCTGTTACCCAGGGTGAGGACCTGAACTGCTAGGTCCTCACCCGTGGTTGCGTAACTTACTGAAACGCTGCTCTGGTAGGCTCCGCCCCCTCCTCCTGTCGGTGATGAGGCCAATAGGAAGGCACGCTCTTTTCAGAGTTCAGGTCCTCACCCTGGTACCAGGTGAGGACCAAAGAAGAGGAGCGGAGGGAAGGTGAGTATAATTGTCCTTTAAGTGAATCCCTGTTGGAAAGGGATCTTGGAGTTTTGGTGGATAACAAACTTAAGGTTGCCATACGTATGTTCGATTTACTTACCCGACTGAGCATGTCGGACGCATAGAAGATGGGAGAGTGTTTCCGCAGATTACCGAATGTCGCGGAGCGCTCGTTCGGGTAAGTAAATTGAACATATGTATGGCCACCATTAAAGGGAAGCAAGCAGTGCCAGGCAGCAACACCAGAGCCGCATGGTGTTTGTCTTGTATAAAGAGAGGTATGGATCAAGGGAGAAGAATGTTGTTCTAACAAATATCTGTTGTATTCAATTAGATCAACTGGACTTGAAGTTTAATTCTTGAAGACGTTTCGCTAGTCATCCGACTGGCTTTCTCAATTCAGAATGACTTGTACAAGAATCTTTGGCAATTATGTCCCTGGAAAATCCCAATTAGCATATCACAGCCAAGTGTTTAAGGCGTGATTGGATAGTGGCTAAGAGGTGTTATAGGAAACACCCAGAGTAAGGTGTCAAAACAGCATTGTACATGGCAGACAGTTGGTGTCGAACTATTCACGGTCCTTTGCCAATATGTTAACATTACAATCTTCAAAGGTATGTCCTTTATCCTTAAGATGCAGGTACACGACTGAGTCCGCCCAAGGAATTGGCTCTTCTGTGCTGGGCCATGCACGTTGATTGCTTTTCTTTGGTCTCCCCCCAATACAAATCAGAGAATTTTTCACTGCACTGCACTGCGTATTATGTTGCTTTTCTTGTGTTTCGTATTGGGTCTTTTGGATGTACCAATTGCTGCCTCAGTGTGTTGTTCGTTTAAAGAGCAGACAGGATACGGTGTTTTTGAAATTTTTCTTCATTTCTCGAAGACCCCTGCTACATATGGGATGACCATGTTCTTTCTCCTGTCTTTGCTTTTCTCCTTCACTGTTGTATTCGTGTTCTTTCTTTCCTTTTACTTCTTGTGACAAGGCCCAGTCTGGATATCCAAGTTTTAAGGGCTCCTCTGAGATGTTTCATTTCTTTAGCCTTCGCCTCTGTGCTATGGGGATGTTCTCAGCTCTGCGTGGCAGGGTTCTGATGACACCCAGCTTGTGATCTAAAGGTGGTGGGAGTCAAACTCAAATACTGATCTGTGTGTGTTGGTTTTTCTGTACACCTCTACTTCCAGTTTACCATTTTCCTTAACTTCTACCAAGCAGTCCAAGAAAGCCATTTTTGTTTTGTACCTCATCCCTTGTAAATTTGATGTTTTGGTCTACCACATTGATTTGTTCTGTGAAAGCTTGTACTTCCTTCTGGTGGTTTTAACCCAGGTGTCATCCACATACTCTAACCAGTGGCTGGGTGCTATGCCCTTAAGGTATTACGCGCTGTTTTTTCTACCTCCTCCCATGTAAAGGTTGGCCACAATGGGGGAAACTGAGATCCCATAGCCATCCGTGTTTTTGCTTATAGAACTTATCCCTGTATTTGAACAAGTACAATGCTGTTTTGACACCTTACTCTGGGCGTTCCTATAACATCTCGTAGCCCTATCCAATCACGCCCTTAACACTTGGCTTTGATATGCTAATTGGGATTTTCCTGGGTACATAATTGCCAAAGATCTTGTACAAGTCATTTTGAATTGAGAAGCCATCGGTTGACTAGCGAACGTCTTCAAGATCTAAACTTCAAGTCCAGTTGATCCTAATTGAATACAACAGATATACCTGACCTGGATGAATGAGAACCTTCACAGCATATGTTATTCTACAAGCATTGGTAAGGCCTCATTTGAATATACAGTGCAATTTTAGAATCCTGTGTCACACAAAACATCTTTGAAATGGAAAGGGTTAGAGAAGGGCAACAAAATGAATAAGGGGATTGGGGAGCTTGATATGAAGAGAGATTGAAAAATTTACAATTTGTACGCTGGAAAAAGGCGCTTGCATACAATAAACTATCTGGGACATTGTTCACACATAGAACATGTCAGAGGACATGAGGACATCCCTAAGAGTTAGAAAAAGGTTAGGCTTCATTTTTTTTCGGAAAGTTTTTCACTGTGAGAACGTAAAGCTATGGAACTGTCTTCCAGTTGTTATGGCAGGTTCATTGGGTCAGTTTTAAAAAAAAGCTGGATGGTTTCCTGCAAACAAGGATGTTGCAAGTTACTGGTATTGATACATAAAGTAAGTTGATCCAGGGATATTTCTGATTGGAGTCAGGAAGGAATTTTTTTTCCTCCTCATGAATTTGGTGGGGGTTTTTGCTCCTCTGGATCAACAGTTAGCCAGGAAATGAGGATATTGCTAGATGGTTGGACTGGATGGATATGTCTTTATATAAAACACTGGAGACAGAGCAATTGCAGAGCTATGGGCTGATGCTGTCTGTTGTCAATATTGAACTTTCTAAAGTAGTAATCTCTTGATTAATAAAACTGTACGAATGTGAAATATAAATACTTAGAAGACATTTTACCATTTCAGTGCATTTGATCCCATGATTAAAACACTTACTAATACAACTAACTAATATTGGAATTGTTTTGAATGCATACTTACCCATATAAACTTTTCTATAAAGACTGTAAATCCAGGCACACAGGTGAAAGGTTTCTCCTATCCAATAAATTCCAGTACATTAACCAATTTCCAGGCACTTACATTTATAGAGCCTTGTGTCTCTTATAGATCAGAATGGGTGGGCAGTAGCAGTGGCCATTTTTTTGTACAGTCAAATCTGACAGAACATAGAGATAATGTAGTTTTCTGTGGTGTTTTTAAAATCTGTCTGAATGACAAAACTTCTATGATGGGACACCATTCTCTAATAAAAACAATTCCATACCATACATGCAAGAAAGCTAATTTCACCCAATAAATTTGGATGTAGTAGCCACCTTAGGAAATCTATATAGTTACAGTTATACCAAGGGGGCACATCTACAACATTCTAATGATGCTCTAAATAAAATAAAATAAAGAAATAGACAGGACCCTTGCACGAATATCCTGATATATAGGAGACCGCCTGCATTCTGGGAGCGATAGCTCATGGTGTAATAAATTAACCATACTAAATAAGGATAGATAGATTACAGAATAGAAGGATATTTTCTAATATCACCTTTCTTAGGTCAGAGAAATTTGAAAACTTTTTTAAAGTTTTTTAATTAATTATTTTAAGTAAAATAAAATGTAAGTTAAAACATAGACACATTCTTGTTGATTAAATATTCAAACCAACTTTAAAAAATAATAAAAACAATAGACTTAACAGCCATCACTGTCACTTTTTCTTTAAAGGGGTGTTTTAGAAATGTTACATTTTAATAGCCATTTCTGATCATTAAGTAAACATTAGCATCATATGGTAAGAGCAGTATAAGCTCTACGGCAAAGAATCCAGAAATCACAGAGGCCTTAACATCTCACTGTTATTGTAGTGTACAGGAATTATCCCAAAGAAGACTTTCAGTCATTTCTATTCCATTCACAAGCACATAAAAGATTAGGAATTACACTCAGCATCTTTCCACATGAGCAGCGTATCTTTAGATAGTATCTATAGTAAATAGCAATGTTTGTGGAGCTTCCAGTGCTGTGTGTATTTAGACTGCTATTGACCATGTGTATTATTTTTGACATTTATACTTTTAATTTTATGCGTTGGTACAGGGATATGCACTTTTGCAGACGTCTTACAAACTGTATTGCGTTTATGCCAATTCCAACTTCCAGAAGTTTTAAAGGGAAGGAAAAAGATGTGTGGATTAAAATCTATAATCCCACTTGATACATAGGTGATAATAATTAAAATCTCATTATAGCTTTCTTAGTAAATTTCCTGTGTGTTAGAGGTTTAGACTTTGCAAACTGTAGAAGAAATCTGCATTGTGAAAATGTGCTGACAGACTGTTGAAGGCGACTCCAACTTGGGCAAAAAATAGCCGTGTGATGTTCATTGTCATTTGCACAAAGCACCGAGTCCTAAATACCTTTACTCAACTAATTCTTAATAAGTAAACTGAGACTAACCCTCTAATACCAGATTTGTAGAACAACATGATTTGGGTCTTTCTATTCATGCACCTTGTAGAACTGAAATGACTGTTAAAGCAAGAATCTTGAAAGAGTCATTTTATGTAGCTGCTAAATTCCTCTCAATCTCCTTGCAACTTAACGAGTAAAGAAAGCTCAACGTGTAATGCCGGCTAATGTGGTTTACGCTAGAAAATAGTATCAACCTATCTTTGTGGCTTATCTAAGCCAGGATAATACTTTTAGCCTTTATAGTACCCTTAACTCTATTTTTTCAACTCTTGACTATGTATCTCCTGAAAATCCTTTTCTAAAGAGTAAATTGGATGTGAAATCTGTACCAGGCTACGGGACATTCTTGTTCTTAGACTAGACTGCAAGCTTGGCTTCTATATCACTTTCATTGCGTTCTGATTGAGCTTGACAGTGTGACAGAGAAGCAAGGCGAGCAATTCCGAACTGAATGAGAGTCTTTTTCAGCACACAGCGGCCTTCTCCTCCTGAGCCCTGTGAAAAAGACGGAGCAGATGCAGATAGTAGGCTTCACTAACACAGTGCTAACTTGATGTGGATGGAAAGAAAAGCAAAGATTTTCTGACTTCTCAGATCTCTCTAAGGAACACAAAAGAGAATGGAAGGGATAAAATATGGAGGCTGAAATAGCGGGTTACACACAGACCATGTGGAAGTACATTTATTTAAAAGGTTTCAGATACTTGTAATATTCTTTATTCAGTGAGCAACAAAAATAGTCCATTATCCTAAATGTTTAAGAACATCACAAAAGGATTTTCAGATATTTTAGACCAATCGAAGTCTCTTGTTAGAGACCACATATCAGCTCATTGACTGGAAAGCAAACTGTATATCTGAGGCCGAAATGGTTTTGCATAAAAAAAAAAGTCCCCTCAATTCACTTTCAATTTTTTAGCATGGTAATCTTAAAGCTCACCACAAGTAGTTCTGGGCCATAATGTCCCTTTAGAGTTGTAACCTTAAGGGATGGAACTGAGTTAAAGATAAATTCACGTTCATGTGCAGGGCAATTTAGACGTTAAATAGTTAGAATGAACCATGTTAATTTTCATAGTTTATCTTATATTTATTAAGCAGTTTAATTGAATCTTTAACATGAACATAAAAAGGAACCATAGACCTAAACAATCATCCAAAACCAATCACTGTACTAAAGCAAGCAAGCCTAAAAGACAACCATACATTAGCGTGCAGTGTCCAACAGAACATTTCAAATGCCTAATTGGTAAAACTGATAATTTTTGTTTGCAAAACTGGACTGATCAGTAATATCAGGTCTAAGGCTGGCATATCTCAGTACATTTTAGGCATAACAAATGTTTGAGCCAGCGCTAGCCTAACAATTTGGGACGTATTTATGACCCGCAGTATCAGTTATTACTGATACTGGAGCTTTATACGGTCATGTTAAAACATACACTATGGGAGGAACGGACCAGCAACTGTAGACCCTCCATGAAAATATCATGACAATTATACGATGATAACAGCTAAAAGGTAATTATTACATTTTCACAAATAACTATATTAAAGTAATTTATCTTAATTTATAGGTGCGACTTCAATAAAAAGGTGCAAAGGTTGCATGTGCTATTAATTTGCAACAGCCAACAGATGTTATGTAACTATAGTAACCAATAAAAAGCTAGCATCTGATTGGCTGCTGTAAATTATACCCTTTATTACATCAGCCCCATATTGAACAAGGTTTGTGGGTGTGTCTGACTCTCAGCCAATCACAGACTTAGCTGCCAGTCTGGACCATGTTTGCAGCTTCCAGCAGACAGAGAGCCAGGAGCAGGGACCCAATGGAATGAACAATGTTTCTGGAGCTATTTTAAAAAATCTAACATGGTGGTTGGCAGTGGGCTGGGGTACCCCACGCTACAGAACATTTTTGGTTGGGGGGTGGAGATACCCTTTAAAAGTATTCTATAAATATTTTTCTTATATGCTTGATGTTTTAAGTGTGACTTAAGGCTAATAAGATTGTATTTAAGTGGGAAGGGGTGGGTGATTGTAGTATAATTGTCTCCCTCATGGATTATTTGCTGTAGTTGCAGTGTGCAAATTAATGATATACACAATTAATACTAAAGACAACACACAATTTAGCAAAGACTAGCAGGGTTATTCAATAAAAGTTCTTATCATTTAAAATGGTGCTAATTTTCCCCCAACCCATCAGATGTTATCTTTCTAATGTTAAAGGGGAACTGTGGTCTCCGTGAGTGGCAGGGCTTGTGCACCCGCGAGTGGGGCTTGTGCATTATGCACCTCGAGTGGGCAGGGCTTATGCACCCACTAGTGGGTGGGGCTTGTGCACCCATGAGTCAGCGGGGCTTATGCACCCATGAGTGGGCGGGGCCACAAGGGGCTGTAAGAGAATGGCCAAGGGGGCGTGCAACTGGAGGGACCATGGGATCCATGAGTGGGAGGCCAGGGGGGCTGCAAAGTGGAGAAGGAGACACAGGGCAGATTGACTGACATGGTTTCGAGCAGGAAGCAGGAAGTGCAGGGGACCTGGTGTGATGCTGCCATATCACCACAAAAATGTAAATATCTTCATAACTATGCAAAATAAACAATGAAAAAAATTGCAAAAATTCTCAGGAGAGCAATTCCTATTAATTTACCTAAAGTCATTTTTGTACCACAGTTCCCCTCTAATAGATTTGATTGGTTGGGGCAAAGTTAGCACAATTTTAAAGGATAAGAACTTTTATTGAATCTCCCTGGAAATATGCAAAATGCATCTCAGGCACGATCAGATAAAAAGCTCTTGCATAATCGAACGTGTGCTTTCTTGCTTAAGGCATGTCCACCCCAAACTAAAATTTAACCCACTACTGGCCCCACTCTGTAGTGTATACCTTATATCCCAGCTCCAAATGGTTCTCCTGTAATGTCCCCCCAAAGTTAAAAAACTGACCACCAGGAGCCTGGCCACCAGTGAAATTGTTTCCGTCTCTGAGCTGTCCTCTCAGAGGTTTGGCTTGCTCAGAGGCAGCCCTTCCTCTCCCCCCCCTCCCACCAGTTTCCTCTCCCTCCCCCTTGTGTAAAATCCCTTTCCCAGATAGCAGGGATAGTTCCCCCGCCCCAACCGCAATAAAATATTTTAAGAAAGTCCCCCGATCTTTACTTAACTTCCTTATCTCCTCCGGCGTTCTGAACTGCCGGCAGCCGCGTCTGTGATTGGCTGCTCTCAGCCAATCACAGACGCAGCTGCCAGTCTGGCCCCTGCTTGCAGTTCTGTGCAAGCAGAAGGCCGGCATTGCGGCGGAGAGAGGGAGGTAAGTAACGAATGGGGGACTTTCTTATACATAATATATAGCGGTTGGGGCTCTGTGAACTAGCCCTACAACATATACATTTTTTTTTTAAAGGGTGGACATGCCCTTAATAAACTTTATAAAGTACATTTCTGCATGGTGATGCTCCGCGTTTATTGGGAATTACAATCAGCATATTGTATATTTGATTTTTTGATATTGTTTATAGCAATATAATTTTCTATACATTGACTATACAATAACCATTATCATTAATGTGTCAGTATGTCTATCCACATTTTACATTCAAATGAGGTAAAAAAAAGGTGTTAATCCTACCTCCCTGCCCCAGCTTCTTTTGATTTTAACTATTTTTGAAAAAACTTTATACTCACCATAGTTCTCCTTTATGTCCATATATGTTTTCCAATGAAAAACTGCATAAATCAACATATTCCCTAAACATTTTCAGTGTTAGCTACACAAATCAGCATATTTCCTGCACAACATTCAGACAGTGTGTAAACATTTCCTTTGATATTCTGAGGGCTGAAGGGAAACAATGATTTGCTTTGAAGTTTCCTGGGTCCTTTAGCTGTGTTGATGCACATTTGATGAGGGCTCACAAACTCCATCTGTATACTACACTAATAAATAGATACGGTTATAAGAATAAGAATTTCTTCTACAACTCCCATATATCTATTTCGGATTCATAACATGCTGCACTTTCCTGTTAAACCGTAAACATATTGCAAGGCAGCAAATGATATGCTGTGGTTAGAGGTAAGATGGAAAGTCAAAATGGACTATTAACTACTATGTACAAATGAATGAGAGTCGCACTCTAAATCAACTTGTTTAATAATGATATGAGAGAGTCGTACTCCAAATCAACGTGTTTAATAATGAAATGAGAGAGTCGCACTCTAAATCAACGTGTTTAATAATGAATGAGAGAGTCGTACTCTAAATCAACTTGTTTAATAATGAAATGAGAGAGTCATACTCTAAATCAACTTGTTTAATAAGAAATGAGAGAGTCATACTCTAATCAACTTGTTATAATGAAATGAGAGAGTCCTACTCTAAATCAACTTGTTAATATGAAATGAGAGAGTTCACCTCAAATCAACGTGTTCAATATGAAATGAGTCCACCTACATCAGCATGTTTAATAATGAAATGAGAGAGTCGCACCTCAAATCAACGTGTTAAATAATGAAATGAGAGAGTCGCACCTCAAATCAACGTGTTTAATAATGAAATAAGAAAGTCGTACTCCAAATCAATGTGTATAATAATGAAATGAGAGTCGCACCTCAAATCAATATGTTTAATAACGAAATGAGAGTCACACTCCAAATCAACGTGTTTAATAATGAAATGAGAGTCGCACCTCAAATCAACATGTTTAATAAGGAAATGTGAGAGTTGCACTCCAAATCGTGTTTAATAATGAAATGAGTCACACTCCAAATCAATGTGTTTAATAATGAAATGAGAGAGTCACACCTCAAATCAACATGTTTAATAACAAAATGATTCGCACTCCAAATCGTGTTTATTAATGAAATGAGAGAGCCACACTCCAAATCAATGTGTTTAATAATGAAATGAAAGTCGCACCTCAAATCAATGTGTTTAATAATGAAATGAGAGAGTCGCACCTCAAATCAATGTGTTTAATAATGAAATGAGAGTCGCACTCCAAATCAACGTGTTTAATAATAAAATGAGAGTCACACTCCAAACCAATGTGTTTAGTAATGAAATGAGAGAGTTTCACCTCAAATCAACGTGTTTAATAACAAAATGAGAGTCACGCTCCAAATCAACGTGTTTATGAAATGAGAGTCGCACCTCAAATCAACATGTTTAATAATGAAATGAGAGAGTCGCACCTCAAATCAACATGTTTAATAACGAAATGAGAGTCGCACTCAAAATCGTGTTTAATAATGAAATGAGAGTCACACTCCAAACAATGTGTTTAATAATGAAATGAGAGTCGCACTCCAAATCAACTTGTTTTAATATGAAATGGAGAGTTGCACTCCAAATCACGTGTTTAATAATGAAATGAGAAGTCGCACTCCATCTGATCGCACCTCAAATCAACATGTTAATAATGAAATGGAGAGTCGCACCTCAAATCAACGTGTTAATAATGAAATGAGAAGTCGTACTCAGTCCAAATCAACGTGTTTAATAATGAAATGAGAGTCGCACCTAAATCAATGTTTAATAAGGAATGTGAGAGTTGCACTCCAAATCGTGTTTTAATAATGAAATGAGTCACACTCCAAATCAATGTGTTTAATATGAAAATGAGAGTCACACCTCAAATCAACATGTTTAATAACGAAATGAGTCGCACTCCAAATCGTGTTTAATAATGAAATGAGAGAGCCACATCCAAATCAACATGTTTAATAATGATATAGAGAGTTGCACTCCAAATCAACATGTTTAATAATAAATGAGAGTCGCACTCTAAATCAACGTGTTTAATAATGAATGAGAGATCGTACTCTAATCAATCTGTATAATAATGAAATGAGGTATATCTAAATCAATTGTTAATAATGAAATGAGAGTCGCACTCCAAATCAACATGTTTAATATTATGAATAATGATGAGAGTCGCACCTCAAATCAACGTGTTTAATAATAAATGAGAGAGTCGCACCTCAAATCACGTGTTTAAAATGAAATGAGGAGTCGTACTCCAAATCAAATGTTTAATAATGAAAATGAGAGTGCACCTCAAATCAATATGTTTAATAACGAAATGAGAGTCACACTCCAAATCAACGTGTTTAATAATGAAATGAGAGTCGCACCTCAAATCAACATGTTTAATAAGGAAATGTGAGAGGTTGCACTCCAAATCGTGTTTATAATAAATGAGTCACACTCCAAATCAATGTGTTAATAATGAAATGAGAGTCACACTCAATCACATGTTTAATAACGAAATGAGTCGCACTCGTTGATTTGGAGTGTGGCTCTCTCATTTCATTATTAAACACGATTTGGAGTGCGACTCATTTCGTTATTAAACATGTTGATTTGAGGTGTGACTCTCATTTCATTATTAAACACATTGATTTGGAGTGTGACTCATTTCATTATTAAACACGATTTGGAGTGCAACTCTCACATTTCCTTATTAAACATGTTGATTTGAGGTGCGACTCTCATTTCATTATTAAACACGTTGATTTGGAGTGTGACTCTCATTTCGTTATTAAACATATTGATTTGAGGTGCGACTCTCATTTCATTATTAAACATGTTGATTTGGAGTACGACTCCTCATTTCATTTTTAAACACGTGATTTGAGGTGCGACTCTCTCATTTCATTATTAAACACGTTGATTTGAGGTGCGACTCTCTCATTTCATTATTAAACATGTTGATTTGGAGTGCGACTCTCATTTCATTATTAAACAAGTTGATTTAGAGTATGACTCTCATTTCATTATTATACAAGTTGATTTAGAGTACGACTCTCTCATTTCATTATTAAACACGTTGATTTAGAGTGCGACTCTCATTTAATTATTAAACATGTTGATTTGGAGTGCAACTCTCTCATATCATTATTAAACATGTTGATTTGGAGTGTGGCTCTCTCATTTCATTATTAAACACGATTTGTTACTGTCTCAACAGCCAGTATTACTTCCTCAACAGCCAGTATTACTGCCTCAATAGCCGGTATTGCTGTCTCAACATCCGGTATTGCTGTCTCAACAGAGGGTATTACTCCCTCAATAGCCGGTATTACTGTCTCAACAGCCAGTATTACTGTCTCAACAGACAGTATTACTTCCTCAACAGCCAGTATTACTGTCTCAACAGCCAGTATTACTTCCTCAACAGCCAGTATTAAATAGCCCCGTACTTTCGATAATTATCGAAAATACCTTCCGAAGTCCTGAAATCCATATTCGGACGGATCTTTTGGATTTTGGAACTGATGGGTTCCGTGTTGGATCCGGGTTCGTGTCGAACCCGGATCCCATCTCTAGCCTGGTGAGGGAATTTATACCAGTTGTTTTACCCAGGGTTGAGCAGTTCAGGTCCTTACCTAGGGTACATGTGGCAAGAAGTGGAGGGAAGTGGAGAAGGAATGTATCATTGTGACAGTAAAATAATTTATAGAACAATAAGCAAGATTTTATATGATGTAGTCATAGAACCTTTTTTCACTTCCTTTAGAAATAAAACAAAAAATATCTAATATCCACATCAATATAATATCCTGTCATACACACATTGTATTTCAGGGGTGGATTTTCAAATTAATATTAACTTTGTAACAAGGGCAGCGATATCAGGAGCAGGAATCTCGGGCCGATATAAGATAAAAGGTGAGAGACTAGAAATTATTACAATTTGGAGGTTTTGGGGGGGATCTGCTTATATGCATATTTGGATTCAGGGGTGGACATGCTTATTAATGTTAACTTTGTATTTCCTACTTATTGTCTCATCATCTGGTTCAGGGAAAAGTGGCTCCTTAGTAGGGATGGCATAGAACTCAAACTCGAACCCGAGTTCGAGCCGAACTTTCGAGTTCCGGACGGACCCAGACTTCTCAAACTATCCCGGACACGGACTTTCGATGATTTATTCATTCAAAATTAATCGAATCACATGTCCAAAATCACCCAATGGCAGCTAATTTGAGCATTGCAGCCCCCTGGGTATAAAAAGCAATGCGACCAGTGCCATTTTGTCAGTGTGTTGGAGTGTGTTTAGTGGAGACCTGACAGTGTAGGAGTTGGAGAGAGATTTTTGTGCTTTTTGAGCTTTCTGTGTGTGGATTTCAGCGTGGTGGTTTAGCTCTTGTAGTTATACATATTCACACATCTTGAGACCCAACAGTCCTTTTAAGGACTAACCCCCTATAAGTCCTTTGGACAATTTTTGTGTTAGACCTTTTAGAGGTCTAGGTGTCCTTTTTTTTGTTTGTTTTTGTATCTGTGTGTCAGTGTCTGTGTGTTTGTGTAACTGACAGTGCTGCGTTCAGCAGCAATCAGCAGCTTTTGCTGTCTGATCTGCAGGTTTGCTGTCAGTTGTGTCAGTTGTTGCTGTTTGTTTGCTGTTTGCTGTCAGTTGTTTGCCTGCCTGGCTCAGCAATAATGTTGAGAGAAGCCAATGAGGTATGGGGTCTGTCCGGAGGGGCCAAGCCTGCCTGGCTCCGCAATAATGTTGTCACACTGAAGTGAATCTACTGCTACTCAATGGTGCTGTTCCTACAAACCGTATCCCCTTCCCCACTTTCCCTTGCACAAAGCATTCTCTGAGGGAGAGAAGCCAATGGGGTATGGGGTCTATCCGGAAGGGCCAAGCCTGCCTGGCCCCGCAATAATATTGTCACACTGAAGTGAATCTACTGCTACTCAATGGTGCTGTTCCTACAAACCGTATCCCCTTCCCCACTTTCCCTTGTATGAAGCATAATCTGAGGGAGATGGTTTGTAGGAACAGCACCATTGAGTAGCAGTAGATTCACTTCAGTGTGACAATATTATTGCGGGGCCAGGCAGGCTTGGCCCTTCCGGTAGACCCCATACCCCATTGGCTTCTCTCCCTCAGAGAATGCTTTGTGCAAGGGAAAGTGGGGAAGGGGATACGGTTTGTAGGAACAGCACCATTGAGTAGCAGTAGATTCACTTCAGTGTGACAACATTATTGCGGAGCCAGGCAGGCTTGGCCCCTCCGGACAGACCCCATACCTCATTGGCTTCTCTCAACATATTGCTGAGCCAGGCAGGCAAACAACTGACAGCAACAGCAAACAAACAGCAAACAACTGACACAACTGACAGCAAACCTGCAGATCAGACAGCAAAAGCTGCTGATTGCTGCTGAACGCAGCACTGTCAGTTACACAAACACACAGACCTGACACACAGATACAAAAACAAACAAAAAAAGACACCTAGACCTCTAAAGGTCTACACAAAATTGTCCAAAGGACTTATAGGGGGTTAGTCCTTAAAAGGACTGTTGGGTCTCAAGATGTGTGAATATGTATAACTACAAGAGCTAAACCACCACGCTGAAATCCACACACAAAGCTCAAAAAGCACAAAAATCTCTCTCCAACTCCTACACTGTCAGGTCTCCACTAAACACACTCCAACACACTGACAAAATGGCACTGGTCGCATTGCTTTTTATACCCAGGGGGCTGCAATGCTCAAATTAGCTGCCATTGGGTGATTTGGACATGTATTCGATTAATTTTGAATGAATAAATCATCGAAAGTCCGGTCCGGGATAGTTTGAGAAGTCTGGGTCCGTCCGGAACTCGAAAGTTCGGCTCGAACTCGGGTTCGAGTTTGAGTTCTATGCCATCCCTACAAGGAGCCACTTTTCCCTGAACCAATGATGAGACAATAAGTAGGAAATACAAAGTTAACATTAATAAGCATGTCCACCCCCTGAATCCAATATGCATATAAGCAGATCCCCCCCAAAACCTCCAAATTGTAATAATTTCTAGTCTCTCACCTCTTATCTTATATCAGCCCGAAATTCCTGCCCGATATCGCTGCCCGTATCGCTGCCCTTGTTAATATTAATTTGAAAATCCACCCTGAAATACAATGTGTGTATGACAGGATATTATATTGATGTGGATATTAGATATTTTTTGTTTTATTTCTAAAGGAATTGAAAAAAGGTTCTATGACTACACATCATATAAATCTTGCTTATTGTTCTATAAATTATTTTACTGTCACAATGATACATTCCTTCTCCACTTCCCTCCACTTCTTGCCACATGTACCCTAGGTAAGGACCTGAACTGCTCAACCCTGGGTAAAACAACTGGTATAAATTCCCTCACCAGGCTAGAGATGGGATCCGGGTTCGACACGAACCCGATCCAACACGGAACCCATCAGTTCCAAAATCCAAAAGATCCGTCCGAATATGGATTTCAGGACTTCGGAGGTATTTCGATAATTATCGAAAGTACGGGGCTATTTTCGATAATTATCGAAAATAGCCTTGGACGTTCGAAAATACGATTGGAGACCCGAAAATGGTCTCCATCGTATTTTCAATAATTTTCGAATGTTCAAGGCTATTTTTGATAATTATCGAAAATAGCCAAAAATAGCCCCGTACCTTCGATGATTATCGAAAAATTCGTTCGGTTTGAATTTTCAAATCTTCGGGATTTTCCCAAGATCCGGAAAGAAACGAAACTACTAAGTTTTGGCCATCTCTACACCAGGCTGGTTGACTTCGCATCTGATGTCAGTCTGTGGTCTGGCATGGGAAGATGCTCTTCTTGCAGAGCACGTCTTGCCATTGGTTATGTTACTACAGTTGGCAGGGCGGAGTTAGACTGGTTGACTTTACCACGGTGAGGACTTAGTGCTTTCAGTCCTCATGATGGGTTCTTTCAAGGGAATGGTGGTGGGAGTTGTTTTAATTCCCCTTTAAGTATGCAACCATTTTGTAGATTGGGGATTTTGAAATTTAAAACATGGATACCAATCAGATGTTTAGTCAAGTTGCATGATTCAATATGTATTTATATCTATATAAGGTTATGTCTGGCCTAAGATATATGAAGCCTGAGGACGTACCCAAGATCGGTCCCACAGATTGTTTTGACAAATAATTTATACTGGAATTATACGGGATTTATAATAAAACTAGATTTTTCTCTTCTCTACTTCGGAAACTTTTAATCCTAATCCCTAACTGTATACACTTTTCCTGTTCAGTCATATTTATCTCATTATTTTAAACTATTTTTTTTGGCCTCAAGCTGTAGAACCGGAAGTGCCTATACTGGCTGTTGACACAGTAATACCGGCTGTTGAGACTAATAACAGGCTGTTGAGACAGCATACCGGATGTTGAGACAGCAATACCGGCTACTGAGGGAGTAATACTGGCTGTTGAGGAAGTAATACTGGCTGTTGAGACAGTAATACTGGCTGTTGAGGAAGTAATACTGGCTGTTGAGACAGTATACTGGCTGTTGAGGAAGTAATACTGTCTGTTGAGACAGTAATACTGGCTGTTGAGACAGTAATACCGGCTATTGAGGGAGTAATACCCTCGTTGAGACAGCAATACCGGATGTTGAGACAGCAATACCGGCTATTGAGGCAGTAATACTGGCTGTTGAGGAAGTAATACTGGCTGTTGAGACAGTTACTGGCTGTTGAGGAAGTAATACTGGCTGTTGAGACATAATATTGGCTGTTGAGGAAGTAATACTGGCTGTTAGGGGAGTAAGTAGAAAATGAGAGATTAGCAAGTAATATATGATTGAATGTGGAGGCCATAGTAGATTATGACATTCTGTAGACATTCTCCCATCCTCCTTAATTCCTGGATAAAACATTTTATTCATTTACAGTTTTTTATTTTTCATATTCGTAATTTTTTTTTTCTCAGACCCTTCTGAGGACCCTGAATTGTGTGAACCGGCTGTTGAGGAGGTAAGTAGAACAATACAACTTTATGTTTGAATAAAAATTAAATTACATTTCCTTTTATGCCTATAACCAAAAAGCTAAGTTATATTTCTATATGGTTATTTCCTTTGACCACATAAAAAAACAAACATTTAAAAAATGGAAGTAAGTTTTCCCTTAGAACATAGCATGAAAGCTGGTCAGTTTATAATACACGAGACTGAAAGGCCTTTTCATGCAGACCTTATGTCTTTACACAATACAATATATATTTTCATAATATATAGAGACTATAATGGATTGTGACATCTTTAGACATTTATCATAGCTACTTTCACTAAATGTGTGTATTCCTACCTAGCAATGAATGATAAAATGCACTTTTGTTAAATAATTAATGTCTTATAATAAACACTATTTTTTAGATTCCAGCTGAGGGACACACGTTTCAGACCCGTTGTTGAGAAAGTAAGTAGAAAATGAAAAGTTACAGTTAAAGAAATAAAGTGCACTTTTAGAAATGATAAAGATTTCTCTTAGATTTCTCCTGATCCAGCACTGAACATTATTATGCAATCCAAGACTGATAAGCAGTTTTAAAGGGTATCTCCACTCGTTTTATAAGTTTTGGGAATCCAGTTCTATTGAAGAACGGGAGGTAAAGGAGCTGTGCCTTACCTTCCGTTCTTCAATAGAACACCAGGAGCCAGGAGAGAAGGTAAGATCCCTTAATGCAGATTGTTGTATTGGTGTCTTGAGGAGGAAAAGTACCGGTTAATGCATTATGTTTTTATTTATATAATATAATAATAATTTAGGGCTAATACACTTAGTTGAGAGTTTAATTTGATCAACCACCCTGAGATATTGCCCATAACTTCCAGCCCACCAATTGCTGCTGTCTGACTTTTTTTGGCAAAGGAAAGTCTAAATTATTAGGCATATCAGTTACTCAATGGTCCACTAGATCAGTTGAGCTAAAACATTGGCCACAGGTATCCCCTTCCCCACTTTCCCTTGTATGAAGCATAATCTGAGGGAGAGAAGCCAATGGGGTGTGGGAAAAGCCTAAATAATTATGTTTGTAGTCAATGTCATTTGTAAAGATAAAACACAGAGATTTGTTTAGTTTAACTTTTTTAGTAAACGTAAGCACCTGTTTCTTTGGTTCTTACATATTAATAATAATAATTATAACAATAATAAAATAATAAAAAAATATAAACAATAATAATAACAATATAGTGCAACATGGTGCTAAAAAAAAAACAGCACCTATTTATTTTTTAAAACTTCGCGCTTAATGCGCAAAATGTCTTTGTGCATGGAGAGCATGCGCCTCTCCATGCGCCTCTGCCTGCTCTCCAAGCGCCTCTGACGCCTATCCATATTTTCCAGCCGGCGCTGGCGTGCTGGTCCCTGCTGGCGCTGTCATGCTGGTGCTGGAGGTGGTGGTGGTGGTGGTGAACGGGAAACTGGAGGCTGCACCTGTGGCCTTGGTGGGGGTGCTGGTGGAGGTGACCCTCCCTCCTCTGCATCACTGGCAGAAATAGATTCCTCATCTGCAAATTTATATATTAAAAAAGTAAATTTTAATTATAAATAATAATAAAAAATAATGTAAATATTGTGAATATTTTTCGTGTGTACTAACATTTACTAACATTAACTAACAGTTACATTTACTAATACTAACACTAACTAACATTAAGGGCTAGGCCACACTAGCGCGCTTTTCGCACGTTTGCGCACGCATTTCGCGTTCACGTTTGCGCCCGCGATTTTCGCTAAAATGGAAATCACGGAACGCGAAAATTCCTGCGATTTCCGATGCGCATGCGATTGCACATGTGTTCACCATTTCTGGTGCGTTAACGCATGCTTTTCCATAACACAAAAAGGTGAAAACGCATGCGCAAAACGCACAAGAATCGCGCACACAATCGCGTGCAATTTGGTGCGCTATTCCTGTGCGTTGCAGTGTGGCCTCACCCTTACTAACATTAAAAAATATATACTTTGAGTCGTTTAGGAGCTTTCAAAAGAGCTTTTAAAATCTGTATTATAATTAAATACTGTAAATATTTTTCGTGTGTACTTGTCCTTTAACTAACATCTACTAACATTAACTGTTACATTAAAATTTGCTAACACTAATTAACACTAACATATGACATAAGCGCTATCGCCAATCACAAGTGCTATAAAAGTAACAAGAAAAGTGCAGTAACTTAGTATAGTGGTGATACTTAGACAGAGCTTGTCAGAAAGATCTGCCGCAGAACCGCCTGGTTAGTGGTGCAAAAGGTGATGTTTTATACAACTCAATCACAGATAAAATTTAATATATAAATGTGATACTTGCCTTGGACATTCTGCTGGATGTCCTGGACGTAGTTCCGTCTCTGCCGTTTGAGGTCTGACCACCTCTTTTGGAGCTGAGAGGTGGTCAGATCAATGCGAAACTGCGTCCGCAGTTTTGCCTGCAAGTGGCGCATTATGTGCCGTTTGCGCTCCTTAATGTTGGGGGTGCCGATTGGCATACCGTCATAACCCAGCCGGGTGAGATATTCCACCATCAGACGCTGCCATTGCATGGTGGCCATGCTTTCTGGTGGGGAAAGTAATGGTGGAATGACTACACCCACTTTCCAGGCTCGATTTTAGATCCTGGATTGCATATAGAAGTCAATGGGAAGAAAGGATTATAATCGAATGTCGAAATCGAATCCGCGAGTAAAATGTACATGGTATCTAGGTGCGAGCATCAAATCCACGAGTAAAGTGTCCATTAAGGCCTATACGTGAGCATGGAATCCGCGAGTTAAATGTACATGGTATCTAGGTGCGAGCATCAAATCCGCGAGTAAAGTGTCCATTAAAGCCTATACGCGAGCATCGAATCTGCGAGTAAAATGTACATGGTATCTAGGCGCGAACATCGAATCTACGAGTAAAGTGTCCATTAGAACCTATACGCGAGTATCGAATCCGCGAGTAAAATGTCCATGTTACCTCGAACGTTCGAAAGCGAAAGTAGCGCGCGTGAGAGTAAAATCAATTTTACGAAAGTCCTGGATATTGGAACATGCTCCTCAGACTATTTCCCAGGTCCCACAGCCATTTACATTAAGTTACCATTAATATTTTAGTTGTATTTGACTGAAAATTTTCAAACTATTTGCCTCCCATAGACTTTAATGGGTCCGTTTTCGAACTTTCGAACTTTCCCAATAGTTCGAAAGTTCGAAAACGGACCAAACTTTCAATAGTTCGACCATCTCTACTCCTTAGCTGGAGACTAAAAAATAGAATTTATGGTTATAAAAATCTAATATTATATATAAAATCTGATTATACAATTAAGTATTAGGATTGGAGAAGTTTGATAGTATATTTGTATAGTATATTTGATAGAGGTTTGACAGTATAGAAGGAGATGGAATGTTTAGAAACCTTCTCAATCTACTATTACGTTCCATGTACCCTATAGAAAAGCTTCTCTAGAACTAGACAAATGGCTGTGCACATCCTGGTAGATGTGTGATCTATGGACAAATGTCTAATCTAATGTCTGCCTAGTGTATGGCCAGCATTAAGGTGCCCATACATCTATAAGATTTTACTTACCCGACTGAGCACTCACGTGATGTTCATCGGGATTTTGCGATCACCGACATGCGATCGCAAAATCCCATTCATTTTGCGATCGCATGTCGGTCGAATGTAAGATCGGGAGAAGCGGTTCCGGCAGGATCGAAGGAACATAGCGTGAGCGTTCGGTCGGGTAAGTAAAATCTTATAGATGTATGGGCACCTTTAGATAGACACAGGGGAATGGCTATACATACACTGAGGAATTGGAAAGTATCACAACCCAATGACATAAAGTTAGATATAAATCACCTCAATATAACATTTAAATATTAATTCCTCTACTTACATTCTCAACAGCCAACTGGTCCACTACTTCAGCAATTGGAAGCTGAAAAATACAATTATGTTATAACAATATACAATTGCATAGGAAAGACATTCTATTTATTATAGATTTATAATATATGGATTTTAGGACTGGGAAATAGAAAACGTGTGTAATGTGTGGATATTTTAATAATTTGTTATTCCCTGTATATCCATCTCTTTACAGTCAGGACAATGTATCAAAAGCAACTGGGACCGTCCGTGTTTAAAGGAAAACTAAACAGATTTCACGTACTTCCTTAAGTACATTGCATCTGAATCTAATATTCACAGGGAGGTGAGAATGCTCATTGCCACCTCCCTGTGAATAAAAGAAAGCCCAGGGTACACCACAAGACTTACCTTACCAGCGCTCCACTTGGCTCCTTCTCAATTGTCAGGCACGATGTCCCAACTAAGCGCCAATACAAAAGATAGGCTCGTGATCAGGACAGCCCACCTGTCAGCTGAGAAAGGGCCACCAGTTGAGTGCCGGTAAGGTAAGTCTTGTAGTGTACCCTGGGCATTCTTTTATTCACAGGGAGGTGGCAATAAGCATTCTCACCTCCCTGTGAATAAAAGATTCAGATGCTTTGTACTTACAAAAGTGAGTTCAGTGTCCCTTTAAGGGGTTCTCTAGAGCGCATGTGCAAGATCTGCAAATTTGCTGGTCTAAACCTCACAAGCTATACACTAAGGTTTAAGACTGGGACAGTGTAGGTTACATGTGACTTTGTAATACCAGCAGATAATCCTTTCCTAACAAGTGTAAAATTGCTGGGATGTAACATGGGGCACTATGGGTTTGCTACATTATGATGTTCAGGGGCAGGGGACAGTGATGGCAGCTCACGGTAAATCTCCCTGACTGCCTGGGGAATGACATTCTGCTGGAAGCTACAAAATAATAAAAAACTAGGACTCAAATTTTTGGGTGTTTTAAAGCAAATTATGAAACAAGTAATTTTTTTGTTTAATTCTTACTTACATGTTCAAAGGCTGGAGCTTCCACTGTACATTCTACAGGTGGAGACTAGAAATAAATAGGTAAAAAAGGAAATAAGATATAGACACTCGCACATGAAAAACTGGTTATTTATTATAGATTTATGATAGTGAATGGAAGGGATTGTGTTATAAGGGAGAACGGGAGAAGGTCTGGATATATTCACAATCTATTATTCTCTCCATATTCCTATATTTATTTATATATTTATGTTTAAAGGGCATGTCCACCCCTCTTACAAAAATTGACCATGTAACAGACCCCCCCCAAAACCCTATTTTACTTACATTCACCAAAGATGCTCCCAGACTGTGTAAAGATCCTTACAAACCCACAATCCATAACTGCTTAGTCCATGCCTCCGCTGCTGCACGTGCAGTATTAGAGGCTCATTCAGTAACAGCCATCAGCCATTGGCCGTGACGTCACAGTCACGGCTGTGAGTGACAGCCATTACCAGAAAGTAGCTGGGAGCCATGCCAATAGATTATAGTTTATTATAGGGAGCATCTTTGGTAAATGTAAGTGAAACAGAACCTGTGTTTTGGGGGGTGTCTGTTACATGCTCAATTTTTGTAAGAGGGGTGGACATGCCCTTAAAGGATGGACATGCCTTTTAAATCACACACAAACATTTATAGAGGCACAGACAATCTTATATTGTGAAGGACAATTGAGCACATTCCACATTTTATATATCTACTTGTTTAACAGCAGGAATTGGTTTATATATTGGGTGGAATTTTATGGTAAATTAAAAACAAGAGGACTCTGTTGGGGACATTGTTTTTAGATGAATGACATGAACTGGTATCTTTTTCTAAAAAAAATGTTATGATTAGTTTATATTTTATTTTGGCAAACGTAGAGAAATAATTAAAATAAAGGTGACCATATACATGAAAAACAAAGCAAAAAAACGCCTAAAATGTTTGGATGCCATTTCGATAAAAATCTGTTAATATAGAGAAAAGCAAAAAAAGACATTTTAGGAGCTGATAAGAAGTTATTGAAATGGTGAAAACAGACTCTATAGATATTACATTCTCCCACAGTTTCTAATTCTTACAGAGAATATTAATCATATTGTAATAGAGGCTTGGAAAAAACTGCTAGTAAAGACTCAGCTGGGCTCTTCAACTGAAATCCCCACTCAAATCTATACACAGTTTGTAACATGACTTAACAATTGGTTACTAAGATTTGTTACGCTAATGTTAAAGGGACTGTCCACCCCTCTACACACAAATCTTTATCTGCTACAAACCCCCCCAAAAGCAGGGCTTCGTTATGTTTAAAATTACCAATTCAGCTCCCAGACTGAGACTTTATACTTAAAAGCTCCTCGATCCAACGCTGCTTCCAGTCTCCTAACTATGTCTCCAGTGTGGCTGCTGTGTTCTTTTTCTGTTCTTGAGCAGCCGACACTGACTGTCTTACCCGGAAGTGCAGAGCCGCGGCGGTGGAGCTTGTAAGTATTAAATCTCTCTCTGGGAGCAGAATTGGTAATTTTAAACATAATAAAATCCTGCTTTTGGTTTTTTTTGTAGCAGATAAAGATTTGTGTGCAGAGGGGTTGACATTCCCTTTAACTTTTTCTTTTCTTTATTGTTAATATGTTAAAAAATTTCATTAAAATTATTACCTGTGTGCATCTTCAAGCTGTAGTTTTTTTTTTTAAATTTAATCAGAATAGTTTAGACCAAACAGAAGATTTAGAGAGAGAATAAATAACAGATCCACTCACCTCAATGTCTCTCCAACATATGACTAAAATCTTTGTTACTGGTGTCATAAAATTATTATGGGATGGCGTTGTTATGGTAACCATTACTGATGTATCATTCATAAGTACTTTGGAAAATATATCTCTTTTAAATGATTATAAAAAAGCAGTAGAACTTTTTTTTTATTTTATCAGAACAGTTTAGACCAAACAGAAGATTTAGAGAGAGAATAAATAACAGGTCCACTCAACTCAATGTCCCTCCAACATATGTCTAAAAGTCATAAAACTATTATGGGATGGTGTTGCTATGGTAACTTGACTTTTAAACAACTATACATTATTTTAAATCTTATCTTTCAAATGAAATGCACATGATTATCTACTTTATATAAATATGTAACTGCACTATCAGGCCTATATAATAAAAGTTTGTATCATTAAAAATTGTGCTAATTTTGCCCCAACTATTCATATACTTTTAAATGGTACATAACATCTGATTGGTTGGGGCAAAATTAGCACCATTTTTAATGATAAGAACTTTTATTACATAGGCCTGTATTACTTTAATTACCAGTTAATGATGGCTGGACATAGCTATATGTATTAATTTGTGAGGGGTTGTATTGGTCAGTTTTTCTTCTAACATCTCCCATATCATTATGGCCTATAGGGGGCCTGAGCATAGTACAGGGGTGATTATCCCAATAACTTGCACCAACCCCCCAATTAATGGAATGCACAGAGGGCAGCACTAACATGATAGTAATGGAGATAGAAATGATGGAAAAGGTAATGGAAAGGAAGAGAAAACCAGACGTATAGAGATGTAAAGGTCAGAAAGGAAGGGGAATAGAGCATAGCAAGGAAAAGACAATCACTTATACAGAGATCATTTCTAATCCTTACAGCACATGGGGTCCATATATTACAATAGCTATGTTCAGATGAAAAGTGTTACAAAATCAACCAGTAAACCAGTTAATCTTCAGATGGGCTATTAAGGTGGATATAGTCATAGCGATATTATCAGCTGATAATTGCTCTGTGTGTGGTGAGACCAATGAAACTCTCCCAATAGTTATCAGGCTGCCTGAAATATCAGCCCATCTATGGCCACCGTTATACTGACATCACCCAGCCACCCACATCACCAACACGGACACAGAGTGGCTTAACTAGACATGCAGTTGTTGGCCAATACGGTATTATCGGGTTAAACATCCAATGGAGGCAAAAAAAAATGGGAAATACGGCAAACTTTTGTCTAGGAGAGCCAAAATGGAGCAAATAGCATGTTATATTGCACAGGCTTAAAGCAATATTAAAGGGGAGGTTCAGTGCAAATACACATGCTTTGAAGAAAAAAGGCAATATTTGTCCATTACAATGATCTTAATCTGCCCATCCAGCATTTTGCCTGTGTATAAATAAATGCTTTGAAAATACTGACTTCCAGTATGCAGGATCCCTAATAGTTATGGTCTTTGATTCAGCCCCTGGGTTGATTTGAACATGTTTGACCCATCCAATAGGCAGAGGTGCCCCTACCATGAAGCAAACTGAAACATTTGCTCAGGGTGTGCCCCTGCAGAAAACTTAAAAGGCAGCAATTAAAAATCCTCCTTCCTGCAATACCGCATTTTATCACCAGTTCACCAATCAGTGTTAGTCAGCCCACCATACCCACCTCCACAATCCATGCCTATGTTCCCTGATGAAGCCAAACTTCACGTGCCGTCCCTCCATCTAATGATAGTTGGCATTTAAAAGTTGTTTCAGGTGTCAAAAACCCTAGGAACACCCCTCACAGGCTGACCACCCACTCCTTTAACCTCTGCAGTAATACTGACAGCACCATTATTTGCAAAATAAAACCTCTGGATATGACGCTAAGCATGTACACTCAGCTTCTTTGGTTGTCTTTTGTGAGGCCTGTTCTGAGTAGAACCTGTCCTGGATAATGGCGTATGGTATTGGCCACCGTGCTGCAGCTCAGTTACAGGGTGTTTGCAATGTTCTTATAGCCTAGGTAGGCCATCTTTATGTAGAGCAACAAAGAGTTTTCTTTAACATGAGGGGCCATGTTCAACTTCCAGTGACCAGTATGAGAGAGTGCGAGAGCGATAACATCAAGTTTAACAAACCTGCTTCCCATTTACTCCTTAAACCTTGTAACACTAACTAGTCACATGACACCAGGAAGGGGCAATGGCTAATAGAGCACAATTTGGACATTTTTCATTTAGGGGTGTACTCGCTTTTGTTGCCAGATATTTAGACATTAATGATTGTGTGTTGAGTTTTTTTGAGTGTACAGCAAATTTACACTGTTTGTGTCCAAACTGCAAAATTTTACCACTGAAATGTGGTTTTGACATTAAAATGCTAGTAGTTCTGTGTCAAATCATTTGCTTAGTAGATGGGGAAAATATCAGCTCAGTCTCTGAAGGTGTGAAACTGCTATGTTAAAGGACATGTCCACCCTTAAAAACTAAAGAAATGATGACTTGTCATTTATCTGTCCACAATCCATATACCATATACAAAAAATAGAAGCCTAGTGCACATCCAAGTCATTTGCTTACATTTTACTTTACCAGTTAATTGCGACTTAAAAAGCCTGGAAGCAGAGATTTGTCAATGGGGATTCGGAGCCGCTAACTTTGTGATTTATTAGTTTGCTGACAACCTTGATTGACTGCACTGAGAGAGGAGCCAGCTTACCCTGCCAAAAAGGAGGCAATAATCATACTAAAAAATCTGGTAAATAATACATCTAATAATGTGCCGAATATATCAGTTGGGATCGGGGCAAGTAACCAACATGTGACCAACTTTTTGTTTTAAGGGTGGACATGCCCTTTAATAAATCCCTATAGAATAAGGACTGGTACACGAGTCTATTAGGACCCTAAATTCCAACTGACAGACATATTTACCAATCGGTAGTTTGTTGGTCAGGAATCAGTTGCAATCCATTAAATACAGCATTATCAACTGTGATTTAATTTATAACTTGAACTGACCTATTGTGCCTACAAATGTATGGGAGAACGTACAGATAATATTTTGGCCCAATCAACCAAAATATTGTTTTTGTCAGTAATTTGGACCTCTGTGTTCCACATGAGAAAAACCTCTGTCTCTCAGTGAATGAAATGGCTGTTTGGGCCGATTGACCTTCTCGTCAGTCAAAACAAACATGTTTGGTACAAGCAGGGGGTGGACAGGTCTGCATTCAAGATGAATGACATGTAACATCTCAGTTATCAGCCAGGTCAATTAAGAGATGGACTTTACTGCAAGTATAGCAAATAAAAGTTTATCAAATATAATGGAAAGTAATGTCACAACTCCCAGAGGTTTGTTTAAATACATTTGCTTTTCTTTAGTAGCTTACTGTTGTTAAATTACTTTTTATATTTGACCTTGTGAGTTTAACGTTATACCCTGTTGCCTGATGTCATTGGCCAGGGCTACTCTTGTTTTACTGTATTTCCTGTGTAGAAAGGTGTTTGTGAAGCCCTGGGTTTGGGGGTTAGAATCTACTATAATGTGCCAGTCTGTCCATTTAATGCTTTGGCAAAACAGCCATAGAAATCTAAACATTATTTTCTGAAATGTGTCATTCCTGTTATCCTGTTGCATTTGTTATCATCTGTTTTTTTATTTGCTATTTTAAGAATGTAGGACAGGGTTAGGGATTAGTACGAGTGCTCTCCTTTCTTCCTATCAGAGCTGCTTAGCAGTAATTAATCAGGACATTGGGTTTTGCACACTCTGTTCAGGTCATTTGCCTATGAGCGTCTCAAGGCTTCCTACAAAGACATAATGCATATGTTTTTTGGGTACCTTTACAAGAAGAATTAAATTGGCCTGATGAATAATAGTCTGGTACAAGTGTTTTGCCCCAAGGCAAAGCTCAACACCCACCCACCCCCACCCCTCGTTTTGTCATCGCCTGAAGCAGCAACCCTTGCACTCGATCTGACTGGTGTTACTCTGTCACATGACAAGGATGTGGGAACAGGCTCTGTGTGTTCGGCAAATCTGGATTTAGTGGAATTACAGCAGATGTTGCAAAAAGGCAACAGTTTAGCGAGTTCTTTTTATCCCCTGTTGGGAGGCAAGTCTACTAAATGAAAAAGACAGAAAAGAATGTTGCCTTTGATCGTTTACATTTCACTGTGGAGGAAAAAGGCAGAGAAATAGAGAGACCAATAGAGACTAGTTACACCATTATCTTTGTAAAAAAAACACAAAGATTTTGAAATTACCTTTTTTTCCCCAATTGAATCTGGTTTTATAATGATCATATACGGAATATCTCATTAAATGCTTAATCGCGCTCTGATTGGCTAGACAGATTCCATATGAATCGTTAGATCTTACCTTTATGTGAAGTTTACACTTATCTCCTGCATATATTGAACTTGATGGTTTTGTTTTCCATTTTACCCAAGGCAGGACAGAATATTGATTAGTGGGGATTAAGACAACGCATAGCACAAACAACACATTATATAAAGTGTTAGATTATCGGTCTTTTAGAGGTTTCAAAGGATTTCAGACACAATTATATATAGAGAGCGGATGGCACCTGACATGTGTTAATGTAATAAATGAGACCATTGGATGGGTACAGAGATTTTAAGTTAACCTTGTTATTTTTAATTCATGTAACGTAATAGACAATTTTATATTACATCATCAGGTCTTCCCGAATAAGAGTTCGCAATTGGCCATTTTTTCTGAATTAAGGAATTTTGACAAAAGCCTTGTATTCCAAGCACACCTTCAAAATTCTAATATCAACAGACTGCAGGAGTACTGTGGCATCAATGGCTCAGTCCTCCAGTGGTTTAGATCATTCCTAACTTACCGAACACAGAGAGTATCCCTAGGACCTGTCATGTCCAAACCTGCACTTCTAAAATTTGCAGTGCCACAAGGATCAATCCTATCCCCTCTTCTGTTTGCAATCTACATGTTGGTACAATTAACCAATAACATGGTATGACGTACCACTGCTATGCTGATGACACACAGTTATACCTTTTCTTCAAACCTGGTGGAACACATCCCACCCCAAAAATAAATTCTTGCTTAACGGAGCTACAGGTGTGGATGAATGACAACTGGTTGAAACTGACTGAATGCTGACAAAACTGAGGTCCTTGTTGTCCAATGCCAGCGCTTGGCACCAAAACAGCCCTACCCTAAATCAACACCAATCAGGATTGGGATTTCAAACATAAACAGCTCAGACCTTGTGCGCATCCTCAGTGTGTTAATCGATGGGGAATTGAGCTTCAGAAACCAAATGTCAGCTGTAGTCAAATCTGCCTACTTTCATCTGAAGAACATTGCAAAAATCAAACATCTGATCCCCCCAGAGGAGCTTACAACCCTAGTTCACGCCTCAAATCACGGCTGGACTACTGCAATGCCCTTTATGTAGGTCTCCCACAAAAATACCTGCACCGCCTACAGTTAGTGCAGAATGCTGCTGCCAGACTGCGAACAAACCAGCCTTGCCACGGTCACAAGGGCATGTCCACCCCCAAACCTATAATTTCCCCCACTTCTGGCCCCACTCTGTAGTAAATAAAAATCCTTACCTTACATCCCAACTCCAAATGGTTCTCCTGTAGCCCCCCCCCCCAAAGTCAAATAAACTGCCCACCAGGAGCACTGCAGAGTCCATATAGGACTCTGCCTCCTCTCTCCCCTCCAGGAGAAGTTTGGCATGCGCACTGCAGGCATCTCCCCCCTCCCTCTCCCTCCCATTTTGCAATCCCTCCCCCTAGCTACAAACCCCTTTGCCACATAATAGCTCTCCTTCCCCCTGCCCCAACTGCTATAAAAGATTTGTTAGAAAGTCCCCCGATAGTTACCTTCCCTCTCTCCTCCGGCATTCTCTGCAGCCAGCAGCTGTGTTCATGATTGGCTGCCTTTCAGCCAATCACGGACGCGACTGCCGGTCCCGTCCCCTGCTTGCAGTTCCATGCAGGCAGAGGTCCGACACATGTACTGACAAAAGGCCCCTGGCGACCCCTGAACACACGGCACAGGTGCGACGAATGGTCGTTTTGGGCGATAGCCCTATGTGTATATGCGTTCGGGCTTCATTCAACGCGCATGTGGACGCACTTGGGGATTATTCGCCAGTCCATGCGCTGGATGTGTGTACGAGGCTTTAGTCTATATCTGAGACTTTTATCTATCTCTCTCTCTCTATCTATCATCTATCTATCTTTCTATCATCTATCTTTCTATCTATCTATCTATCTATCTATCATCTATCTATATATCTATCTATCTATCTATCTATCTATCATCTATCTATCTATCTATCTATCTATCTATCTATCTCTATCTATCTATTTATCTATCTATCTACGTATCTATCATCTATCTATATATATATATACCTATTTACCTATCATGTATCTATCTATCTATCTATCTATCTAGGGCCCCCAGCAAAGCTATGATTGGGCCCCTCACCCTGCTTTATCTACAGTGGTTTACTGGGAAGAGGCTGTATCTGTCATAGGAAAACCCCTACAATTTCTCTCTCAATTTATCTATCTCACTATATCTATCTAAAGGCTAAATTAAAAGTCTAAAAGTTATTTGATATCTGTTTAATTACATTTAGCTATCTATCACATACCCAAAATATTTGTAACAATTTAGTTCTGTTTTACAATGCGATCCTTGTATATTTTAATATAATAAATGTCTAATTTCCCCACTGCAATACCTTAATATAGCTTTTGTCCAGGGCGAATCATGTTAAAGGAAGTGATTGATCAGTCGAAATGGAATACTCGGCAGTACAAATAATTTACCTCCTCAGCACACTAACAATAAAGCAACATATTTCCCATCATTCACCTGCAGAGATGACAATAAACGTTCCCCTTTTCGACCAGCCTTAATTCCATGTTATTATTAACATTGCCCAAAATGTACAGAACCGTCTAGCACACCACTGACAAAATCGCTTTGGCCTCTTTGTTGTAAAGGTCTCAATTTATTACCATTTCCCCCGCTATTGTTTTGTGTTGAAAGTTTTACACTGAAAAATATGAAAAGCGAACAATAGGAAAGGGTTTTTTTTTCTTTTCATATGTCCTGTTCATTTACAGGGTTGGTAAGGTGGGATTGTTTTTAAATCCTTTTACATAATTAAGTACTCTTGTTCCCCACATTGCTAGGGCAAAGGTGCTTGGGCTATGAATTCTGATCTTAATACCCGGTGACTGGCTGAATTTTCTTTTAAAAAATATACTCCGTGATTTTGTATCTGGAATATATGGCTTTGTACTGTACTTTTACATAAAAGCCTCAAACTCATTGGGATGAGAAGGTAACTATAATTATCACATACAGAGAATTGATCCTATCTGTGTCATTTTTATTTGTATTGTAGCACGTTGAGAAGTATCTTCTGTTTCAATCTGTCAATATATTTCTGGTAGAGAGAACGGTACAGCATCTGCATTTCACATGACAAATACTGGAGACACTTTTGCGAACAGAAAATTGATAGATTTTGTGAAAATAATTTGTCATTGTCACCAACCCGTCTTAACCAAAGAAAGATACATCATGTTTATAACCTAACTTTGAAGTCATAGTAAAAGATATATGGATGAGCAAGAGATTCCATTTTTGAATTGGGCAAAAAAACTCTTCTCTCTATGTATAATTAATTAGGGCAGGTGTTAATATAAAGTAATGAATATTTGGGCCGATTTGTTCCCTTTTTGTTGCAAAATAAATATTTTTTAAGGCAACTATGCTTTTAAGACTGTGTATCCAAAGTACCCTGAACACCATTGTGGTCCCTTTGCAGAATAATCACAAGGGGACCAGTCAGAACCCTCAGTTATGCACCTGTATCCTTTATTTCCTATAACATTGACCAATGATAATGTCTGAGAACCAGTGTAAGAAAGGAGATTCTCTGTTCCTATAGTTAAGTCAACTATTAGGCTGACAATACAAACTCTGGCTTGTTTATTATTTTTACAGCCTTGAGAACAGTAATATAAGAAAAATCCCCAAATGTAGATACACATTGTTTGTAAGTGTTGAGTGTTTGCTAGAGTTTCGCCATATAATGCCAACAGGTATCAATACCAAGTTGTTCATCCTTTTGATAGTGTTAGTAGACATGGAATTTTGTTATTTCGAATGTTAACATCCTGGCTCTTTGTTGGTGCAGATCTTTGTTACCGATCCGAAGCTTCGTTAAGTCTAAACGTGATCCCTGCTCAATGCAATAATACTAATCGCGCAGTTTAAAAATATGAGAAGACTTTTTCATGTAGGGGGCATGGCATTTGTTTGAACACTTCTGTAGTAATTGGAAATGCAACAATTGTTTAAAAGTTGCATTGTCCCTGAAAAGATTTAGTGAGGGATGAAGAAATTTTTTGAACCTAAAGACATAATCTGGTGATCCAATTCTCCCCACTGTGTCCATTCCCGTGAAACTCCATTTACTTTCTCCTATGCATCAGTATCTCACCACATCCCACCTAGTCAATCCTCTATGTTTCTCACATTCTCCCCCCTTTGTCTTTCTATTCTAAACAGAACAACAGACAGGGTTCTGAAGGCAGGGAACATCAGGAGCTGGAGGAGAATAGTTAAGAAGAGGGTCAGAGTTCTGCCCCTACTGCCAACAGTTACTAGGGTTTGTGCTGCCCGGCTGAACAGTGTTCAAAGACTTTGCTGGGCTTTGTTCCACTGTGTAGGGATTAGGCCCTGGCGGTCTGAGAATTTGCCTTCTAATTAAAAAGGATAAAAGATAGAAGTAGCATTAGACTAAAACATAACAGTGACACTTCACAGGCTGCTTTTTAAGTCACAAGACAACGTAAGATGTTATGTCAGATGGTTTTATATCTGGTGTTTTTCACTAACCCAGAAATGGGAATACCAAAGTAGAAACAGGGTTTCAAAAGAATTTCCTTGAAACGCAATGGAATGCAGCATTTGGGTAGCGAGTCAACCAATGAAATGGACAGATAATTCTTATTGTATTTGGGGCCACCTATATTTCTCCATAAATACCCATAATCACAGCTCTGTTAAACTGTGCCATAAATACCTCTTCGTAAATCTGGGCAAGTGTTCTGAATGATACACACATCCTGGTGGTATGTCATTATTATTTTCTATGGAATATTTTCTGATTTCCTTTGATATGAAGTATAATTAAGTTAAAATGGTAAGTGCATTTTTTAACATGTTGCTGGAGTAGTGTACTTCATCCCTATTTAGTTAAACGAAGAACTGCTCAGCTTATTGTATCATAGAGGCATTAAGGCGATTGTTTGCATAAGAGCTGCCAACAAGATTATTCCTATCACTTTTTTTAATGTGGGAAGATTTGCAGAAGACCTGTGAGCATGTAAAGCCTCTCTCCGCTCGGATTGCATTCAGCTATAGGGAGTGTCCACGGGTTCTCACACAGCTCATATTACGTCATGAAGTAAGAAGGCTAATTTCCAATTGTTCCTTGTTTTAAGGACATGGAGGATGATATAATCCTGCCTGTGTGCAAATGCTTAATGACATTTTCCTATTTCTACCCTTTATTAACAGGTTGCTGTTGAATCACAATTTAAAAATGGCTCAGGCTAAACAGTTTCCCATTCATACTTGAAATATGATAATCTCTTTGGTCTTTGGTTTAGTAAAGGTGCAATGTTAAATCAATCTTCATGTTTATAGGGATCCATAGATCCTCGGTTCATGTGGGATAATCATTATTAGAGAAGTTCAGGTGGGATAATCATTATTAAAGAAGTTCAGGTGGGATAGTCATGATTAGAGAAGTTTAGGTGGGATATTCGTGATTAAAGAAGTTCAGGTGGGATAGTCGTGATTAGAGAAGTTCAGGTGGGATGGTTATAATTAGAGAAGTTCAGGTGGGATAGTCGTGATTAGAGAAATTCAGGTGGGATAGTCGTGATTAAAGAAGTTCAGGTGGGATAGTCGTGATTAGAGAAGTTCAGGTGGGATAGTCGTGATTAGAGAAGTTCAGGTGGGATAGTGGTGATTAGAGAAGTTCATTTGGGATAGTCGTGATTAGAGAAGTTCAGGTGGAATAGTCATGAATAGAGAAGTTCGTCCAGAGGTTTTCTACTTGCTGTGATTAGTTTTCTAGGTATCTTGGGTTTTAAAGTGAAAGACTGTGAAATAACTTGTGTAGGAAGAGTATTATCATTTCCAGCTAAAGTATTAAATTTGTATAAACCTTATTTAAATCTCTGGATTACAATTCATAATCCATTAGGATTAAATGGATTCACTAGTGACCTTAAGTTCAAAACACTCTTAACTTTACAATATTTGAGTTGCCTGGGTACAGGGGCCAAAAGTTATTTTAACATCTTCATTAACTCAGGCCTTGCTCTTAAGTCTGAAGTATTTCAAGTGCCATTTAGATCTTTTCCTTTAAATTATTCACATTTCAACATAGAGACCAGATCATTTAGTGCTGGGATTAACAACAATTGGTTGTCCAGATATTTTACAATTCTAATTTACAACATTCCCGAAACATGTTATTAGTTAAGAAAGATGGAATCACAAAGGGCCACATTTAATTAGAGGTGCCTGTTGTTCTTAATCTGCAGCAGCCAAACAGATATTGTCAAAAAAATGTTTTAACTGTAGTAGACCTGTATAAAGGTAACATCTGATTGGCTGAGAAAAATTAACAGCTCAGGCAAAATTTTGCACCTTTTATCGAATAAGCACATTGGGCCTTATTTAATAAAAGGTGCAGAATTGTGTGTGTGTTCCTAATCCAAAACAACCAGTTGAATGTCATCAGATTTTTTTAAGAATGATCAACATTTTGTACCTTTTTATACCTAAGACTTTTGTTTACAAACCACAGGAATATTGTATATTTCAATAGAGTTACCAAATTGGCTAAAAATAGCAACATATTAATTTATTCCATTGGCAGGGTGCATGCTTATTACTAAGTGTCACTGTATGAAATAATAATTTGTAATTACACCACCCATTTGAAATGAGCTTATTTTAGTGGGTCCTGTCTTTACCTTGTCTTATCTTAATTAATGCCCCAATATGTACTCCAGCAGCAAAAATCATTTCTTCAGGGCCACTTTACACCCCTGAATCCAGTTTGAAAAAGTCGCAGTACAGAATGTATTCCACATGTATCCACCTTCTGGGCCATGGCTAGGAACAAGAGACATCACAATCATAGTAACAATAGAAGTAACTTCCATTGCATAATTACAAAAAGCTTTGCATTTTGGGGGTAGTATAAGTAATAATGTGTGTAATAATCTCCGTTCCAAAGCCACATCGGAAATAGTTGTTATGAACAGAATATTTTCCTTAGTTGCGGCCAGCACCCTGTACTGTATGGGGGTCAGCTGCGATCATTAGGTGTATGGCAGTCAGGGCGATCTTCCTATACTTGCTACTGAGGACTTGCAACATATTTTCAATTATGTAGATCTAAACAGGTTGGATAACATGCTGAACATTGTAACTCCTAAAATGACTAAAAGCTGGAAAACAAATACGGTTTACATAAAGCATTTCCCCTTGCTCTCCTTACTCCCTGTAGTTTCTTTCCATAGTAAACTTCAAATGTAAACAATTACATGTATGTTTCACAGGATCATTTCTCCCCCCAACCTGAAGAACACAAGTAAAAGGATCATGAAACCTGTTATATAACGTCCATGTATCTATAAAAAAGCATGAGAATCTAGCCAATGGCATGGTTACATTGGAGTTTGAACTACAATGGCACTGCTACTACTTATTACTAGGGATGGCATAGAACTCGAACTCGAACCCGAGTTCGAGCCGAACTGTTCGAGTTCGAACGGACCCGGACTTCTCGAACTATCTCGGACGCGGACTTTCGATATTTCCCGGACTTTCGATGATTTATCGAATGTTCGAACGTTCGAACGTTCGAATCTGCGAGTAAAGTCTCCATTACAGCCTATACGCGATTATCGAATCTGCGAGTAAAATGTCCATGTTACCTCGAACGTTCGAACGCGAAAGCACGAAAGTAGCTCGCGTGAGAGTAAAATCGAATTTTGGAAAGTCCTGGATATTGGAACATGCTCCCCAGACCATTTCCCAGGTCCCACAGCCATTTACATTAAGTTACCATTAATATTTTAGTTGTATTTGACTCGAACTTTTCAAACTATTTGCCTACCATAGACTTTAATGGGTCCGTTTTCGAACTTTCGAACTTTCGAACTCTCCCAATAGAACTTTCAATAGTTCGATCATCTCTACTTATTACCACTTATAATGTATTGCTAGGAAATCTGCTCAAATGATTAGAACCAAAATATTGCAGACTAGAGTACAACAGTGTGTTAAATTAGAAAGCTAAACACCGGTCACTGCAAACGTTAGCAACCTAAACAAAGACTTAATATGTTCTGTATCATAAAGTTTTACACACCACACATCATTTTTACATTTCTAATAATAATAATAAAATATTACATTTTATAAATTTCTCCAAGCCATATGGATATTTGAGTGTTTATTATTTGACAGAAAGCATTCAATTAGTTAAAGTTACGCGCTTAAATTAAATTGATCACAATGATATATTTGGTGTAATGTGGAAACTGATTGAGATACATTATTAAATATATATTCTTAAAGGGGAAGTTTGGTGCAAATACATAGACTTTAAAGAAAAAAGAGCAGTATTTTTCCATCCCAATGACCTTAGCCTGCGCATTCAGCATTGTGTCTGTGTATAAATAAATGCTTCCAAAATACTGACTTCCTGTTTGTAGGACCCCTAGTAGAGACCGTTATGGTCTTGCCCTTGACCCAGCGCCTGGGTTGATTCAGTTGCTCAGTAGAGATCTGAGATTGACCCATCCAACAGGCAATCAGTAGAAATTACAGTTTGGAACATTGCAAGCATGTGGTGCATTCTGGGAAGAAAAGGACCGTTACAGAACCTGAAATGTTAGCTCACTAATGTCAACCGCAGGGAATAGCAAGGGGTATATATTCAACTGATTTTTAAAAATGGAAGAGAATATGTAGAATAACTAGGTACGCATAATATAAACTAAGAATCTTAAAAATAATGATAACTTCCCCTTTAATTAATTAAGTGCAGGCGATACTCGATGTTTGCTACAATACCCCCTACCATATATATAAAGCTATTTCATAATCGAAAACACTCTAATTGCCCCATCATTAGAAAGTGGCTACGAAGACTTCTGAAAAGGAAACTTTGCCAAATAAATGTAATCTGTATTTATGTTATGACCTTTTACAACATAAACATCGCATTATATTGGAAAATATCCATGAATTAAGATTGTGAAGAAGACTGATGAGACATGACAAGCCAGGGGTGAATAGAGCGGTTAAAGTACATATACAGTGTGTTTTTTTAATGAGATATTTGAACACTTTTTCAAAAATTCCGATTCAGCATTGCAACATGGAATATTTGCTTGCGCTACATTTTCAAAGCCCTTCTGTAATGATTTCTCAGTGTGTTAGAATAATGCTTGTTGAAAGATGTTAAGCTCTTTCAAGAACCACATTGAAAGAAGCAATCAATACAGCAGCACCACTTGTGAGCTGCAAGTTTATCCCATAAACATTTGTCAGTAGTAGTCGACTTGTTTTCTTTTCGGGGGCTACTTTTTCATCTTAGTTTATTTTGTCACCATTACCCCATAGTTTATTCAGCACTGCACAATATATTGATCTTGTCACAGGTCTTTTAAGCATTGTGTGTCCACTATTTTATATCTTATAACTCTCTCTTCTTTTAAAGAAAATCCTAGAACACGCTTCTTGAACCGGACAACAGTCCTGTGAATTCCGCAGTGTTTAACACAAACCATTGAATTGGCATGTTTAGTTGAGTTCTCTAATTTACGTGAGTCCGTGGCTCTGATTCCCCAGTATTCTTGCCAGAATACTACTTCTTGCACATTTCCTTCATTTCTCATTGAACTCTGTGAGGCGGCCAAACATTCTTCAGCATAGGATTCAGTAGGCATGGTAACTGCTAACCGCTCCATGATTGGAAGCAGTCCTAAATGTTAGCCCCTAAATCTCCCTGCTAGGTTTTCTTTTTTTGATGACTCAGATGTTTTTAAGAGTTATCAACTCCATCTGTGTTGTTTGCAATAAATTGCTCCCTTAATTGAGGTAGTGTTGCATTGAACAAGCAAAGCATGTTCATCAAGTCTGCAAATCTTTTACTGTTGATCACTGCAGGTACCCTAGGGCTACTCTAGATGATTGCTGTGTTGACTTTGCCTAATTGCAGGGGAGGAGTCAGTGAAGCAATGATGGGCAGCATTACAGCCAGTGGGGAGGTTTGTGAAATGCTGGTATAAGCATGCAGAGCTAAACAAACTGGCCGTCAGAACTCGGTACTCATTACAAAAATTGTGGCAAAAATAGTCATTCCTTGCAAGTCCATCTTTACTTAACGATAAATGATTAAAATGATATAGTGGAAATTATAGATGCAACGTTTGTTAAAGAAGATTTTGTGCCTGTCTGTGCAGACAGATGGATCATTTTTATTTAAAAACTGTCTGCAAATGTAGCATCTTCTTCTAAAAGAACAGGATGGGGCTAATTCTGTTTTATTTATTCTAATTAAGCTTTGCTGTATGGTTTTGTGCTCTCGTGGTTTAAATTTATTTTAAATAAATACATTTTAAATAAACAATTGTCTTTAATGTCCATTTATCATAAACCTGCAAAATTTGATGCAGAACTTTTTTTTAAAAAATTGTATTAAACGGTAATGTGTCTCACATCCATCCTATCTGCGGTGCAAACTAATTAATATCCGGTGAATTGATTTTCCTCTGCTGATTGTCCCAGATTCGTCATACTACACCTACAAAGTTTCATATGGAGACTGGAGCACAGAAAACGTTTGAAGGGTAACTGCATTGATTCTACTCCTGAGCTTTAATCATCAGTTAATATTTAAAAGGTATGTATTAAGAAGACAGTGTGTGTGTGTGTGTGTGTGTGTGTGTGTGTGTGTGTGTGTGTGTAGTGTGTGTATGTGTGTATATATATATATATATATGTATATATATATATATATATATATATATATATATATATACATATTTCCTGAGTACAGAGGATTTTAACAGGAACAATTTATTCAGTTAGTCACTGTTCTAATTTTTTAATTTGTCTTACAGATAAGATTGTTGTTGTAGCTGTGTTTTTCCAGTAGCATAATTCTAAAAAGATGAGTACTGTAGGATAAGGTGATACCTTTATACTGTGGACTAACAGTTCCTTTTTATAGACAAGCTGTCGAGAGATACGGCTCAAGCAGTACCTTCCAGAAGAAGAGAAGTGGATCTCTCTAAAGCTTGTCTATAGGAATGAACTGTTAGTCCACAATATAAAGGTATCGCCTTATCCTACAGTACTCATCTTTTTAATCATTGGCATTAAACAGATATTTTTGATTTTATAAAAACACATTTATTTTAGTGGCATAACATTTTTTAATCCTGTTCATATTATTTTACCACATGCTAAGCATGTAAAATCTGTTAAAGCAATGATTTCTTATTTGTTCCAAGCAAAAATCTCTCCTGATTTACAGATTTTTTTTATTTTCTATGGTAACTAGAGATGGTTGAACTTTCGAAAGTTCGGTCTGTTTTCGAACTTTCGTACTATATGGAGAGTTCGAAAGTTCGAAAATGGACCCATTAAAGTCAATGGGAGTCAAATACTTCGAAAAGTTCGAATGAAATACAATTACAATATCAATGGTGACTTAATGTAAATGGCTGTGGGACCTGGAAAATGGTCTGGGGAACATGTTCGAATATCCAGGACTTTCGAAAAATCAATTTTACTCTCACGCGCACTACTTTTGAGCTCTCGCGTTTGAACATTCAATAATTATCCTATGAACGATTCGAGAATTCGATATTTACTCACGTATAAGGATAATAGACATTTTACTTGCGGATTTGATATTCGATATTTACTCGCGTATAGGTATAATAAACATTTTACTTGCGGATTCGAGAATTCGATATTTACTCGTTTATAGGTATTATAGACTTTTTACTTGAGGATTCGATGCGAAGTCGATATTTAGTCGCGTATAGGTATAATAGACATTTTACTCGCATATTTGCACGCCTCAAACATTCGATAATTATGGAAAGTCTGGAAAATATCGAAAATCCGGGTCCGGGATAGTTCAAGAAGTCCGAGATGAGAATTCGATATTGACTCGCGTATAGGTATAATAGACATTTTAGTTGCAGATTTGATATTCGATATTTACTCACGTATAGGTATAATAGACATTTTACTCACGGATTCGATATTCGATATTTACTCGCATATAGGTATAATAGACATTTTACTCACGGATTCGATATTCGTTATTTACGGATTCGAGAAGTCAATATTTAGACACGTATAGGTATAATAGACATTTTACTCGCATATTTGCACGCCTCAAACATTCGACGGACGGAAAGTCCAGAAAATATCGAAAATCCGGGTCCGGGATAGTTCGAGAAGTCCGAGTCCATTCAAACTTGAATAGTTCGGCTCAAACTCGGGTTCGAGTTCGAGTTCTAGTCCATCTCTAATGGTAACTATGGAGGACTGGATCATGTGAATAGAAGTACCAGGTTTATATGTAAATAGTGAGTGGACATTAGAACTTTCACAGTTTACAGACACCTTGATTAACCCCAACAAAGTTGAATAATAAGGATGCATATACCAGCTGGGTTTTATTCATTCCAGTTGCGGAACATTTTTCAGAATGTTCATGTCAAAGTGAAATTTATGATATTTTGACAAAAAAAAAAATACCAACTTTGTGACCGCCAAAATCTTGACAGATTTGGTAACATTTTTAGATTGTTATTAAATGGAAAGTTAATTGATATTGTATCAATGTGGGAGGGATTTGAGGAAGGGCGGGGTTTGCTATAAATATATAAATAACTAATTACTAATATGACCTGGAAATTCCATTGATATTTGTTTCATGTAGTCAGGATATCAATGTGGGATTCACCATGATTATCTTTGCTTTAAGCTTTTGTTTAAATAAAATCAGAAGGCCCCATACAAGTAGGACCTTATTCAGATAGATGTGGTGCCTCATTAACCCAGACTCGCTGGGTAAATATATGGAGTTAAAGTCACGCTAACCGGTTCATTACCGGCTAGCGCAACTTTAGCTCCATATTAGCATTGGATGTGCGGGTTACGCAAAAATCACCCGTGCATCCGACGCTTGCCATTTAATATCACGTTTGTGCTAGTTTTAATGCAGGATTTTAATGCCAGCTATTTGCCTTTACCGGGATTTACCTACATTCGCAAACGTGATATTAAATCTCGGAAGGAGCATTTACCCAGAGTGATAGTGGCTCTGGGTAAATGAGCCCCGTGATGTTTAAAGAACCTTGAATCCAGGAGTATGTTTTAAAGGGCCTCGATCAACTTGAATTCTATAATATTTTGTATAATGTATTGACCTAGAGAATGGAAACATGGAAGCAGCTGGTAGAGATATCAGAAACATAACACAGCATTTTTTATAAGTAAATTATACATGAGACATTGGGCGCAGATTTAGAAAGCATGAGACTGGGAGAGAAAAGAAATTGTGTCTAAAGGCAATCCATGGATTCTTGCTGTGACGGACAATTACACTAGTGCAGCCTGTCAGGACAGATTTACTGTCTCATTTAGTGTAATTGTTTATCCTCTGAAACATATGTATGAATGAAATGTGTATCGTCTCCTTTTTACATTATTAAACTTTAATACAGAGTTTTTGTTTTAAAAAAAAAGATTTTTTGAGTTTTAACGTTGTTTTTGAATCATGGGAGAAACATATAACATATAAAAGGAGAATGACAGATTTTAAAGGACAGAGGAATCTCTAAGCTGGAAGTTATAACATGGAGATAAATGAAAATGTGCTTTGATTAAAGATGGCCGAACTTCCTGAAGTTCAGCTAATTTCCGAGTGTCGGTAAAAGTTCGGTAGTTCAAAAAACTAACCCATTAAAGTCATTGGGTAAAAAAAGTTTAGATAAAATACAGTTAAATAGCAATGGTAACTTACTGTAAATGGCTGTGACACCTGGGAAATGGTCTGGGGAACATGTCACTATCACCAAAACTTGTTTAAACACTAACTTTCCAAATGATCGGGCAATTGTCGGGTTTCCGCATTCTACATTCGAGGGTTATGGCCAATTCGAGAGTTACCAAACAATGCATCTGAGCGCTACCGAGATCGAAGGCTACATTCGAAGGTTTCCAAAATCGAATGCTACATTCGAGGGTTAGCGAATGATACATTCGAGGGTTACAGAAATCAAAGGCTACATTCGAGGGTTACTGAACGATACATTCGAGGGTTACCAAAATCAAAGACTACATTAGAGGGTTTCCAAACAATACCTTTGAGGGTTACCGAAATCAAAGACTACATTCAAGGGTTTCTGAAATCGAAGGCTACATTTTAGGGTTACCGAAATTGAAGGCTACATTCGAGGGTTCCTGAAATCGAAGGCTACATTCGAGGATTCCTGAAATCGAAGGCTAGATTTGAGGGTTACCAAAATTGAAGACTGCATTCAAGGGTTACCAAATAGGAACACTATGTTCGAGGGTTACCGATTTGCTAATTATTGAATTTTAGATAATTATCTAAAATAAGACCTCAAGTTCGATAAACCTAAACTAGTTCATAGTTCGCATAATTCGAGTTCGTATGAACTCATAAAGTTTGGGTTTGAGTTTGGGTCTATCACTACTTTTGATACCTATTAGATATTAGACTGATTGCTGGTTTTCCAACTGGAAATATTAAGGTATGTTCACACTGGCATCTTGCCCTGTTTTCGCACTACAGTGCCTTCTGGTGCAACTACATGTAGGCCACCAAAAAATTAACACAGATTTATAATATGTGTAAAATTGTAAAAACAAAACAATTGCAACATAAACATCAATTTCTAGAAAGATCAATACATTTTAAATGATCTTTGTGTGTTCCATCCATTCATGTTCTGCTTACAGTACTTCAGTTCTAGTCCCTACATTCATTTGATTATATCCAAAAAAGCATTGGAATGTACCACAAAAGTAACACAGGATGAAATGCTACATGTAAATGTCTTAATGATTTACTGGTTTGTAGAATATCAGCAACAGAAATGAATCTGCGTACCCCAGCCACAAATGGGTTAAATATTTGTATTTCATGATCCTGTTTACCACAGCTGAACACTCTGCAGAGATGAACCGACTTCCTACTGGGTTTGTTTGCTCACAGGGAACAATTGACTCACATTCTGTAGTTTGCCACCTATTTCACATGGACAATTAATGTCCACCAATCGGATATGAGTAGCACATGCACTATGTGTGTTCTTTTCCAAACCAAGCTTTATGACAGATTATTTATGATGGCTTAGACCAAGATCACACCTCAGCAAAGTTCTTTTTGCCATGTTTCTGTAACATATCTCATTCACCTAAGAGATGGGCAGTGGATGCCATTTCAGACCGTGGCACGCTGTCTGTGTTCTTGATGTTGGATTCTACATTGTTATTACCCATATTTTATGCACTTTACAGTGTATAGTGCATTCTACTCAATGTAGTGTTATGTTATACTACATTAAATGTGTTGAAATTTTATCATAAAATGTATTTTATGTGCAAAACAACAAAAATGTAAGATATACTTGTGAAAACCTACTAAACAACCAAAAATTCTGAGGCACACCTCTGGCTCTGGCAGTCACACCAATGTGCCCCTGGCTCACCGTTTGTGAAACCCTGATCTAATGTGATGACAATTTGGAGTCATTTTTTTTTTTAATTGTTGCATACAAATAAGGATGTATAGTTCAAAATTTAAGGTAACAATAAACCATCTATTTTTATTGACCTATACACTGGATCTTCTGATTTATCTGCCGATTTAAATGTTAGAAGAAATTCTAAATTTTTTCAGCCGATTGGCTGTGTAATAATTTTGCATCTTCTGGTTCTGTTACTTCCAGACCAGATTCACTCCAAACAACTTTCTCTTGGAAATTGAAAGCAGATCTAAGTAGTTCCAATGGTGATTAACTATCCTCAATGGAGCAAGGCACATTAGCAAGTGCCAACCATAGAACTAACTCAACTTTTCAGAAACATCATGTTCCAGCATATTTCGGCAGTCCAACGAGCCCTTGGGCACACAAACCACATTGTCAGAATGAATAACTAGAAGCATTTATTGTTTTTAAAAGCAACTAACACAACATTAAATATGCTAGAAAACCAGTATAATGCAGGGCTGCCATCTTAGTTGTCTGGGCTCCTTAATAGTTATTATTGTAGTAAGAAGATGTAGTTCTATTTTTTTAGCAGTTTCTCGTCTTCTGGTTTCTGTTGCCTATTGAAATCTTTTTACTCGGTCTCCTATTTATTGCGTGTGTGTGTCACAGGCACTGGTATGTGACCAGACAGCTCATTGCACATTTAATAAGATGTATAAAGCCATCCATAGAGCCCTCTTATTTGATTCCTGAGTAAAGCTGGGTACACACAGTAACGATAAAGCCCCGATACCGTCGGATCCGACGGTATCGGGGCTTTATCGTTACTGTGTGTACGTTCGTTTCCCGAACGAGCGCGTGGCCGCGAACGATCGGTCGGCCGTACGCTCGTTCGGGAAAGGCCGAAAATTCCATCGGCCGCGTCTAGCGCGGCCGATGGAACACACAGTCCCGAGTTCTCCTATAGGGAGACGCGGGACTGTGTGTATGCAGATCTTTGAAAGATGGCAGACAGGATCTTGCAGATCCTGTCTGTCATCTTTCAGAAATCGTTACTTGTGTGTACCTAGCTTTATTCTATGAGTAGTTGTCTTTTTGTCTGTGGATTTGTAGTTGGTTTGCATTATTTATATATATATATATATATACTTTCAGGTGCGGTACAATGGAGGACCGGCAATTTATACATTACACAAAAGACTCCAGCACTCAAGTACACATATAAGCATCAATTAATTAGATATAATAATCAAACATATATCCAAGCAATGAAGGGAAATTACCTGCATCCTTATTACTCTACATTGCTTGCATATATATTTGACTATTATATCTAATTAATTGATGCTTGTATGTGATATGAGTAGTTGAATGCTGGAGATATATATATAATTTTATTTTTTAATTATCTTAGAATTCTGTGTGTTGCTAAGTAGGTTGCCGAATGACTCAGAATGTTATTTAAAGCCTAAAATACCATCTTGGTTGTCGATTCCTTTCCCTTGCCTTTTGGATGGACAGGCCCTTGACTCCAAGAGCACGTTATTATTACTGACATTGTAATTAGTGACAAGAATCCAAAAAGGTTTCATCTACAAAACAAATAAAAATTCCCAAACCATCTAAAGAATGTGGTCATTCAATTATAATTGATGTAATACTTATCCCACAAAGAATTGGTAAGAGTACAGATGGAATTCTAAGTATTTATATACATACTCCAAATAAACTAGCAATATGGCGTCTGAACGATATGACGGCTGGAATTTATCTTAAGAGGATAGAATGTTGTCAGCAGTAATGTGTGATAATGTTCTGCACCCTTTTAAATAAAGCTCTTACTGTTTTCAATCTGGTGTAGCCAGATTTTTAGCACTTTAGAAAGCTTAAATGTATGAACTGAAAAATCACTATCCTAAATGTAATGATCCAGAATGTCAGGGAAAGGGATTGGTGTTGTTTGTACCAGCCAGCTGCTTCTATTTATATTGTTATATTTTGTTTGCTGTAAGCTAAACATGTAACGTGTAATTGAATATTTGTTCACAGTGCACATCTGATTTTAAACAATGAGCAAGTCACTAACATTGCATTGCCACCAGTGTGGAACCGTACAACAAACTATGCTGCTGGACTGGCAAAATACTTCTGCTTTACACCAATTTCCTTTTTAAGGGCACGGCCTTACTGCAACTCAACCAATTGCGATTCCGGTGCGATTTTGCTGCGATTGTGCTTGGCTTTTGAGATAGGAAATCGCTTGCGATTGTGCATAAAAATGGTGATCGCATGCGATTGCATATTGCAAATGGATGCGCAATTGCAACCGAAATCGCATGTATTGATTAGACATTCACAAGCTGGGTACACACGTGAAGGAGAATGGGAACGATTTCTGTGCGGTGTGTGCACCGCACAAACAATCATTCCCGATGCAGAACAACGCTTGCTGTTGGCGATGGGAACGCTAGTTTTGTTTGGAAAAAATGCTCTCGTCCGTGGTACTTAAGAATAAGGAGTCGGCTGTGGTACTAAAGAATAAGGAGTTGGCCGTGGTCGTGGGAAACATGTATCACAGCGTCTGTCATCATTTTCCAATGCTTAACTAATATATAAAGAAATGGTCTCTATATTTGCATTTTTCAAGAAGAAGAAACACTGGAAAAGACAGCAAAAGTAAGCACTTCTACTGCAATTCTTCTATGTAGAATTGACAATGTATACTATAGGCATAATGGCAACATTTCCACTTTAATTTATTGGTAACGTAAGCTTCGTACAGACGTATGATTTTAGCCACAACCTGTGACCCTCGAGTGTCTTTTTTCAATCCACTATGGCAGATTAACAAATGACCCCCGACCAAACGCATACACAAGCGCAGTTATCTCCTGAAATTGCCGTTCACCCCGGGTATCCATCACGGTTGAGGGTCATGGCCAAAATCGTACATCTGTACGAAGTTTTAATGTCAATAGCTCAGAGACCTGGGAAATTGGGAAATGGTCTAGGGAACACATGATGAACACATGATGAACACATCAATAGCCAAAATCTTTAAAAAAAAACACCGTCCAGTACCAGAAACTTCCTGTGCTTCCTGTTTTGGCATCTTACATGGTATTTTCGAGATTTCTAGAAATTCAGGTTCGGGTCTATCTTTATAGAACACCCCGTCAAAATTAGGATCAATTATACTTACCTTGTTCAATTCTGCTTCTAGAATGAGACATCTGTCGCAATGTCTTCTCATTCCCTTTAATTTTCCTGTGGTTTTCATATGGTTTAATTTCGTTATCTGATAATCTGCTCTGGACAGTGCCTGGGAATTATTATTTGCATAATGGAAACTAGAAAGGCTTTTATTATCATACCTGCCATAGAGATATTAATCCACAAAACATTCTATATGAGAAGTTCCCCGGCATGTTTTACATTTCCTTTATTCTGTTCTGCAACCAGATAGTGTGCGAAAGAAACCGAAGATGTGATGTTCTTCTGCCAATAGCAGTGTTATTTCTAGTTACTGGTTAACACCGCATCGCACAGTGGGACTCCTAGTCTGCTTATGTGGTCCTTGCATTATTAATAAACCTCTTTAAAAATTTAAATTCTAGCTTGTAGGTGTGTAACAGAACAGGGGGAGGTCAGTGCCGTCACCTTTGATAATTATTTCCTTCTGTAAATAATATAATTTATATGTCAAACCAGCATAAACAAGCTAAAACAGTTCATCTTAGCCTAACTAGGACATGCTATGTAACAGTACCAAGCCTTGTTATTTAATCTGAACTATTGTACATTTATATTGCTTGCTTTATGCATGATTTCAAAGAAATGAAGGCTAAAATTCCTTCTTTAAAAATATTTTACAAAATATTTACCAAAGTAATTTACAGGTCATTTACCAATTTATTCGGCTGTGGGTGATTCAGTATCGCAGTTGGGACTCGGGAAAACCCTGAAATGGACTTAATGTGTGTGACCAGCGCTAGCAACCACAATATTGGATTACCAGTGGTGGTTCTGCCATCTTTGTAAACTTTTAACACTTTATAAATATTCCCCAGTTAATTTGTTATTACAAAAATCTGTCTTTGCATTTTCAGGTCATCTTGAGACTGTTCCGATTATCCCATAAAGTATAGATCCCAACCTCCAGTCCACAGAGCCTCACCTCTCCCCCATGCAGAGAGATGTACAAAGGGGATGGAAAGGAGTTTGTTTACCATACATTTTGACCACCCCCAATAATTTAGCAAGTTGAAGAACCTGAGCACTGCCTCAGGCTGCATGGCCACTGATTTATATCTATGTAAACCGGCTGTTAAGTGCAGATTGAGTTAATATTAACACTAAAAAGAATGGTTTTACGCAAAAAAACAATTGTAATTTACTTCTTTATATTTCTGTATATTTTTACTGGAAAAGCTGCTACATGATGACGGTTCATGGGTTGTCTAGTGATTGGTCTCTACTGCACTATCCTTTATTTTCTGCCAGCAGGGGAATAACTACCAGGGGAGCAGGGGGCCCCGGGAGAAAAGGGACCCCATCTTCTTATTTTTCCTATGACAGATATAGCCTCCTCCCAGAAAACCACTGTAGATAAAGCTGGGGAACAAAGTGATTCCTAGTTACGCCACTGCCTGCCAGCAGCAAATAAAATACAAGATATTTTGATAAACTGCTTTTCATGATGTAAGGTAGTTGTGTACTAGTGAGAATCAAGAAATGATGAAAAAAACTTATTGTCTTGTTATGCATTTTCCAATACTAATAAAGTAAAGTATTGTATCTGCAGTTGAATAAAGACATACGTCCATCTAGTCTGACCTACTCACCAATACCCATGTTTCCTGCCTAACTGTTCATCCAGAGAAGGGTTTGCCAACTGTTTATGGTGCCCATGAGAAATAAATGCCTGTAAACAAGTTTTCAAAATAATCAAAGGTGGGCATAAGATAAACGCTTGTATAAAAAAAAATGGATAGAGGGAGACTAGACATGTACCTAACATATAATGAGATACAATAGAATGACAGAGTATGGATTACATGTAACAAGACTTGTATATATGTTATAACATACTAAACAAATTCTGATTGAAATTCTAGCCAATATCACTGCACCTATCACCACTATATTAAACATGGTTAGAAAGAAATCTATTTCTGAAATTGATTTCACAGTCTAAATATTAAAGATGAACCAGAATTTCTTGGGTTCTGCCAATTGGAACATATTCTTGGCTCAGAACTGAAGCTGGCGAAAGCGCACCAAACTAAGCATACCTTATGGTGATATGTAGAATTCTGTACTTTTCTATGCTTTTCATTAAAAATCATTAAGTTAATGTATCAGAAAGATGGAATAGTGAAAGTCATTTGATTGGTGTTAGATGTGCAATTTAGTTTACTGTATTCCAAGGTTAAACGTGCATTTAACCGTATATTCACAGGAGCAATCCTAATTAATAGTATTGGCTCTTCGTCTAGTTTTTGAAGCTGTGAATTAAAACATTGCAGGCCGCCTTTGTGGTTTGTTTTTATAGTCTTGGGTTAAGTGACAGATCAATCAATACAATCATTTTTGATTTACCTGATTTCCTGAGAGAATATATCCTTTGTGTAAATGCCACAAATCCATTTTAATGATTCAGTTCAGTACATGTGTCCTTTCATAAAGTCATTTAGAATTACATTAACTCTACCTTTTTAACTTCTTCAAAATACAATATCTGTCTCGGCAACTATCATTTCCAATATGGAGGGAGAAACTATGAACAAATCCTTCTGTGATTCAATGGAAACCATAAATATGATTTGCTGTATGTTGATGTTTTTATTGAGATTAAACCCTATGATTTTTGTATAGGTTTTCTCCATGTCCTTTCAAGAATATCATTTCATATAAAGGACCATATATAGGAAGGTTTCAGTGTATTCAGTATTATTCTTAAGTCAACCTTTCAATGCTTCAATAAGTGTCCTAAAGTGTCACTTACATATACTGTAGTTCTGGTTGATCCAGGGATACTTTCCAATTGCCGTTGGGAGTCAGGAAGGAATTCACCCCCCCCCCCCCTTTTTTTAGCTGGTTTTTTTTTTTTTTTTTTTTTGCCTTCCTCTGAATCAACTGTTAGGTAGGGTTAAAAAGGAGGGGGGAAAGGTTGGGCTTGATGGACATATGGCTTTATTCAACCTCTATTACTATGTTTATCAGGAAAAGAAACCTCTATATGTAGATTGTTAATAGGTGGGAGATGAAACCACAAAACCTGGAGGCACCTGAAAACAATATTGGATGGATAAGTACAGATGGAAAACACTGAGGATGTTCAAGGTTAACTACACATTCAATAAATTAGATTTTAGAATTGAATTATTTGTACCTAGTTTTTATTTATGTTCTTGCAAAATCTGATGCTCACAAATTCTTTTCTTTTTTTGTGTAAAAATATATAGATCTGTATAAATATTGGCATATATACAGCGTTGTTTTTACTGTTTGCAATAGCACAGCCCCCCCTTTTGTTTTTTTATATATATATTTCAGCAATGGTCGCACACCCACAATTTCAATTGTTTGGTGCTGCAGAGCAAGATGGAGTAGTGCTGTCTTGTTCCTTTCTCATATAAACATGCAGAGACCATTTTAGCTTGAAAAAGGAACCAAAGCGTTCCAAAACATTGCATATTGATGGAGTGAAACACTGAATAAGGAATAATAAGCATCATTTTTTATGTACCGGAGTCTCTGCATATTTATATATATATATACACCACCAAACAGTGAGGGGCACACACGTGACTTATATATTTGAAACAAACAATGTCGGAACCAAGATCGACATGTTTCAGCCACTTACTTGGCTGTCCTCAGGATCAGATGTTCCATTGATCTCCGCTATCTTAAATACCCCCGTGAGACACACCTCCCAAATAAGTTAACCCTTACGTACCAAGTTTAGTGTCACCCAAGTAACTCAACACGCTGCACGCACATATTAACATCCTGCCAGCACTATATGGAGAATGACAGTACAGAGAGAAGCTTTCATATTAGTTTGATTATCTATCAAATAGGAACCAATAAATTAACAAAGAGTTACTTTTATTATCTTGTATAGAAAAGTATAATATGAGGAAAGTTGCTAAAGAAACCTTTATGTCCCTTTTCTAGTCAAGATCCTTCCTTTCATTTAAACTGTTCCTTGGTTGCTAAAGTTAGAACAATTATAATTCTTAATTTGAGGGCTGCAGAACAAGGGGGCATGTTTAATTAGTGGATAATGCACCCCCAACTGTAAATTATAAGGATATTAGAAGTCACAGAGGAGTACCGTGACCATATAAAACCACAAGGCCGCAGGCCGAGTACCTTTTATACAGGGCACGGAACACCAAGGTGAGGTCTAATATCCTTATAATTTACAGTTGGGAATGCATTATTTATTATAACCTACCCCTTTGTGGCTTCTGGTTTCCTTCTCCTCCTGGAACTGTAAGATTATAAGGCTATAATCTTACAGTTCCTCCCATAGAAATCCATTAATAATAATGTTATTAATGCCAACTATTTTTATGACCGATATCATACAATTATAACCACATTGTACAATTACGATTACGGCCATTCCGTTACGATTGCACAATTATAATCACGTGGTACAATTACGATTGCACAATTACGATTATGGTTGTACCATTACGATTACACAATTACGATCACTGTCGCACATTGACATTTTACTGCTGCATTGTTGTAAATGTACGACCGCAGTCATAACTGTACGGATGTGGACGTAGTTTTAAGCTAACCAATGGTATTGGAGGTTTCCAATAAGACGGGTTAATGGGTAAGCCACTTAAATAGAAACACATTCACACTGAAAAGGACAAATGCTAGTTATTCCATAATACTATTTTACAAGTTTCTACCAATATTATAAATGTTTTCACTTATGTAAAGCTACATATATTACACAGCACTTTTCAATTAGTTATATCTATCTCACAGGTGTTCAGGACCTGCCCAGAAGAACTTGCAATCTAAGGGCTGGTTTTATAAAGGCGTGGTATCGCTCTTTTGTGACTGTACGTTTACAATCGCAGTCATAAATCTGTGATAGTGAACACCCATTCAATACCATTGGGATATTTTCCTACCACATTTTATTGTATTAATGAACAAATGTAAATGCGTGGTCGCAGACGTACTTTTTACAGCCACGATCCTTTTACGATACCTGTGGTTTTCAGATATGGCCCTAAGTATCCTATCACACACATTCCATCATGTTTTCTTTATGATTATGGGTGGAAAGCTACGTGAGCTCAGAGAGAACAAACACATTTCTTGTAGATGTAGCTGATGGTTGATTTGAACCTAGAACTCAGAGCTGCAAGGCAGCAAGGCCAAGCACTGAGCTCTTTGTATCAATTATAATGAAAAATACATTTGCCCTTTAATTATTCTCAGGATAATGTGTGCCAAAGTAGCCCTAGAGAATGTACGTTTGGCCCCATTATCCTTCTTTACCAACAGCGTCATTAAGAAAAATAATTTAAAAAGAAGAAATGTGATCTTTATTGGGAGATGATTTTTCTTTGTAGATTTCCAATTCCATGTGCAGTAAATCACCAATGTTTTGGACAAGAATCAGAAGACTCAGCCATCCTGCTGCGGGACAGACTTTTTTGTTCCATAAAGTAGCATCTGCCTGGTTGGCAAACCGAAAGCTTAGTTGTAATGGAGACTCGTGGAGGAGATGTTTGGTTTCTCACTTGGTAATGCAGTACTCCATCGTCCAATGCCAGCCATATGTATTTGTTTCCTGTGTTGTACCTTCTAAAACAATGCAATACACCTATTATAATGGGGAAATCCTAAACAAATAAAACATTAGCAGGAATTAAAGATATAAACATGCACTGAATTTAGCAAAAGATATTTAAGGAGATTCAATAAAAGACCTTATCATTACAAAACGGTGCTAATTTTGCCCCAACCAATCAGATGTTAGGTTTTTTTTTGTTTTATTTTTTTTTTAAGATCTGATTGGTTAAGGCAAGATTAGCACCATTTTTAACGATAAGAACTTTTATTGAATCTCCCTGATTATTTTTGTTAAATATCCACCTAGTGTTATAATGAATAACATGTAACAAGAATTATTACATCTAAACATGCTTGATTGCATATATTAAACCAAACAGGTACTTACTGTAACTCTTGTTTGGGATGATTCAACTTATCCATAAAGTGGAATCAGTTTAGAAAATATACAAGATTATTTTTGGTAGTTAAAGAGAAAATTGTAAACAATATATAAGCAAATATTAACTTGTATTTAATTAAATGTCAAACATTTCTTATTCTATGCGAGAAGGTTAATTAAACTGAACATATACAGGAAATATTATATTATCTCTGATTGATTAGACCAAACATCTACCCTATAGACTGCAGTACAAGTAGGGCTTTCTGTGGACGATTCCACCTGGCAGGACTTCCTCTAAGTGAATATTTTGAATGCAGCCTATCTACCCTAATTAGGATACCTGCACCCTGGGCCAATCTGTGTTTATTATACAGGGTTAGGGGCTGCAGAATGACTTTCCCTAAGAGCAAAAGAATTAATGGGACTGGATTTTGTTGCTCAGTTAAAGGTAAGAAGGAATTGGAAAGTCAAAAAAAACAAAGGTGAGAGCATTTAGCATTAGAGAATTGTTGAGTAAGTCAGAGAGTTGTTTCTTCTAACTCTGAAGGAGACACTGAAGCTAGATGTCAGCATGATAAAAACCAGCAGCGTATAATGGCAGCATGACTCAATGTGAAGAAATGCACCTTGAAAACAGCAGCACTGGTACACTGAGTCATGAGACATGAAGCCTTTAAATGAGAACAATGGCCCTGACTGTACCAATATAGAGTAAAGCACTCGTGTGGCTATTCACAAAATCGCAATAGGGAATGAAATTAGGATTTGTTTGGTATTTACTGCATTACCAACACCCAAATTATCTGCTGGACTTTATGAGGTTGTAACCAACACTGCTAAATAAATATTAGGACTAGTAGAAAGTATAGATTCACAGACTATTGTATTAAATATTAGTGCACCAAGACATTCCATCTTGGGGTCCCAATGCCTTTGATGAACTACAAAGCCCAGCTTTCCCTGAATGTCTGGTACATTTCCATTGGTTACTTCAGTTGTAGTCTATGGAACGTGGAAGGACAGATCCTCACTTTGTAAACCTTCAGTTACCTGATGGTGGATAAAGGAAATACATTGGGGATAGAAAAGGACAAAACTCTGGAGAGAATCCCTATATAATTTAGATCATAATTAAAACCAAATATTTAATCTCTACTCATGGTAAAGAGAATCAGAAAGTCTTAATACCAAACATAATGTTGGCACTGAATAACACATGGAGATGGAGAATGTCTAAAGCTGGGTACAAACAGGAAAGATTTTGGAAAAATGACAGACAGGATCTGCAAGATCAGAATACACACAGTCCCGAGCGTTCTCCCTATACGCAGCATATATTATATATATATACAATGCAATATATCATATTGTCTGCAAACAGAGAGGCTACAGGGAACTAGATAGATACCAGATTGTTGCTCCATGGCTGATAAGGATAAATTAAAATAACTTTGAATGGCGCACTAGGTCGCCTATGCCTGGAATCATCCCTGTTCCTAATCAAAATGTCATACTATGTTTAAAATCATCAGGAATTCATTGGGATGGCATTTTGCATATTCTGATTGGGTATATATGTAGTATGTTACAGACTGTATACATGTGTTTCCCAAAGTGATTTTCATGTCCAGCTAGAAGCTGCGCACTGCAAACAAAAGGAAAATTACCAATTCACATTGAAACTGGGGGTGGGTTTAGAGTTCCCAGATCCTTGGTTGGGGTACAATAGAAAAACACGGTATGCTAATTTGTTCACATTGTCCTGGCTAATTGACTTTTGTATAAGAGAACAGAATGCTGTGCACCATAGATATTTAAATGTTCCACCTTACAAGCATTTATGTGAAAACTGAACACCAGTAAGCTCTGTCCCATTGGAAAATATCTCCTGGAGTACTTTATCCTACTGGGAACTTGTTGCTATAAAATAAATATACTGTGACCCCAGAATATTCTGCAGAGAGTGACAGGTAAAAATCCAGCCTCAGCAAGAAAGAAATGTTCTAATTAAGGAAATGCTTTCCTGGTTTGTAAGAAGGCTTAGTAGTTTGGCTCTTAACTGTCTGAGTTACAAAACTTTGCAACTTTCTGCAAGCTTGGGCAAGTTAAGAAATGAGAATTTGCTGTGCTACCAGCAGTAATGAAATGCACTGTGCCAGAATACATGAGATTAAACGTAATGTTACAGCAAGAAATTCATTTACAGACAGAACCTGCAGTGTCGTTTGAATGAAAGCCTAATAGGAAACCATCAGCTTTGACTCCCTAATTTTCAGTGTATTGCTCGAGTGCTTTAATTACTTCTGAGAGATCACTGTGGGAAATGTAGTAAAGATGTAGAACTTGTAAACTGCACTTTTATTATGGCCATTAGTGATTGTGTGTATCACAGGCCAGCCAATAGGAACTATTTATATCCATTGATTTTATATATGTGTGGGTGAGAGGGGGAGGAAATTATCTATTCAACTTTATACAACTTTCCAGGAAAAAAATATTACACCAATGGCAGGTTCTTAGCATTAAGTAAGGCAAGAAGTAACCCTCTAAACATTCCCGGTCCATGCAAAGTGTTTAATGCACAGTATGGGGGGCTTCACACAGGTTTCTCACTAAATGATTTTACCTGGTAATTGGGATTGTGTATAATGGCCCCTGTAAGAATCTATCAATAAAAGGGACAGTAGACTTTGTTAGTCACATAGATTACTCTGATGGCACCGTTCCTCTTGGGGTGCAATAAGGAGTGTTTGGGGCTCTCTCACTGGTTAATGAAACTTATAATAGGGATAAGTAAACCCTTCGGGTTCTCATTCTGTTGGCAGGTTCATGGAACACAGATCTCAACATTGGAGTTTCAAGACTAAAACCAAATTCTACATGGAAGACATACTATTTCAACCGATAAAATTGTCTAGGGAACGGTAACTTTTGCCCCAAAACCAGGTCAAAGATTCACCTACAGTGAATCCCTATTACCAAATGGGAAAGTGGCAGCCTCAGTAATGGTGGCCATACCTACCGTGTTATTAAGATATCCTAACATCATATGACAATCGGAATGCATACATGATGATCAGTCCATATTTTCCCTAATGGGACATACTGGGAAAAAGAATGACATTTCAATTCACATGACAGGGCCCTTTAACGCTTGTTCTAGTTGCAGAGCCATGTGAGGTGTTCATATCATTCTTTACACTCTGCTTTCAGGGAAGAGATCTAGGTGGTAGTCAGGAGCATTAGATTTATGGAACAGAAGAACAGGAAAGATAAGGGACATCAGTGGCAGTGAGATTACAATCAGATGTCATATGGTGGGATAAGCATCATATTAAGGCAGACACACACTATCAATGTGCATGTTTAATATCAGGAGCATGTCTGGAGCTGTAAACCTGAAGTACTTTGGAACTGTAGGATTTGTCATATAACGTATCATCTGCTGAAGTAGCACATTACAAATTAAACAATTCTATTTAGATCTTATTTTTCACCCAATAAATTATAAAAGAATGTGATATTTCAAAATCAAAGATAAAGCACAATTAAATCTTCAGTACTAAACATCATATTGAGAGTTTACATTTATTCAGGTAACCGATTGCTGACTACACCCCGCCAAAGCAGATCCTGTATTCAGAAGAGATTCTATTCTGTTCACAACCTTGATGAAAGGAAATACATAATAAGGTGGAGCCGGGGGCTGAAGGCCAATAGGGGCTGCACACAGATATGAAAGTAATGCTGGCCATGCACTAGGCAGACATTAGATAGATTAAACATTTAACGTTTTTCCAATCTAATGTCTAAAGACCATATTTTACAAGCAGCAGTTCTTACCTTGTTCCCACCGGGCCCATTCATCTCTACTTATTACAAGTCAATTGTAATAAATAGAGATGGGATCCGAGTCCGACTCTAACCCAGATCCATCATGGAACCCCTCGGCTCCGAAATCCGACCGTTTTGTCCGAAACAGAGATGATTGTTCGGATATTGGTACTTCGGGTCGTGTTTTTGAGGGTTATCAAAAGGTAATCCTGGAATATAACCCCGTACATTCTGTAACCCTCAAAAGTACGTTCCGATTGGAAGTTTGTTTATAGATAAAGTCTAATCTATCCAATATCTAAGTAGTATGTAGGCACCTTTAGCAAAAGTAATGCTTTTTACTCAACTGGTCTGTGGAAGATACAGTGGCTGTGCTGAAACGTTTGTTCTTTAATGAGCCCTAAACCCTCAATGTACACAGGTGAACTAAAATGCTACAGACTAGAGTCTCACCACTAGGAGTTAATTAGATCACCCTTAATACATACACAAATTAGGGCTCCCCTTTCTATCCAACACAACCCTCTGTCTTCCCATAGTTAAACTCACCTGTTAAGTGAAGGCTACTTACAATAAGTCTAATTTATACCCAGAGGAAAGGCTCTAGCATTTTATGTTCCACCCTGGGTACAATAGAAAGGAAGAGAATGGGATTAGGATTACAGTTAGCCTTAAATACATTTTGCCACAAGACTGGAAATAATATTTTTCCTTATTCAGAGTGTCTGCAGATACTGAAGAAGCTCCAGTTTACACTATTATGTAGCAAAACGCTTCCTACGGCACCCAGCAGTTTTTTTAGCGTCTCTTACCTCACTGTGCTGGTAGCAGTACATTGTAATACTCACTTTTGCTATATATGCCTATTGTGAATATGATTAGAACTGACTATGATTACTGTGCATTAACTATCCACTGTGTAGATTAATCTGAGGTGTGTTTTAACTTAGTGTCCCTGTTTATTATTAATAAAGGATAGTTGCAAACAGTTTTTTTCTCTCCTTGAAGCCCTATTGTATATACAGCAAGAAATGACAGGGAGATTCAATAAAAGTTCTTATCATTAAAAATGGTGCTAATTTTGTCCCAACCAATCAGACATTGTTTAACATTTGAAAGCTAACATCTGATTGGTTGGCGCAAAATTAGCACCATTTTTAACAATAAGAAATTTTATTGAATAACCCTGTTCATTTTTTAGTACAAAACCCTCTATCAATGGCTTTTAACTATCATCTTTTATCTATCTTTTATTTATCTATCAGCTTTTATCTATCATCACCAACCTATACAAGTTGGACAGGATTTCCTTATGGGAATGACACTGCATAAACCACATGTGCTATGGATAAGCCAATCAAATTTTAGGCTTTTTGACTTTCTTTAACTTTCCATTAACTTTCTGGATTTCTATATGGAACTTTCTGTTACTTATATTTTGTTAATCAGATGTTCATCTTTATATTTTATTCCTTTAAAAGCTTCACCTTGTATAAATCCGAATCAGGCTTTGCATAAACATTTCCATCTCCTCTTTTACTATTAATATTTATTTCACATGGGCCAGGAAACACATTTCTCACATCAGTTACATCATATCTCATTATAAACCATTTATTCCAGGTCCCATATTTTTCTAGTCAGGTTTCTTGCATTAGTGCAAGTCTGAATTCATGGGTCAATCTAGAAGTGACAAGGTCACAGCTCACTGCCAATCATCTGACTGAACTGTCCAGATCAGTGCAGTGGGTTCATCCACATGTTGGTCTAAATTGCACAATTATAAACCAGTTGTCCCACTCTCTATTACGCCACCAAGATAAATATAACTCCTATTTAAAAAAAACTGGCTACTGGTTTAATATTTACAACTACACAATATATATAGTCTCCTGTAATAGACAAACTGACTTTATAATCTGATTGCAAAACCGGACAGCATTATGGGTATTCATAACTCTAATTGGTCTCCTGAAATCATAACAAGTGTGAATGTTCCATTCTAGTTATCCACCTTTAAAGATGTCTCCTAATCCATTAAGATCCTAATATAGGACACATAACATGCAATAGTAGCAAAATGTCATACTCCAAATGTTAGTTTTACAACAGCTGCAGATAACACAAGTTGGAACAATATTTGTGGTGCAGATTTCTGGGGACATTATTAAATTATTAAAGTAACATCTACATATGGGGCATAGCCAGATTTCTCCCAGGCTGAATTCTAGTGACATATTTTATGAGACTGTCAAAATAATATTCCTCACTACACCAAGACACACAGGAAGGCAGAAATTACTGGTGATAGGAACCAGCAGGCCCATTTAGTCTTGCCATAGGAATGGATATTAAAAAAGATTTATATAGCCTAGATTGCTTTAAAAAGGTGTGCCATGCAGCTGTGTTACTATAACAAGGGAATCTCTGTATGAGTGGGGCTACATGACTAGTTAAACATCCACATTTCTAAATATACATAGATATTGTAGCATCCAGAGTATATTAGGTAAGAATGACCCAACAATTATCCAAGCCCCCTTTTGCACTATATAAAACCACCTACTAACTAGATGATTATCACCACGTCTATTATTAAAGCCAGTGATAGACTAATTACAAATCCATTTTATGGAAATTATATGGGAATGGTCTTTCCATAGAAATCATTTATTTTTGTATGGCAAAGGGGAAATCTTCCCTTGTCTTTTAATGGATTTGCCTGAAATCTGCCACTGGATGTGTGCCAGGTCTGTGATAGATTGTAGGATCTGGGGGACAAAGGGAATCAGGGCTATTGTTGGTAATGGCCAGTTTAAATCTGTGTCTTGTCACATTTGCTGTAAATATCTAAAATAAAAAAATTTAAAAAGCCTTTAGCAAATATATACATTTCCAAACCCAGCAGGAAACCACTGCTGATATTGACATGATATAATCACATGATACATTTGGGTGAAACATTTGCTGTTAAATCCCAAATGTAAAAATTGCCCTTTAGCCAATGAAAATCCTATTACCATGTCACAACTTGGTTAAAATAAAATCATGGAGGATGTTTATCCACCTTGAACTAACTAAGGATTAAACACAATATTCACATTCAGGGCAAGGTTGGTCCAGAAATGAAAATGACAAACATTACCTGATTATTTGATTGGTTCATAAGAAAATCAATACATAAACCAGCCCTCTGAATTCAAGTCTCACAACAGTCATTTGTCATATGTATTGAACTAGGACATTTTTGGGAAGCCACACTATTTACTATTACTATTACTATAGACCCTTTTGGACAGTAGACCTGCAACAAGTTAACATTAGAAGCAGTGAGGAGTAATTACCATTAATATTTATTTGTTTGAAAATCAGAGAACAGAGTCCATGGGATTGGATTAACCTTTTCTTCAGTGTGAGATTAGCAGATTTCACATCAGACACAGAGTTAATTCAGGCTGGGCTGTAGGCAGTATAGAGGCTGTGCTTGTTAAAGAATGGCTTGTTTCCTGAAATGTCCAAAATAGACAAGCAGTGTTTAGTGTTTCTGTGCAATAGGCACCTATGGACGTTTTGAAATAATTTATAGAATATTAAAGTTCATTTAGTTGACCACAGGAATTATCACAATTTACATTTCCAGTGCCTTTCCCTTAGTGTTTCTGGAAAGGTAGAAAAGGGAAAGAAAAAGACATTTAAAATTTTTCATTAAGGAAAATACCAATTCCTCCTTTTACAACCTGATAGAAATGTTTTTTTAATTTAATAATTCAACCCAGCTAAAAAAAAAAAAAAAGTTAATTCTCTCTGCATTTAACTAAATATCTGGAGAAGTGTCAGTCTCTTAATAAAAAGAAATCCATCCCACTGTTTATTCTCTGAAATCTAAATTGTCTATGTGGTCAGACAGCTTCAGTTTAAATGTATCCCTGGTTTAGCTCTCTCTCTCTCTCACTTTAGTGTCCTTTAAAATGTAATATTGCAAATGATTTATTAGCCTTTTTAATAAATACAGCCTTGAACCTTGCATCCTTTACTCTATGTAAGTTTAGAAGTGCCAAGGATGCTGGGAGTTGTAGTGTAAGAAGAATAGCTGGAGGGTTACAGTCAAACTGTTTTACTATAGTGAAAAGCATTTACAAAGCTTCTTAAAGGTCATTTTCCCTTCTAAACAATGTAAGCAATTCATTTTAAAACCATTAATTTTACTAAAAAGAGGAAGTTATGCACACAGCAATTTAATGAATGAAAGGGATGGTGTTACATAAGTAAGGAAATCCAGGGAAAGTAGAAACAGGATATATGAAATTGTCTATTCTAATAATAATCATTTAGCAGCTTTGTTACTACCCCCTGTAATCTCAGGAAAGATAAATATTGCTTAAAGCTGTTACAACTGTGTATGGCTGGTTTATCAATGATCATTCCTCCAAAATCCACTTCACTGAGAAACATTTTTGCAGTTTGAGATTTTAAAAAAGACTAAAATGAACTGTCCTAATTATTAATCCTGGGAAACAGAAATATTTATATTTAAAGAGACACTGTCTAAGAGAGGAAAGGGGGTCCCTTGCCTAAAGTAAAATGTATATCCAGTGTAAATATATAGCAATGTCCCCAGTAAATATATATACTTTGACTATTTATTTAAAAAGAAAACTAATTATGAATGATGCATAATTATGTATATGTATTTTAAATTTCTGTAATTCCTCCTCCACTGCAAATCGCAATAATCAGACTGTGTTGTGCAAGGAGCCTTGCATGTGGAAGCCAGGAGACGCTTTCGGTTCTGTAGATCCATGAAGTGTAATGTAAATAAACTGACTAATATTTAAAAAAAAATAATCTTTATAAATAATCTAATATCTAATAATATAAAATTGACTCCAAGTTGATCTATTATTGTGTTTGGATTATATGTAATCCCAGGCAGGCAGACACCCAGCAATCTAGGTTGTTCTGGCACCTTTAATTTACTGGAGGGGGCACAAAATACAAAAATCCTATTTCTCTGACAAAATGCAATAAGACTCTAGTTGAATATATATATAATACATTACCACCCCTGGGCTCAGTGACCCCAACATAACAACCTGCATGAGAGCAGCAAAGCATTATTTGGCCTCTCTGATATGCTTAACCTTGTGTCAGATGTGATAAGTGAATTAGGAAATAATTACAGTACCTGGCTAGCTGATTCTAATACAATAAAAATGTCATTTTCTGATAGGAGACCCATAACTGTGTCTGGGGACAGTCTGATCTGTGGTGTTCACATGCTCCCTGGGACCCTGGACTGCAAGGCAGGACCACTTGTGAGAAGTAATTTCAGTGTCCCAGATAGAGTTGTTAAATGGTGGGTGCCTATAGGATGTGTTCAGTATTCTGGGATCCCAGGGAGGGAGATTTATTTCCTACCTGCTGGTTTTATTTTCTAAGGTTTGGGAATGAAGAATTTCCTTTTAACTCATCCAGAACATTATATCTACTGTGACTTATTAACAGCACAAATAGCATTGTGTGACATCAGACCTGTGGTCAGTTGGCCTGAATACTACACAAATGACTGAGACCCTCCCCAAGCATTATGTGTGTCTGTATTTGTTTTAATTGGAGAGGCGGAGCACTGACTTAAGTGACATTGAACAATTCCTCCTTGAACATCACTAATGGACATGATAACATTATAATCTATTCCTACCTATTACAAACTTATGGTGCTAAAAATGTGGTTAAAATTTACTTTTATTTTATTTAAAGGTTTATTTTTTATTCATTAAAAAGACACAATGTGTGTAAATGTGCCCCCCACCTGTACATTACCACTAAAGGATTGCCATTTTTAATTACCCTGGTGTTCAAATAAACTATGTAATCTTCAACCACACCATTAAAATGGTTTCCTTTTATTCAATTAACAATCGCCTTGAGCTTCAATCCACTAGGATATCTTACAGTATAGCCTGGCTGCTGGCTGTTCTTATGGGGTGGGGATGTTCATTCACAGCAATCTTCAGTACTGTCATTACGTATTCGATGATATGAAACTATTTAATATATATATATATATATATATATATATATATATATATATTTATTTATTTATCATCCCTATATTATTATAGTTTAATATTAAACGCAAATAATTATTAATTACTAGGGATAGATAGATAGATAGATAGACAGTAGTTGATAGAGAAACAGATAGATAGGTAGATAGGTAAATAGATAGATAATTAGATAGATAGATAGATAGATAGATAGATAGAGAGAGAGAGAGAGAGAGAGAGAGATAATAGTCAGACAGCAATTTGATAAAAAGATGATAGGTAGATAATAGACAGTAAGTAGTTTGATAGAGAGATAGATAATAGATAGATAGATCGATAGATAATAGATTGATAGATTGATAGCTGGATAACAGATAGATAACAGACAGTTAGTAGTTTAATAGATAGATAGGTAGATAGATAGATAATAGATAGATGGATAGATAGATAGATAGATAGATAGATAGATAGATAGATAGATAGATAGATAATAGATAGAGATAATAGATTGATACATAGATAATAGATAGATAGATAGGTGGATAGATAGATAGATAGATAGATAGATAGATAGATAGATAATAGATAGTAGATAGATAAATAGATAATAGACGATAGATAGATAGATAGATAGATAGATAGATAGATAGATAGATAGATAGATAGATAGATAGATAGATAGATAGATAGATAGATAGTGAAAGAGTAATGTGTGTAATGGTCAGTAATGACAGTGATATTGGTCAGTAATGTTAAATCAGTGGGAGCCAGGATACTATTAGGTCGGATTATTCTGTCTTGTTTGACTCCACATTCTAGTGTGTAGAACAAGGAACTTGGGAAGTGGAGCTGCCAACCTGCTCATATTTTAGTAATTGTCTAAGGTTTTTTTTATTGTCTGTTAATATTAAACTGAACTGAATTCCATGAAACGTTGAAAGAAATAAGGATTTTCCATGTCTTTCCACACAGACAGAGAATAATCCAGGTGCTAACACAGTCACACAGCCAATGAATAAATAATCTGGGAATCAGTTGTAGTAAATAGATTGTGTATTGGAGACCAGATTACCTCCTATCGATCTTTATGGCACAGTGCATTGATGTTTGCCTGCAGTGCAATAGCCTCGTGTTAATTTAGCGCTTCTAACGCAAAACATTAAAAGATTTTTACTGTGAAAATGTAAAACAAATAATAATGATGAGAACAGAACGTTACAGATTGGGCCATACAGGGAGAAAGTATGTGTGGGGGACATTGTATATTGTCACATTGAATAGTTACAGTTACAGAATGTCAAATACACAGCAATGTTTTCCTTAATGAGAATGTCAGATCATTCAGAAAAATATAGGGATAATGGGGAAATGGGGAGAGAGAGAGAGAGAGAGAGAGAGAGAGAGAGATTTGCACTTAACCTAGTACATTGCACTATATTTGCACATCTGTACAAAATGTTATACTAGATATTAACTTTTAGACATTTTGATTAGACACAAAAAGCTACCAGTAACCAGGTTACCCTACATAGAAAAAAGTGTCTCTATCTATCTATCTATCTATCTATCTATTTATCTATCTATCTATCTATCTATCTATCTATCTATCTATCTATCATCTATCATCTATTTATTATATATCTATTATTTATCTATCTAACTACATAGATAGACAGATTAGATGATTGATAGATTGATAGATAGATAGATAGATAGATAGATAGATAGATAGATAGATAGATAGATAGATAGATAGATTAGATAGATAGATAGATAGATAGATAGATAGATAGATAGATAGATAGATAGATAGATAGATAGATAGATAGATAGATAAAAAGAGAGAGATAAAGATAGATAGATAGATAGATAGATAGATAGATAGATAGATAGATA